>CM076584.1:623077985-623403181 GCA_034641835.2 Pinus albicaulis | reverse complement strand
AAATACAATATCGTTGACAATGGTGCGAAAAAATGGTACAAGTCAATGTATGTTTATGTATATTTAATTGCGTGAAAACCAATATCGTGGTAATTAATTTTGAAAAAGGTATTTTGAAATCAACAATTCAATATATTTAATTGTATAGAAATACAATATCGTTGACAATTAATTTTGAAAAGGGTGATACACACAAATCCAAATATAAGTTTATTTATATTTAATCGCATAGAAATACAATATCGTTAGACAATTAATTTTGAAAAGGGGATACACACAAATCCAAATACAAGTTCACAAAATAAACTGCGCTGTCCTCCATAAAAATAAATAGGATGATATTCAAAATTAATCAAAATAGATATAAAACCTTCCAGATGAGGCGATAAGGACAAAATTAAACAAAATTATTCAAAATTATTCAAAATAGATATAAAACCTTCAAGATGAGGCGAAACGGACAGAATTAACCAAAAGCTTTCTAGGAGAAGATTTCTATTTTCTCGGAGGAACGCATCAAACGATATTCCGGCCAATAATGGATGGATATTCCGGTCACTGATGGAGGGTGGGGATTGTTCGTCAAGTTTTTCAATCGTGGTCCTCAAAAGAATACAAGCCCGGGGCCATATCTGTATATTTCATTTATAAAAGCCCTGGGATGCATGAATACGGCTTCATATTTGACTGCCGCAGAAAATTTGACACTGACGAGGTGAAGAAGGCAGAGATGGGTTCACAAAAACGATCAGAAAATCTGTTCGTTGCTTTGAAAATATGGTTTAAGAGCCAATCTTTGAAGAAACAGGCATACCAAGCCCTGGCTATAATATGTTTCCTGGTGACACTGATTTCTCTAACGTCTGGGGATTACATGTTGGCGCCCCTGTATATCATTGCAGATTTTATTAGCGTGTGTGGAATTGCAGCGCTGGTTTACAAGGTAACAAAGAAGAAAAGCTGCGCAGGTCTGTCACTCAAGTCTCAGGAACTCACCGCTATTTGCTACGCTGTTAGGCTCTACCTGCACTGGCCTGGAAACGTGTTTCTCATCAACGTGTATATGATCGTTACCGGAACGATGGATTTACTTGGGCTCATAACCACCATATGGGTCATCTATATCATACGTTTCAAGCTCAGATCTACATACATGGAGGACGTTGACAACTTACCCATATATTACCTGCTCCTTCCCTGCGCGCTCCTTGCCCTCCTAACACATCCGTTCGCTGATTCTCGTTCGCCATTGAGTGCTCTGAATAGGGTCATCGTGGCGTTTGTGCCCTATCTGGAAGCCCTGCTGGTTCTGCCTCAGCTCCGCGTAATGCAAAGGAAGCGGATCGTGGAAGCTTTTACTGCCTTCTATGTCTTTGCTCTCGGCGCGGAGAGGTTATTTAAATTTGTATACTGGTTCAGGATAACCCTGCAGGGCATGATGGACGGCTCCATCGCAACTTATCTTGATTTGGGTTTTTTCCTCTTCATTGTCTCTGAGACTGTTTCGAGCTTCATATTGGCAGATTTCGTTTATTACTATCTCAAGATTGTTTCAAGTGGCCCGATGTTGATGCATCTCCCGACAATCTCGATTGAACAATCGCCTGTTTGACATATAAATATATCTGAACTGGTAATGCCTCTAAGAGTTAGAAATTACAATTCAGTTGTGTTTCAATTCGTCTGTGCTCTCCTTTGTTATACAAATTTATGTGTTTTTTTTTTGTGGCTAGTATTGATTTAAATTGATACAAATTATTGTCGGAAATTTGTTGAAATCAAGTGGACTCGAATCCACCCTGTATTTCGTTTTACATGCCCTTTCTACCCATTTCTATGTTTTGGTAGAAATTGATAATCATATTAAAGTAACTTGTTCGTAGCGTCGTGGCAATAATGCACTTTGTGAAAAGCTATGGATGGAAATATTAGATAGATAGAAAGAAAGAAAGGAAGTATTTTTAAAGTTGAGAGGCTAAAAATAGTTAAAATAGTTTATGGAACCGATTGTTTTTTATTTAGTTTTTGTTTTTGGTTTTTTGGAGTTTTATAATAATCGCTTTCAAGAAATTTTTTTCTCAATAAATTATCCCAAAAATTAACTAATTGTCAGAATGGGGTTTTATGCTTGATGCAAATAGGAAATAAACAAATGCTTGTATTAATATTGAATAAGGAGAGATACAACATCATCCTTGATGTTACAAACCTCGTCCCAATAGTCTCCAATCCTCCCTTAAGTGACAAGCTTCTAGCCTCAATTCGTCAACGTAAGTTTACATTTCAAAGTCCTCCTTTACCCTATGGCATGTGCTGAATTTACAGGCGAAGAGGAAGAGGTTTGAGATCCTCTTCTACAGGAATGAGATCCATAAGGAGAGGGATTATGGTTCTACAAAGAGAGGGTGCAAATTTTTGTAGATTTTGTATGCTTGATGCAAATTTACCTTTTATCCGAATATGAGTCAATAATCACATAATCAAGAACGTAAAATTATGATAGAACATACCAGTAGATCGACAAAAGCCAAGCCCAAATATATAAGTGTGTTTGTGTGTTATGGTGGTTAACACGATGCTTGAACCAACAAAGTCTCAATACAGTAAGCGAACCAGAAGTGTCACACAACCCTCTAGGATGGCCAGATTAGTCAACCCCAAAAGTCAATGAAAGTCAACATTGTCACAGTCAATGGTCAACACAAACAGCAACAGAAAAGTCAATGCAACAAAGTTAAAGTCAACGTCCAGCCTCAGTTTTTGTGCCAAAAAATGTGGATTGATGAGATCGAAGTTTTGGGAGAGTTTTAGGTAAATTTGACCAAGCGTTGACCAAAGTCAACACTGGTTAATTTCTGTGCTGGAAACCCTAGACAGTCCAAAACCCTACCTGTTGCTTTTTCCCATGTGTGAGTGAAGAAGAGACTCCAATAGATGATCAAACCAATTAGATGAGGAGAGAGGATGTGATGTGATGGATGAGTGAAAATTTCCTCCAACATTAACCAATTTATATCCATCAATGAGGGTGTGTGACACAATTGCTGGGGCTTCAAGACTACATTTGATTTCGGGCCGACCTGCACATATTTTGAATAAATTCAAAATAAATGTTATTCTCATAGAATCAAGATGATCTTTAGATCGATCTTGCACCTCTCCAAAAGAGGAATGCAATAAAAATATTGGCATCTTCATTTGAGCATCACAATATGGAGTTTGGACCTAGTTGTCCAAAATTAACACTCCCTCTCAACTAGGGAGAATTCCATCCACCTGTGCAATCCAAACATCATAAGTCATCTCGTCATGACTTGCTTTGCTGGCTTCTTTATTTAAGAACAAATGTGGGTCAGTCACAAAGACATCATTCTCGACTGTCAAATTCAGCCTAGAGATCTAAAACCTCTATAGGACTGAGAGAGTTTCATACCAACCCAAAGTTGGCTTATCTAACCCGAAGTCAGTAGGAGGTCTGAAACCTCACTAGACTTGATCCCAGATCAAGTGGTTGGACACGTGCCGTCCTAGATAGAGTGTACGACAATCTCTGATGCATCCATCAGCCTTTGCTACTAGTCTCTAGCTTTTCCTACCTCATTGGCCAATTGAAAGGTACTTCCCATGAGTTCGGGACTCAATGGGTAGAATGTATATAGGGCACAAATCATGAGAGGTGAACCAACTCAATCATAATAATGGTGGGGAAGAAGCACCACAAGGTTCGGTAAGCCTAGCCCTGTGTGTTCTTATAGCTCTGAGAAGCTATCCCCAAAGCCCCCCATAGCTCTAAGAGCTCATTGTCCATCAGGACCCTCAGCATAAGGTTGTTCCATGATTCCAAGATTCTCATGGAAGGTTAGGAACATGACCTTCCCCAAGGGCATTGTGAGAATATCCACGACCTGCTCATCAATTCCTATATGATCAAGCCTTATGGCGCCTTGCTATACCATATCTCGGATAAAGTTCTACGAGCCATAAACATGCTTGGATGGATCATGGAACACGAGATTCTCTGACAAATGAATCCCCCTCTAGTTATCACAAAGGATAACAATGGCATCTACCACATGCTCGAACATCTTACTGAAGATCTTTCACAACCAAGTGGCTTCACAACATGCCATACATGCTGCAATGTATTTGGCCTCTGTGGTGATTAAAGCTACTGACTTCTTCTTCCTAATCGAAGCAGACCTACGTGTGAAGCAACATGAAGATATTCTCTTACGATCCACCACACTACCAGCCCAATTGACATCAGTATATCCATGGAGTGTCATTCTCCCAACAGTGTATCTCAGCGCATGGTCTATCGTGCCCCAGAGATATCTCAAGAGTTTCTTTGCACCAACCCACTGAATTTTATGAGGATCAACCATGTGTTGACTCAAAGTGTTCACTACAAAACATAAGTTCGAGCGGGTGTTCACTAAGAACATCACGGCCCCTACAAGTTGATGATGCTTAGTAGGATTTGCTAGCATGGGCCCAACAGCACTTCCAATCAACTTCTTAAAGTTGAGCTCCATCGATGTCGACATGAACTTACAGTCCACCATTCCAAATATTTTTAGAAGCTTCACAACATATTTTCCTTGGGAAAGGAAAATCTTGCTAGGTCTTTGTCAGACCTCTAGGCCTAGGAAGTAGTGCATTAGTACTAGGTGCTTCATCTCGAACTTAGCAACGAGCTCCCTCTTGCACTGATGAATGAGAGGGTCAGCACCTGTCAGGAAGAGGTCGTCCACATACAACACTCGAATGAGAGTCTTTTCTCTGTCAACCTTGAAGCAAAGGTTTGTATCAGCATTACTATGATTGAAGCCCAACTTCATCAAGTAGGTATCTATCCTCTCGTACCAAGCTCTGGGTGATTGATTCAACCCATAGAGGGCTTTCTTCAACCTGTAGACATGGGTGTCCCGATCCTGGACTTTGAACCCCAGAGGTTGCTCGACATAAACCTCTTCCTTTATCGCACCATGCAAAAATGCAACCTTTACATCCATCTGATGAAGATTCCATCCTTTTGTAGTCTAAGCAAGGGCTATGATAGATCGGATGGTGGTATATTGGGCCATAGGTGCTAATATGTCATCATAGTCTATGCCTTCCCATTGGGAGAAGTCACGGGCAATGAATCTTTCCTTAAAATTTTCAGCAGTTCCATCAAATCCATGCTTAATTTTATAGAGCCATTTCGAGGTGACAACTACTTTGTCCTCCAGTCTCGGAACCATATCCCAGACATAATTCTTCATAATGGACTCATATTCCTCGTGCATAGCATCCTTCCAGACTTGATGATTTATGGCTTCTTCAAAAGATCCAGGCTCAGATTGTACAATAGTACTCATGGATGCTAGATACACTTGGTATCTATTCAGCTTCTTGCTTTCACGGAATGTCCCCCTTGGGGCCATATGATTCTCAACATCCTTGAGAGTGTCCCTAAGCCATGATGGTCTTTTCCTCATTGAAAGAGGTGGATCAATCAGGTCCATCGGTCCTTCAACATCGGGCATCGTCTCATCCTTCGGTTCTTCTTGATTTCTAGGCATTGCTTCATGATCTTCCTCAGACCTTAACATATTGGTTACTTTCCTCAGGGAAACATCTTCATCAAAGGTAACATCATGGCATATCTCCACTTCCCTTTGACCAGGAACATAAAATTTGTAGGCCTTCGAAGTTTCTCTATAGCCCACAAACCTTCCCTTCTTTCCAGAAGCATCCAGCTTGCTCCTCTTCTCCTTCGGTACATGAAAATAAACAGGACATCCAAAAATTCTAAAATGTGAGACGTCAGGTTTCTTACGAGAGAAAACCTCTTTGGGAGTTTTGGATTCCAGAGCAGAATATGGGCATCGATTTTGTATGTACACAGCAATGTTCGCAGCTTCTCCCCACAAAAACTTCAGAATACCTTGGTCACATAGCATGGCGCAGGCAACTTCCACAATTGTCATGTTCTTTCATTCAGCAATGCCATTCTTCTCAGGAGTATAGACAGTTGTGGTCTCCCTCTTGATGCCAGCTTCTCTACAAAAGTTCTTGAACTTTTTCATCTCATATTCAACGCCATTATCGATCCTCAATATCTTGATCTTCTTCCTTGTCAGATTTTCCACCAAGACTTCAAAGTTACAGAACCACATGAAAGCCTCATCCTTCTTCTTCAAGAACTATATCTAGGTCTTGCGAGAGAATTCATCTATGAACGTCATATAATAAGAACATCCTCCCAAGGATTTCATGGGAAGCATACCAGATAGACCATAATGTATCAATTGCAAGACATCATATGTCTTTCTGACACTTGAGGGGAAAGGTCCCCTTGTATGCTTTCCTTCGGCACAACCCTGACATACACCTTCATGATCGTTTGTGAACTCGGGCATCCCTGTCACCACCTTCCTTGCTTTGGGAAGGGCTTTGTAGTGAAGGTTTCCAAACCTCCGGTGCCATAGTTCAGTCTGTCGGATAGTATCACACGTCATCGCTCCTAATGGACTTCCTCCAACCTGGTAGAGTGTATCAACTTTAAACTCAATCGTGATAGATTCCTTGAAACTATTCTTCCAAATATGCACCTTCCCATCAACGAATGCCACATTGAAACCTTTTTCTTCCATGGCTAATATAGACACAAGGTTCTTCCTCAAATCAGGTACATATAGTACATATTGCAAGCGGAGGAATTGACCTTGAGACAAGTATAGGGTCACAGTCCCTGTCCCTTTCATGGGATATGTGGCATTATCTCCAAGGATAATTTTCATATTAACATCCTTATCAACCATGTCAGAAATTTCTTCCTTCAACTCAGTGATGTGCCTTGAGGCACCACTATCTATCAACGAGACATCCATAGTGTCGAGTGGAGATGCAGCAGAGAGGGCAGATACAAGAATGAATTCATTTCTTTTATCAACAACATTTGATTCCTCATACCTGGAATTTCTTGACCTTTTTAAAAGTTTCCCATTTCTGCCAGAGGGATCCTTCCTCTTCCCCTTGAACCTGTTGTTCCTTTTATTTCCATTCCTCTAGCTTTTCTTGTTTTCATCATCATCAGGAGAATCCTTCTTAAAAGGAAATTATTTAACATAGTGACCTGGCTTGTGAAAAGTGTAACATTTGCCTTTCTTTCCTTGGGCCCCTGCTCTTCCTTTGTTCCTCAGACCACCAAAGTTCTTCTTCTTAGCACGAGCAATGAAGGCAACATTTCCTTCATTTTCATATTCCTTCATCCTTGTCTCTTCTTGTAAGCATCTCGATAATACTTTGTCAAAATCAGGTATGAAATTGTTATTAAGAATGGTAGTGTTGAATACATTCCATTCAGATGAGAGACCTCCAAGTGTGGTGAGAACCATCTCTTGATCAACTATTGTCTCCCCAATAGCTATAAGATTTTTCTTGATTTCGGTCAGCTTCAAAAAATATGATTGAACAGACTCATCCCTGCCTTTCTTCAGATTCTTCAATTGGTTCTTGAAGAATAGGACATGATTCACATTGTTTTCCTTGAACATGTTGACCAACTTATCAGACATATCCTTGGATGTGCCCAGCTCAAAGATGTAGGCAACCAAACTCTTATGAATTGAGTCTCTGATCATCAACTTTGCCTTGATTTCCCCCTTCTTGTACTTTGTCTTGATGGAAACAAATGTAGCGGATGGAGGCTCTTGGATTTTACCCTACACATAGTCCATGAAATCTTGGTCTTCCAAGTTAAGATCAAATGTCATCTTCCAGGCATGGAAGTCTTCCTTCCCAGTCAATTTTCATTAGCTTTAAATTCATTGTAGTTTGAGGTACCCATGCTCTTCTTCGGTGATTGCTACAAACTAGGGCTTTGTCTTCACCTCATATTCGATACCATGTAAATTTTTGTAGATGTTTTATGCTTGATGCAACTTTTCCTTTTATCCCAATATCAGTGAGCAATCGCATAAACAAGAAAGTGAAATGTTGATAGAACATACCAATAGATCAGCAGAAGAGAGGCCAAAATATATAAGTGTGTTGGTGCGTTACGACGGTCAACAGGATGCTTCAACCAGCAATGTCTCAATACAGTCAGCCAACCAGAAGTGTGACACAACCCTCTAGGAAAACCATATCAGTCAACCCCAAAATTCAACGTTGTCACAGTCAACAGTCAACGCAAACAACAGAAGCAGAAAATTCAATGTAACCAAGTGAAAGTCAACATCCAACATTAGTTTTTGTGCCAAAAAATGTGAATTGATGAGATTGAATTTTTGGGAGAGTTTCGGGTCAATTTTACCAAGCATTGACCAAAGTCAACACTTGTCAATTTCTACACTGGAAACCCTAGCTGTTGCTTTTTCCCACGAGTGAGTGAAGAAGAGACTCTAATAGATGATTGAACCAATTCGATGAGGAGAGAGGATGTGATGTGATGGATGAGTGAAAATGTCATCCAACGTTGACCAATTTATATCCATCAATGAGGGTGTGTGACGCAACTTCTGGGGCTTCAAGCCTACATTTCATTTCAAGAAGACCTGCACATATTTTGAATAAATTCAAAATAAATGTTCTGCTCATCAGGTCAAGATGATCTTTAGATCGATATTTTACCTCTCCAAAAGAGGAATCCAATAAGAATATTTGCATCTTCATTTGAGCATCACAATATGGAGTTTCGACCTAGTTGTCCAAAATTAATAGAGGGCCTTTGACTCATGAATCAAGGGATGAGGCCCAAGTATGTAGGGGATTGAGGCCTTTTGGTTGATAATTATTCCCCCAACAAAGCTTCTATATATTGTTTTTTAATCTTTACCCACGTGAAGATATTTTCACAAGTCTTTTCACTTTAGAACAAAGAATAGGATTACACAGGTCATAATGATCATAACTACACTTGTGCAAGCAATGACTAGGAAAATTGTGTAAGTGCATGAAAATAGGTTTTTAAGCAATGTAATCAAGGATTCTTGTTGTCTTTGGTATTTTTTTCCTTCAAACATTATAGGGGAATGGTTGGAACACTTCAACAGATAGTGAGAGATCTGGATTGGCAGCCATTTCCCTAATGCTGAAAAAATGACGTGTAACATTTTTACACTAAGAAATATGACAATATACACTCATCAAGAACAAATAATTAACATATACTAGTAGTATCACTAAATAACCTTTTACAACCTCTATGTAAATATTTGGATCAACAACACTTTTATAGAAGCCAAGTCTCATCAGATATTCCTCAATTCCAGAATACCAAGCTCTTAGAGTTTGTTTGAGTCGATAGACGACCTTCTTTAATCTACACTCATGAGATTCTTTATCATGAAACTCGAAACCTTAGGGTTTCCCTAGGTACACCTCTTCCTTAATAACACCATTGAGGAAAGTAGTATTTAATTCCATATGATGAAGCCTCCATCCTGTAAATGAAGCAAGAAATATAAGAAATCTAATGATGGTGTACTTGGAAACTGGTGCAAAGAGTTCATTATAGTCTTCTCCCTCTTTCTGGGAGAATCCTCTATCCATGAACCTTTCCTTATATTTTCCAATGCTCTCATATTCTACATGCTTGATATTGTAAGTCCACTTTTAGGTTACCAAAAAATTTCCTTCAAATATTGTAACAATTACTAATCATCGTTATTTGTAATAGATTGGTAGTCCTCCATAATTGCATCCTACCACACTTTTGAAGTATCTTCTTCCTCAAAGTTAGAAGGTTCAAAGTCAATCAACTTAGTCATTGAAGATTCATAACCATTATACCTCTTAGGTCTCATAGATTCCTTGAAGGTGCCTTGTGGAGCCTCATTTGTTTCTGCATATTGCAAACTATATTTTAGCCATGTTGGCCTTTTTCTATTTTCGGGAACAACCACAAGATCCAACGGTTCATAGGGTACTTCTTTCATATCTTCATGATATGTAGGATGACTAGAGCCTCTTCTTTAGGAGACAAATTCTTCTTCTCGTCATCTTAAATTTTTGAATGCTCTTCTCTAGATTTCCAATAAGCTGAATTTTCATCAAAATTCATGTATTTTCTTATTTCCATCTATTCATGATTTAGATGGATGTCTTGAGAGATTCTCCCCATAATAAAATTGGTACATATTTATAATGTATTATTTCCCTTTTGAAATCTTCATTATATTTTTTCTTTCTTTCACCTACTCCATTCTATTGTGGATTACAGGGAACTATCTTCTCCCTCTTATTGCCAACATCCATGCATAAGGAAATGAGTTCCTTGGACGTGTATTCTCCTCCATTATCCAATCTTAGGATATTGATTCTCTTCCTTGTCTAATTCTCCACTTTTTCTTTAAATTTTTGAAACATTATGAAAAATTCATCTTTTTACTTCATTAGATAGGTCCACGTCTTGTGGGAGAAGTCATCAATAAAGAATACATAGTATAGAGTTCCTCCAAGGTATTTCATCAGCATGGGACCATACAAAAAAGATTCAACTAGATCTAGAATTTAGTTGGACCTATTTTCACTGCTTGGAAAGTGTTTCTTAACATTATTTCCAAGAGCACATCCCTTACACCTTTATGATCTTTCTGCAAATATGGTACACTTGAAAAAATTTGCTTCAAAGCCTCTAAGTCACTATAGTGAATATGTGCATATCTCCTATGCCATATCTCACTCGGGCTAATATGATTATTTACTAAAGATTTGGAATAATTCCCTCGGGGTCTAAACAACCTTACTTCACAATTCCCAACAACCCTAGAAAAGCTTATACTATAGCCCTTATCCAACACAATGAATTTTCCATTAATCAATCCCACTCTACCTCCTCTATCTTCTAAACATGAAATTGAAACAAAATTATTTTGCAAACCTAGAACATAGAGTATGTTTCTCAAGTGAATGTTTTCACATGTTTGTAGTTGAATGGATGTTATCCCAATTACTTTGACCGCATAGTGGTTGTTGTCTCCAATATCTACCATTTGTTTCAATATTATTTCCATTAAAATTGTAAGAGGATCACTCTCCCTTGTCATATGTCTTGAAGGCCCATTTTCAATTAGTCATATATCATTGTCATATGCAAGAGATCGTGCATGTGTGGAATAGTAGAAGTGATCTTTATCTCCTCCGAATTTGGATCTCATGGACTGTGTTGGGTCAATTTACTAAGTAAACTAACACATATTTTACTTTCCAATATGGGTTTGTAGACTTGGAATCATGTCGAAAAATATATGGATTTCAGATGAAGTCAATTTTTAAAGACACAATGTAGAATTTGAAAAAAATGCATATTACAAATATATTCTAAGTTCTAAGATTTATGGAAATGCATATTAAAAATATAAATCTAGCTAAGAATTTTATGATTCAATATGTAGTAAGTGCATGAAGAGGCTCCTAACATAGGAGATATTGTTTGTCCTTCCCCACAGTATTATCTTCATGAAGAGAAACCGAATAAAAATAGGTTACGATGTATAGAGAGTAATAGAAGAGGCTCCTAATTGAGGAGGTTAGGTTGTCCTTCTTTACAGTTCTAGAGTCGAACAATTTTACCACTACATTAAAACTGGAAGTTCAAGAAATAACTCAAGAAAGGAAAAGAGGATGAATTTTAGTCATTGCTCATGATTTGATAGAAAGAGAATGTAACTTGAATTATTGTTTTTCCTTTCATATGCAAATTAGATCTAAACCAATAATTATCCAACAATTATAAGAAATCTTCACACATCTAAATGACTGAATAATAAATATGAATAAACAACTATTGCATGAAAATTATGCTAATTTAACCAAAGTGTACTTAGCGAGGTATGGCAGACCTCCACCCTTGTCTTGAGCACTTGAAGAACTTCTCAGCTATAGAAAACATAATCAATCATCTACAACATAAAAAAATATAGAAAGTGGAACTTGTTCTTCAAATTATCTCAAAGTCTTCAAAAGTCTTAATGCAAAATTACACACATTCTACATGCTTGAATGGTCCATATTAAGCTTGGTTTAAATAGAAAACTAATGAAAAAATTGATCTATAATGTCTCTAAAAGTCCTATCCATCCTAATACCATCCATCTAGGTCGAAATCATCCATTCAGTTTCACAAAATGAGGAAAATCCCAAAAGATACTAATTTTGCCCATTTTCCTAGGGATTTCTGAAAGACAGGTCAAGTTTAACCAGCGTTGACCGAGCCTATTTTAGCTTAGTTTGACCGAACCAAAAGATATTTTTCCATCCATGGTTCCCAAAATTTCCAAATATATGCTTCTCTCACACCTAGGTGTCCTGCAAATATGACTTCCATGAAGCTATTATGGGATTTTTCAATGCAGCAAAAAATACTCTCAATACCCAATTTTTACAAAAATTTCTAAAAATTGAAAAAATTAGTTTAATTACCTAAATATGCATAATAAGGATAAAATGAGGCATATATGGATGATATAAATTTGACTATGGTGGTAAATAGGTGAATTTATGATAGGAAAAATTGACCAAAATTGAGGGCCAACATCTCCACCTTGTTGATCTTCAAGGATGTCCTCATGCTTGCCTCATCCGTTTGGATATTCTGAGTGACAATTTCCCTACTGTCCTTGATCCTATAGCCTCTTATTGTGCTGTCTGAAGAAGACAATCAATACCGTCATAATTCCCTTCCTTGTAGATTGTAGCCTTCACCTTATGCCTCTTATATTTGTATTGACATGTCTTCTTCTCATTGAGCCATCTGTAGTTTTGTTTATAGATGACGATGTTCTTTGTTTCAAGCTTACTAATATTCTTGGCCAATTTCTCATTTTCTGCTATTAGATTTTTGTTTTTTTCTTTGTACTTCTTATTCTCCTTTTTCAAGTGTCTTTCCAAGATCTTGTTGACCTCCAACTCTCTTGTTAGTTCTTCTATCTTTTTGAGGTACTCTTCTTTATGCAGCTCTCTTTCTTCTCCTCCAGTCTCCTTAGCATATCAATGTGATGAGGTAGCTCCTATTCAAGCATTCTCAAAGTAGGAGTCCCTCTCCAAAGGTTCTTCTTGGACTTCTCTCTCCATTCTTTGTAATATCTCATTAATTTGTTTTGATGTTGTTGGAGGTTCAACAATTTCTATCTATGGGTATTTTTCTCTCTCACTTGGCTTTTCTTGTGTTTTCCTCCTAGGCTTCCTAGGAACATATAGGAAGGATATTTATTTTTTAATCATAACGCTCTCCTACTTCTTCTTTGATCTAGTCCTAGGATACATAGGGGAATTCATAATGCTCCTTGTCACATGCAATTGTTCAAATTTTTCTTCTGTTGTTTGCGCTTGAAGATGATTCTCAACCAAAAGTTATTTCCAAACCATTCCCTTGTTTCTAACCTAATGTTCCACAAGTATTTTAATGAGCCCTTGCTGATAAATTTTTTCTTCCTTTGCTTCAGTATTTTTTTTTACACTGTCTATCATTTTAGTCAAGCTCCCAGAAAAGAAATAAGGTAGATTGATTTTGGACTCTCCCTTCATGTGTTGAAGCAACCTAATGTGATTAAGATAGACCACACTATATCGGTTGTCACAGGTGAAATATATTTGGATAATAAACACTAATTATGATAGTGGTTCACTTAACTAGTCCCTTGGAATTCCTTTTATCTTGTCAAAGAATTCCTTTCTCTGTTTTTCTAGGAAGAATTTCCATCCTTTCTCCTTATGTTTACCCGTGCTTGCACCAGTTAAAGTTAAGACCATCGATCTACGATCTGCGATGAGAAGCCGAATGCGATGAGGACTCAGAGCCACAACAAATAAAATTTCATATCTGCTAGTTTTACGTTTTGAATGTGTCTTCGCGTGTTTTTGTGTATATACAAAAATACAGCCTGCATGCCAATTTAATGAAAGAATGGGTCTTTTTACAGCCCAAGGATGAATGTTTGTTTTATGTCAGTTCAACATTGAATTAGCATTAAGTAGAATTAGGTTTTACAAGCTTCAGCTATTTTGATATAAGGATAATGTAATTTCATTATGTTTAGAGAGAGAGAGTTGAATAGAAAACAAAAGTTTGTTCCTCTTCTGTGTTCTACACTACCTGTGTGTATTGACTATTTTGTTTAATTTACGCATTTATTTGAAATCTCTATGTTGTGGGGGAAACACATTTCCTATGTCTGATTGTGTTCAGAAATTTCAACATTTATTACTATCTCAAGGTTGTTTCAAGCGGCTCGATGTTGGTGCATCTCCCAACTACCTCGATTGCGCAACCACCTGTTTGACATAATATATCTGAACTGATAATGCCTAAAAGAGTTAGAAATTACAATTACAGTTGTGTTTCAATTCGTCTGCGCTCTCCTTTATTATACAATTTTATCTGAATTTTTGTTGTGAATAGTGTTGATTTTAATTGATACAGATTATTGTCAGAAATTTAATGAAATAAAATGGACTCGAATCCACTTTGTTATTTGTTTTCCATGCCCTTTTTTTGGTAGAAATTGCTATAGATATAAAACGCCTTAATAATCATATTATCTTTCGGTTCTCAGAGAAAACTCATTTTAAAGTAGCTTGTTCCTAGCATCATAGAAATAATGCACGAATGTAAATATTATATATACTTGGATATCCACCTTGGAAATACAAATACAAATCAATGCCTACATGTGGGATATTTTGGATTCTCAGGCAAGATGCTTATGTGGCTCAAATCTCATCACGATCGAAGACCCTATATGGACACAGAGCTAGGAGGTCCACTCACGGATACTTTCGAATGTATAGATCGATGCCTCTTACAGGAGTATCACTCTCAGGAAGGAATTTATTTATGCGTCATTGGGCCAATGAGTTCCCTAAAAATAATTTTTTAAGAGCACTTGAAGAATTATATCACATTTTTTTTCCTATCCATCCATGGAGGATTTCCTAGGAGCTCATGAAGGGAAAATATGGGTCATGGAAGGCGGTCCAAGTTTGAAGCCGAAATTAGTTTTTTTCACTTGGTCAAGGATGAAGATGTAACATTTAGCTTGGGGGCTAAAAGCAATGGACCTACACCAAACATAGATCCATACCAATCTTTATTTTATGTGACAATGACAGAGTTCCACTAGGGCTCTTTCATTATTTCTTTGTGTTCAAACTCCTTGTTTCCATATTGAAAGAAAAACCTTCCCCTTTTAGGAAGAAAGAAATTATTAAGCGAGTTATTACTACTTTATGCTACTCTACATTTTCTGTGGTGCAATAGATGAGATAATGCTAAACATTATCTGGGCATTAGAGAGATCAACTTTGTTTTATTTAATATTCCCATTTCAATTTCATGTGGGAAAGATGTCGAACTTATATCCTCACCTTCCCTCACCCCACTCTATGCTTCAAATCGAGGGATCTAGATTTCATGAAAATTATGGATCTAAATATTCCAAGTGATCTTGTGGCTCCTAATGAGGTAATCTGTCCATACCAGTATTGCGATCAAAGGATGAAAATATGTTTGGTTAACTCCTCGAGAAAAAACTTTATTGCTGGTGATAAGGAGAACCCTTCTTGTATTTTTCAATCATTATCTTTAAAGTAGTACATGAAGTAGATTTGATGGAGTAAATTCTATTTAGTAGGGTGGGTCATTAGACCCAAGGGATGCAATGTCACACCGTATTGGTTTCTCCCTTCTTTTGTGATTCATTACGTGAATGTAAGATCCTCATGCTACGTCACAAACAATATGGGTCAAGCTCATGTTGTCACCAATAGTGTGAGCCATACCCCTATTTTCCACCCATTAGTAGTATAGTCCACGCTCTTTTTGTTTCCAACAATGTGATCCATGCCCCTATTAATATCACATCAATGCTCCCTCTAACTAATAGATGATTTCTTAACTAGTCCAGCCTTGTCTCTGAAGTATACAAACTTCACCTGAGACATAGGCTTTGTCAGAATGTTAGTCATCTCCTCATTACTGGAGATATACTTGAGCATCACTACTCCCTTTTGTACCATATCACAAATGTAGTGCCACTTGATCTTAATATTATTTATCTTATCATGAAACACTTATTTTTTTGTCAGAATCACACAACTTTAATTATCATAGAATAACACTGTCAATTCCAACATCTGGTTAAACAATATAGAGAGTAGATTTTGAATCCATACACCCTCACAACATGCCAAAAATTCTGCAATACACTCTACTTCTACAATACTGAGTGCGAGAGAGGTTAGCTTCTTACTCATCCATGGTATCATAGACCCAAACTAAAACATACACCAAATGATTTCTTCTTGTTATCCACACTCCCTTGCAAGTGAAAGTACATATATCCTTGCATCTGTATCTCACCATTAAAATCATATCTCAAAGAATAGTCAACAATACCACACAAATATCTCAATATATATTTTTTTGTAATCAATTTCTCATGTCTTGGTTCCATATACAACTGGCTCAAGGTGTTTACTAGAAAGAAAATATGTGAAATGAAATTTACCAAATACATCAATAATCTAGTCAAATTAAAGTACATGGACATATACATCATTTTTGGCTTAAGGCAGAGTGTTTTGTGCAACCAAAAAAACCCTCAAACTAATGGCCCTTTCAGAAATGATCTTCTTCTACAGACCAAAGCCTCGCCCGAACTAGTATGGGGGTGGTGCTGGAACCAGTTTTTCACAACGAGAGGGAGTTTTGTATAAGTATTTTATCCTTACATAATGCTTATTTGTGTCTGTGGAGCTTCCCAACAAACTAGGTCTAAGCGTGGATAAAATCTTTAACAAATATGTGTCACACATTATATTTCAATCAGATCTAACCCTTCGCAGAAACCAGATCTACTTGTAGATAAAACCTTAAACAGTAAAGCAGTGTCATGCAACCAAATAAACATACTTAACCCTTACGCATGCATAAATAATTACGGGATTAACCCTTACTTCAATATAGACTTGTGCGGAATATATCACTATTCTTAATTCAGATCTAATAGTTAAAGCGGAATAATACTTGCTCAAAGATGCAATCTAATTCAACTTATCATTCATCGAGATAAATACACATTCAATAGAAGAGATTCAGATCTATAATCGTAGTAATAAATGCATCATAACTCTAAGGAAGTTAACCAAAGAGATCACATAAAACCCTAAGTTCACCAAAATTTCCTCCTGTATTAAGAGATCTTCAATTCAGTACAATCTTTCCCTTCTGCACACACAAAAGCAGAGTCTGTGCACAGATCTAAAGCTAGGTCTCTGCGCACACAGCTAACACGAGCCTTTCTGACTAGACTACTGACCCAAAACTTAGATTAGAACATAGCACATAAACATAACATATCTGACATGAGATAAGATATCTATCCTTTTCTTATCATGCATATTTATATCTTTCCAAATGCGCACATACCATGGTCTCAAACCATAGTTTGAGACTCATGGTTTTCCATTTTACCCATTACAATCGTTAAAGGGTTTTGAACGGCCCCAAAGCCCCTTTTACATCTGCGCGCAGTGCGTCTAAAAAAAACTTAACCCAAAAATACTCAAAATTTCTTTACCCCAGGGGACCATACTCCAACAGACACCCAACGTAATCTAGTGACTTGTCCTGAGTCACTCTGGTCCAACTACTTGCATTTTGTCTTTGAATTCCTGCGCAGAATGTTGAAATGGAAAAAGTACTTTGACACTTTGTGCTATAGTGCTCTGCGCTTCTTCCACCAATTTTGTTGTGGTTGGTCCTTTGGTGGCCAAGCTGATTCTTCACTGGGTCTGCTGCATAGTTTTGAGGGCTCCATCAATGGTCTATGAGAGCTCCAAGTTATCATCCGACCATGGATTCATTCGTTCGTCCAACAAGATTTTTCTTTGGCGTAGTGTATCGATTTCCATTTGAACGACGTGGATCTCCTGCAATCATGTGAATATCTAGGTGGTAAAGAGGGTTAGCGCAACAACCCAAATTTCATCAAACTCCTACTTTGTGCCCCTCAACTATGATTTTAGCTATCAGATGACAAGCTCATATTAGATGAAGGTCCAAAGCCCCATGGTGTCTTCAAGTAGCTTACTGTAAGCATCCATGGTATTGGTGATGATAACAGTTGACTCCTACATGACTCCGGTGCGTTATGCGTGCACCTCCGGAGGCATCACTGGTTGTAGCTTCATCTTTTTCTCTAGCTAATTGCAGACTGTTGTTATCTCCTACTGTGAGGCCCTCAACGTGATGACTAGGATTTCCAACTTGACTACAAGTGGAGCTATAACAAGTATTATGACTTCGGGGAAGGCATTAGATAATCGATTGATCAAGGTTTCTAGTACAATCCGCTGATCTTCAGTAGCCCGATGAGTTTCATCTACATTTTGTCGGCCCTTCTACATTGTCTATTGTTGTTGATTCTTCACAGCTATCTTTAAGCTGTGGACATCTTGGTATTGCAACGTGGACCACCACAACCCAACCCTCAACACTTTATATGCAGTTTATTTCCTTGCATAGTGACCTCCTAGAACTCCTCCATGGGATTCAACCAAGATCACTTGTCTTTCATGCTCTAATACATACCTCTGCAACACCTCATCCACTACCAACTTGTATAGTTGTCTAGAAATTAGTGTAAAATGGGTTGCACGGGCTACCAAATCATTTTTCTGTGGTACTGAGTAGTCGTCCAGCGCCGTTCCTATGGTCAAGAAATGAATGATGTCTGCAAAGTGTTCGTCAACCACCTTGATAGCAAACAACTGTGCATCAGGTAATTCTTCTTCTAGATTAGTTGGATCTTCCCCACTCTCGATCTGAAACAAGTGGTTAGGTATAGCGTTCAATCTTCTGGGCTTCATAATGATTTCAAAATCATACTCCTGAAAAAGAAGTAACCACTGATAAATATTCCCCCCCAACATAGGCTTATTGAACAGGTATTTTAAATTTGAATGATATGTGAACATCTTGAAGTGTCCACCTAATAGATAGTGCATGTATTTCTATAGAGCATACATCATTTCCAATCCTTCTTGCTCTGTAGTAGAATAGTAATGCTCTGCATTATAGAGTTTTCTGCTAGAGAATGCAACTGGGTGATCAATATCTCCTTCTTCGAGGTGCGCTAAGACATCTCCTAGGGCTATCCCTGATGCATCGAAATGTACTTGAAATACCTTTTCCCAATCGAGATATATAAGAATAGGTGCTGTGACCATATTTTCCTTCAGTAACTCAAAGCTCTTTTGACACTCCTCATCCCAAAAAAAGATACATCCTTCTTTAGTAGCTTCTCCATTGGCACAGTGATGAGAGCGTACCCTTGAATAAACTTCCTATAGTAACCAGTGTGCCTTAGGATGGAGCGTAATTGTTTCTCAATGGTGGCGATTTCTAAATTCATGATAATCGCAATCTTGGCTAGGTCAACCATCAATCCCTGCTGACATACCACATGCCCCAAAACAATCCCAAATGGTATGCACAATATGCATTTCTTGATGTCTAGAAAAATTTGGTGTTTCCTGCAGGCATCCAGCATCATGTGCAAGTTCGACACATGCTTCTTTACTAATCCAAAAAATTTCCAATCATCAAAATAGCCCTCCAGAAACTTATGAATGAATTCTTTGAATACTACTACAACTACGCATGAAAAAATGGCAGGGGAATTCTTCAACCCAAAAGGCATGACAGTGTACTGGAATGATCGCCATTCAGTTGTGAAGGTTGTCTTATTGCGGTCTTCAAGGGCTATTCTGATCTGATGGTACCCTAAAAACACATTAGTGAATGTGTATGCTTCCTGAACTCCCACATTATCCAAAATTTCATCAAAGAACAACGTATGGAAAGGATCATGTACGCATGCATTATTCAACTTGCGTAGGTCTACACAGATCCTTATATCTCCTTTAGTATTATTTTCCTGGACCACCATAGGGCTTACCCAATCTGACTATTGTACCGGTTTAATGATTCCTGTGGCCACCATCTTATTCATTTCCTCCTTGAATTTATGTTTATATTTAGGGTTCGGGCGATAGGTCCGTTGTTTGATAGGGCGCGCATCCAGCTTCAAGGTGATCCTCATAACACCCATATCCTCAACGATCCCTTTGAGCTCTGAGAACTTCGTAGCGAACATATTCTAATATTCGATCAGCAACACCACGATCTTTCCAATTGTATCATCATCCCATTAATCCTCAATTTTGGCCATCTTGGACTACTCTTCCGTGCCAATGTTGACTTCCTTTCATTTCAATGGTTTGGTTACATCCACTCCCTATAATATAGGTTATGCAAAGGCACATTCTCCTTCTGAATCTGGGATAGTGATATTCCGGGGGTCCTCATCACAGTCTTCTACTGACAAATTTTGGCAGTTAAAAATATCCTGCATCTGCGCATCCCAGGCTAGCGCAACACATTCTCACCTAGATAAGGACTCATCAAAGACCAGAGCATCTATATCTTGCAGGGTTTCATCGAGTTTCTCAGTTCCTCTTACCAGACCAAACATCATCACGAAATCTTCGGCCATTATACCCCAGTGATGAGTGTGCTGGTGTAGCTCAGCATCCAAATACTAGGTAGTGTAGATTGGTCCTAAGGCATCAATAAACATATAGACCCATTCATTCCAAGTTTTTTCATTCCATACTTCCATATAGACAGCCAAGTGCTTACTTGAATCCCCTTGACCTGAGAAGAGTTCCATGGGTGGGTTAACTGGAAAATCGAATCATAGGATCATCATTTTTCGGCATTCTTCCCAGTCCTGAAAAGCTTCCTTACGATTTTCTCACCACCGCGCAAGGGTCGCGCGCATAGCCAAGTCAAGGGCACCAAACCTTTATTCTTCAGGGACATACGCTTCAAATGCTTTAGTAAATTCATTAGCACTACCAAAACCATCAAAGTGCGGTAGTTCTCTTACCTCTGAGGAGATGCATCGGAGGCTCTTTGTGATCTTAAGGCACCGCGGCGCAGATACATCATGCAACTAGTTCTGTTATTTTTCTATCTCTCCATCTGAGTTTGAGAGGAATTCATTGTCTTTTTCCCAACATAACATGCCATTAGTCATGGGTTCGATACAACCATCGTCACGGGTAGTCAATTTGTAAATTTTATCAACATCCTCCTCCTCAGACACTAGTTCGTTATATCGTTCACCTTCCATTGGATAAAAGGCGAATATTACCCGCATACCCTTTTTTCTGAAGATCATGCTTATCCTTTTCAAATTGATGATAACTCCCATGTCAATAGCCCAGTCTAGGCCTAAGAGTGGAGGGTAAGGGTCCACATCATCCACAATATCAATTACTTCAAAACTTGCATAGACTTTAACACCTACAATGTCCACCATAACCTTCAAAAATATTCCTACTGGAGTGATCTTTTGCTGATTAACCATCCACAACTTAATAGTGGACCATTCTAGCTTAGGTTCTCCCATCCTTTTCCAGGTTTGATTGGGTAGGACATTGGCGTACGATCCTAAGTCGAGGATGACTTGGTCCATTTCATAGTCCCCAATCTACGTAGTCATACGCATCTCCCAACCAGTCCTTATTTTGCTCTTATAAATTTTGTTCACAGTTTTAACCTCTGTTTGTGGGGCAACCCTTTCTGCACAGCTATCTATTAATGCTTGGAGATTCTCCACTAACTTCTGGTTACGTAGTAGCTTCATACATGCCTATAGGAACGACTTCACTGCTTCATCTACTTTTGGATCTATTGATGTTACCTACTTTTTCAAATATCAAGAAAAACACCTGATTTTGAAAAGGTGGCGATGCAGAATCACGAAAAAAAAATTTGAGCATGTTTTTGGCACTTTAATTTTTTTTCATCTTGTTTTTTTTTTTTAATAAATTTTTTTTTTTTAAAGTGGTGTTTTTTATGTCGATTTTGAATAGTGGTGGTGTATCATCACCAACGTTTTTTTTATAGCATTGATTTTGACACTATAATTTTTTAATGTCTTCTTCTTCTGTGAGATGTTTATTTTTAAGTGCATTTATGTACTTGTGTTTTAAAAATAAAAAAATATTTTTTAAAAAAATAAAAACTTGTAATGATATCTTCACTTTTTCACATACATAAAAGATAGAAAAAAGGTCAATATTCTAAAGTTTATATTTTCCACATGTTTATGTATTGTTAAATAATTTTTCAATGCACATCAAAAAAATTATCGCTAACAAAACCAATATTTTGAACCATATGACAAAAAAATACAATTTTTCAATATAAATACAATGCAAAAAATACACTTTTACAGAGTTTTTGTTGAAAAAAACATATTAAATAAACTAATTTTTTGGGAGAATTTTAGTAAAAAAACTTAAGAAAACAACATTTTTATTCAATTTTATGTCAAAAAATAATAGCAAACACATGTTTTTTGCAAAAAAAAGGGGTTTTTCTCATAAAATATCAAAGTCTAAACATTACAAGTAAAGCTGATTAGTAGTTCTGAAAAATAAGCTTTGTTTGCAAGCATAACTTAAACATCATCAACAATATCAACTAATACATCTTCAACATCATCTAGAACAGCATTGATGGCTTCTTCCGCAACATTTTCTTCTTCATTTTGATCATCGCCGTCTTCTAATGGATCTTTCATGTCAACAAATCTTCCAAAGTGTCCCTTTCCAATCATTCCATATAATGGTGGTTGAGGTTCCTTTGCTTTTTTTGCCACACGTGATTCATTAAAATCTCCTTTCCTCAAACTAACTTCTTGCTTCGCATCTGGAAGGAATTTAAGAGCGTTAATTCTTTGTTGAATAAATTTGCATTGAATTGGATCTTTCTCAATGGCAATGCAATTTCTTCCTTTTTGTAGGCAACATGCTAGTGTTGTACCTAATCATCAAGCACAAAAAAAATTAGTAAGAAAATTACTATGGAGACATAAAAAGTAAAAAAGACAATATTTAAATTTAAATTTGTATATTAAAACTTACCTGAACCTAAGAATAAATCCAAAACCCATTCTCCTTCATTTGAACATAGATCTATAAGATAGTTAATCAATGCTTGTGGTTTTTGATAAATGTTAACTATATCTCCTTTTGCATCTTTATCCTCATATGTTAGTTTTCTCACCACTGCATCATAAACCAATACTTGACTATGACTCTTCCCATCTACTTGATTCATAATAATATGCTTATAGCTATCCTCTTTTGTCCAACATTCAACATGGATGAACTCACAATCATTTATAATAGGTTGATCTTCGGAAGAAACAATATTTGACTTTTGCTTGTTACATAACATAGTAAAAGTTCAATTAAATTTTACATGAATAAATTTTTTTAGGAAGAATCAAACATACAATTTCAAAATCTTACCATGTAAGTTGCATCCTTGAGTTTGCTTTACCCTTGAAGCTTGTTAATAACATTCGAAACTGTGTGTCTGAATGAAATGTCACAAATCACCAAAGTGGTGATGTTGTCACTTCTTGAAAACCCGTAACCACTTTATTAAAAGCTTGATAAGTATATGGTTCTCTATCATATTCAATGTCTGGGAAATTGAAACCATGAGGAATATCTGCAATAACTAGGCCATACTCCCTTTTAGGTATTAGTGTTGCAATATCTTCACAGTCACCTTGTATTATTTGATATTGGACACTGTTGAGCCCATTCCAAATGTAATGATTAAGAGTAGGATCTAGTTCAACATTCAAAAGACGCTTCCTTCTCATGTTCTCCATCTTAATTTTTTCAATAAAGCTTTTGAAAGTATCCGGTACTCCATTTCCATCCTTCTTCGACATCTTTAATGACATAAAAATATATATATAGATATGTATAAGTAATAAAATAAAAATAGTTAAAATATGAATAAAATAAATTTATAAATCAACATACGTTATTGAATGCAATATAAAACTCTTTTAGTGTTGATGTAGAACTTGCTTCTGGGTAGTTGCGTACAACATCATCCCAACTGTCTTCATTCAACATTTTTACCATGTGTTCTTGTATTTTCATATAAATTTTCTGACTGAATAAATCAAGTTAAAAACGTTAATATATTGACATGTATAACAAATTCTACCAACATTATTATGTTTTATTTAAAATAAAATTATAATGAAAGAAATAATTCAAGAAACTTACTTTTGAAATTCTGCACACATTTCTTCCATTGATAATTCACCCGACTTCACACGGGCTAATACTGATTTGACTAATTTATCATCCTTCACACCTTGCATTTTTCTCCAAGGTGTAATAGTCATATCCTCTGGAAGTTGCTTCATTTCAGGACCCCCCTTACTGTTGGTACATATTATGGGTTTACTCTTTTTAACTTTCTGATTTTTTATGGAAATATTCTCCCATCGATCAAAAATGTCATCAATCAAATCCCATACCTCCCCAGTTCTAAATGCCAACTGAAAAATGTTATCTGTGCCTCTGAAGATATTTGTATTCAATTTTCCATCTTTTGCTTTTTTTTCATCAATTTGATAACCTGTTTCCATTAAACATTCCTTTCGAAATGCTACACTAACTTTTGTCTTATCCCCACGACATTTTTCTATGAATTCATTATGAATAAATCTGACCCTTTGGATGAAATTCATTTTCATTATGTACTCATTATCTGCATTATGATCCCATGCCAATAACTTTGATTCCATTTCTGTTAAGCCAGCGTAAATGATGCATTTCACTGTTTGAAAAAGATAGTTATTGGGATATTCTGCAATCAATTGTCGTTTAGCCTCTATTGAATGGTTTCCTCTAATTACATAATATTTATAATCAAAACATTTTGCCTTGTCAAATGCTTGTTTGTTGGGAACCTGACATGGATCGACAAGAACCACATAATCCACCACATGCGCATATGGATTGAACCTGAACAATGTTTTCACATTATGTACATGTAGGTGATGGGCCTTTCTAATTTGATATTGAGATTGCCCTTCATCCGAGCCATAAAATTGGTTAACATTAAGTTCAAATGTTTGGCCACCAAGAATTAATTTATTCTTCCTCAACTCTTGTCGAATAGAATTTTGTTTTGTTTTAATAATGCCATCCTCTAACTCAACACCTGGTGTTATGATTTCTCTGCTTCCGTAAGAGCTTTCAATTTGTTCTTCACTGCTGCTCACGACCTTTACAGGTTCACCAATATTTGATTTCCTAGCCTTATTGGATAACATATCAGTTTCTTTATAAACAAGCTCTCCTTTATGAGGTACAAGAGAGAGATCTTTGGCAATTTTTCTTTTTGGTGTCTGATCTGTTTTCTTCTTTTGCACAATAGTTCTCATCTCCTCCTCACTAATTCTATCATAATTTTCTGTTTCATGTTCGACACCTTCAAAAGAAACATGTTTAAGTTTATTAGATTGACCCACCTTAGTGACACTTGGTTGATCCCCTCTTTGTATTGTTGCAGTGTCACGAGCTATTGCTCTTTGCTTCAATCTCCTATCTTCTGCTGTGTCTTTGTGGAAAGTTTTGATCACATCCATAACATTTGGCACCAACATATAAATACCATCAAACATGTTTGAAAGACTCGGAACAAAATCCTATGAAACAAAATAAAACATGTTAATGATCAATAATTTATAAAAAATTGAATCATCCTTACAATAATGCATAGAGGAAATAAAAATAAGCATACTTACAATGTTATTTGCAATGTTGTTTGCTATTTCTTCAGAAAATTTTGAAGTTGTTTCATCTGTGTCGTACTTGACGATTGATAGACGATATCTAACCTTCTCACGTTTTTGAGCCTCCCTTACAAGAACATAAATAGTGTTTGTATTCGGGACCTTACATATGTCTCGTACTCTGCCCCTCACCTCATATTTCTCATTTAAGTCAATCATACCACAAATCAGATAGATGTGTATATCAACCTCCGTTTCAGTGTCTTCAAGATACCATGAGAAATTGGTATTATCTATTTCCTTGGCGTTTTTCCAATCAGAAATAACCTTTAATGAACCTGGTGCCCCACTTGCTTGACTTTTATTAGTGTGTGCAACAATATCCTTATTGCGTCCAATAGTGTCCATAGTACGTTCAGCTGCAACTTTAGATTTGGGAGTTGTATCCATAGTGCGTCGAGCTACAGCTGTAGATTTGGGAGCTGCTGCCCTAGGTGCAGAAACATTCACAGAAATCTTTTTTGATGCCATTTTCCTGATAAAAATATATATATATTAGTTAATGGAAAAATATTGCGAATAAAATAAATTTAATAAACAAAATGTATTTCTAAAACTAAATAGTTTGAAATTAAAGCATTAAAATTAAACTTAAAAAATAAACTAGTATTTTGAAACTTCAGTTTGTGTTTAATATTTAAAAAAAAAACAAAAAAGTTATTAACTATTTATAACAAATATTATAATGTTATATAATTTTTTACTTTTTTAATTGTATTGTTATATATATATTTTTAATTAATTTTTATTGTTATATTAAAACAATTTTCTTTTTTTAAAATTTATTATATTGTATTTTTTTTTTGATATATATATATATATGTTTGTTATATTTTGAAATTTTTAACAATTAGTATTTAATAATGTTTTTATTACATTATATAATAATTTTTTTTTTTATATTTATATATAACAATGTTTCTATGATTGTTTTATTAAAAGAAATTGTCTTAAAAAAAAAATTTAAAGAACAAAATAAAATTATAAAAATCAAAATTATAAAATGTTTTCTTAAAACAAATTATTAAAAAAAAACAAAAAAATTATAAAAAAAATTTTTAAATCCAAATTATAAAAAAAAAAAAAACCAAAATTAAAAACAAACAATTAAAAAAAAAACTTTATAAAATTAAAAAAAAAATTTAAAAAAAAACCATTAAAAACACAATATTATAAAATTAAAAGAAAAAAATTAAAAAAACATTGGCCAGGCGGCGCCACGGGGGCGGCCCAGCCCGCCTCCAGGCACCCCCAGCGGCCGAGGGCCGATTTCGAGCCCCGCCCGTTGGGCACCGGGGCCGGCCGGGCGGCGCCACGGGGGCAGCCCAGCCGCCGGCACCACCCCATAAAACAAATAAATATTATTATTATTTTTTTTTTTAAATTTTACAATTTGAAAATATAATTTAAAAAAAAAACAATATAATAAACTATAAAAAAAAAAACATTTGTTTTAAGATAATAATATAATTAAAAAAAAAACAATATAATAAACTATAAAAAAAACATTTGTTTTAAGATAATAATATAATTAAAAAAAAAAAAAAAAAAAACAATATAATAAACTATAAAAAAAAACATTTGTTTTAAGATAATAATATAATTAAAAGAAAAAAGAAAAAAACTATAACACAATACAATTAAAAAATATATATGTATATATATAACAAAACAATAAAGGAAAAAAAAATTAAAGATTTAAAATTAAAAAAATAAAACAAAGATCTAAAATTAAAAAAATAAAATAAAATAAAATATAAAATAAAAAATTCTCAAATAAAAAAAAAAATTTAAATAATGAAATCACTCATATATTTATGATAAAAAAAAATACAAATAAAAAATGTTATAAGGCCATTTTTTTTTATGTGCATGGTCGTTTTATGGATTTTTATGTGTAAATGAACCTATAAGTCTTAAAAAAGAAAAAAAAAAATCTAAATTTTTGTTCTTAAAACCCTAAAAAATTTAGTTTTTTTTGCATTTTCTTCACTAAAAAAATATTAAAAAATCAAGGTTTTTGAACCTAAAAACCTTAAAAAAGTAGTTTTTGAACACAAAAAAACTATAGAAAAACAGATTTTTCCCAAAATCATCTCTAAATTGACATAATAGAAGGAAAACTAACCTTTGAAATGTAAGAAGCTGCTGTCACCAATGCCAACACAACGCTTCCACACAATTACGAATAGCAACACAATGCCTCCAATGCCAATGCAATGC
The DNA here is from genome assembly GCA_034641835.2 of Pinus albicaulis. Lineage (NCBI taxonomy): Eukaryota > Viridiplantae > Streptophyta > Pinopsida > Pinales > Pinaceae > Pinus > Pinus albicaulis. The sequence goes on along the minus strand of CM076584.1, from coordinate 623,375,216 downwards.
CTTCACGAAGATACCAATGCCAATGCAACACCTCCACAAAATTACCAATAGCGACACAAAGCTTCCAATGCCAATGCAATGCCTCCACGAAGTTACCAATGCCAACGCAACACCTCCAAAAATTTGCTCTAACAAATACCAGAAAACTTGATGTGATGTGATGAATAGAAACAATCATTCCTTTTAAATATCGTATATTGTCTGATTGATTTACTGTTTAATGAATGTGGGATTAAATTTTCAAATTTAAAATATTTACATTTAATTTATTATAGTTCATACTATAGTTAAACTACTTATTATTTGCATGTGGTTATCATAATTAATATTTACATGTACTGAATGTTACATTTAATTTATTATAGTTCATACTATAGTTAAACTACTTATTATTTGCATGTAGTTATCATAATTAATATTTTATTTAATATTAACATGTACTGAATGTTGAATAATTCAAATATAATCTCAGATTAAAAATTAAAATATGAAATACTTACATGTAATTAATTATATTTAATATTATAGATAAAATAGTTAATATTTGTATTTAGTTATCATAGTTAATATTTATATGTAATCAATGTTTAAAATCATGCGATTAAATTTTAAAATCTAAAATATGTACATGTAGTTAATTATAGTTTAAATAGTTAATATTTACATCATGTTATTTTTGTAAATATTTACATGTAGTCAATATTAAACTATTCAAATAAGAAAATTATTTTAGTTTCGAAGACATGCATGAAAGGAATATTTAAAAAAAAAAAATTGAAATATATTTTAGATGAATATAACGTAAGTTTAAAATAAAAAATTTAAAATATTTACATGTAGTCATTATAGTTAAAATAGTTAAAGTTTTTCGTGAATTTTTTTGGAGGGAAATTTTGGAGGGAAATTTTTTCGCGAATTTTTTTGGAGGGAAATTTTGGAGGGAAATTTTTAGTCTTTAAGCTATATATTGTAAGTGGGAGAGGAATTTGTATCATTCAACCTATTCTTGTTGGAAGCCATGGTTTCTTCTGATAATGAAGTTTTTCTTTCTAGAACATCAACATGTTCGTCACGCAACAACTCTATTCAGAGTGATGAATATAACGGGAGTTCATTCACCATGAATAGAGAGTCAAAAAATCGAGCGCCAGTTATACCACTTACTCTTAATCCTCAGGATTATGAAAGCAACAGTGATGAAGGGCATGATGAAGAAATTGCAGAGTCAAAAGTTTCACTTCGTCCTAATCCCAAGGATTATGAGGACACCATTGATGAAGAGGGAGATGAAGAATATCCACTTCAGCTTAATCCTAAGGATTATATGAGAACAACAAATGAAGAGGGGAATGAAGAATCTGTAGAGTCAAAATATCCACTCTGTCCTAATCCTGAGGAGTATGCCAGCACCACTGACGAAAAGGGGGATGTAAAATTTCCAGAGTCAAAATATCAAATTCGTCCTAATCGTAAGGATTATGTGAGCACCACTGATGAAGAGAGGAATGATAATGTTTCAGAGTCAAAACATCCACTTCGTCCCAATCCTAAGGATTATGCCAGCACCACTGATGAAGAGGGAAATGAAAAATTTACAGCGTCAAAATTTCCACTCCGTCCTAATCCTAAGGATTATGCAAGCACCACCGATGAAGAGGGGGACGAAAAAATTCCAGAGTCAAAATTTCCACTTCGTCTTAATCCTAAGGATTATGTCAGCACCACAGATGAAGAGGGGAATGAATAATTTGCAAAGTCAAAATATGCACTTCGTCCTAATCCTAAGGATTATGTCAGCACCACTGAGGAAGAGGGAAATGAAGAATTTGCAGCGTCAAAATATCCACTTCGTCCTAATCCTAAGGATTATGCCAGCACCACTGATGAAGATGGGGATGAATTTCCAAAGCTAAAATTTTCACTTCATCATAATCATAACGATTATAATTTAACCACTGATGAAGGGGGGGATGAATAATTTCCAATAAATATAGATTCAAGGCATTCACTTATTCCCAATCCTAAGGACTATGAGAGCTTTAGTGAGGAAGGGGAGGGGCAGGGTGAAGAAATTCTAGTGAATACAAATTCAAAGCTTCCACTTATGCCTAATCCCAAGGATTATGAGAGCGCCACTGAGGAAGGGAGGATGAAGAGTTTCTTGCAAATGATAATTTTAAAGACACAGATCTGAATATTGCACTTTCTCCAAGTGACCATTTCAAAGACACTCATGGTGATGAAGAATTGAATCCTCCCAAGGAAGAATTTGAAAGCATGGGTCAAGATGGTGAAGAATTTCTTTTGAGTCAGGGTTACAAAAGTGTCGATGATTCTTGTGAAATGTTTTCTTCAACCGATGATGGTAAAGAAAATTTTCCATGCAATGATGTTGATGAATTTCTTAACTATGTTGAGGATGATGATAGTGGGGATAATATTCCTTCTAATGGTGATGAAACTACTTTTACAAAGGATTATAGAATGATGAAGCCGTTGCAAGCAAATATTGCAACTAGGAGTAGGAGTAGACCTTTTCATATCAATCCAAGGCATTCTAGTTATACAAGGGCGAGGACAAAATATCTCACGACAAAAAGTTCTATCGTTCATTTGATTTCAAGTGCATGTTGTCGAAGGGATTGCTTGAAAAATATGGATTTCAACTTTGCTTTGCAGAAAAGGAAAACATATATGCCAATGAATAAAAGCATGCAAAATTCATATTTAGTGGGTTGCATGCAATCTACACTAGCAGGTTATGATTATCATATTGGGAATGTATTTCTTTGCAGAAAGGCATTCAAAATGTTGTATTCAATTGGTAATTGTCGTTTGTCAAGAATCCAGGATAGATTGGAAAAGGATCCCACATATTATTCAGAAGCACGTTATAAACGGGAGGTGGGGCCGTTTGCAAATACTGCTAAGACATGGATGAAAGAATTCTTTTCAAATCATGGAGAGTGTATGCCAAATAAAGACACAATACATATTCCAGATAATTTCTCGAGACGAGAAATATTCATGTTATACAAAGATTATGTAGAAGTTGTTGAAGGAATTGGTAATTTTATTACATATTCTTATTTTACAAGGATATGGAAAATTGAATTCAACAATGTTCGTATTCCTAAGAAGACAAGGATGGGGATTTGCAGCACATGTGCTTCTCTTAAAGCAAAAAGAGATAAATGTCAAGGGGCAGAAAGAGGTATGTGTTCAAAACATTGTTTTTAAAAATTTGATACTTATCAACTATGAAAATATATTTATTTATATGTTTCTTTTATTTTATGTAGAGATTCCGTTGTCAAAGAACTTCAAGACCATCGCAATCAGCAAACAAGTGAAAGACAAAAGTTGTATAAACATCGAAAGAAGTGTTATGATCATCCAAATAAATATCTGGGATTGATAATTGATGGTATGGACCAAAAGAAAACACTTCTTCCACATTTTGTCCGCACGCCAAAAAAATTACAGGAGGAAAATTTCATTCAGTTTCACTTGGTTGGTTGTATGGTATTTAACGAGAAGATGCTTCCAAGAGTTTTCTTCACAACTCCAAATATTCACAATGATGCAAATCTGACCATAACTATAATCCATGATGTGGTTACTCATTGGTCTGGGATTCTTCTTGAAGTTTTGTATTTACAATTAGACAACACAAGTCGTGAGAACAAAAATCAAGTTCTTTTTGGGTATCTAAACATGCTTGTTGAATTGGGGATTTTAAAAAAGATAAAGGTTGTTTTCCTTCTTGTTGGGCATACTCATGATCATATTGATCAAATGTTCAGTCGTTTTTCAGTAACATTGAGGAGGAAAGGTGTTGGGAGCCTGCCATCATTAACTGAATGTATTAAGAAATCGTACATTCCAGAGCCTGTTTTTCATGTGTTGGAAGAAACTATTGACATGCGAAGGTTTATTTTTGGATCGTATGGTGAGGAGAAATGCATTGAACAACTTAATGACATTAGCTTCTAGCATCAATTTCGTATCAAAAAAATTGATGGGATAACACTTATATGGGGCAAGAAGTATTCAACTATTGAAGAATGGGGACCATCATCAGGTTTAGCATTTTTGAAGTTCATTCCAGAGCGTCCAATGTTTTCATCAAAGATATTGTTATTACAGTCAGTTTCCGAACTCCATAATGCACGAAGGGAGAAGAGAGAGATAAATTATTTTGAATGTCTAGAGGAAATTAAAATATGTATTAGAGATACATATAAATACTTCGATGTTGCTGATTCATTTTGGTGGGAGTCTTTTTTCAGTAATCAAAGTGATATGATTTCAAGATCAGTAAATGAGGATACGCTTTTGAAGACTCCTTTTTTTTTGCCACAAAATATGCCAAATGAACATGAACATCAAGAAACACACAATGTTGAACAACAACAGCCTCAAGATATTATTAATTTCCCACAGGTAGAGGAAAGAGAAATCTATATTGGTTCTAGAAGATCACGTGCACAACGTGAAGCCATGGAAGACCTTTACAAGGGTTCTGTGCAGGATCTTAAGGAGGGTTGCATGATAGCAGTGTTAGCAGGTGAAGATCCACTTGGCTATCCATTCTCGATTGCCAAGGTTATAAAGGTCATTAATGAAAATGAAGAGATTACAACTGTTGATGTACATTGGTATGCCACAAGTACCCACCCTTTCAATGGTGTGTACAAGCCAAAGATGGTAGTGGAAAAAAAAATTGGCAGAAAGAGAAAAAGAAAGGGCACAAATATAAATCGTCGCCGCACAGATGTCTTAAAATTGGAGGATGTTGACATACTTGTGTATGAATTCAATTTGAAAAAGAGAGGACTCTTCGGTTGCAGACCATAAATATTTTGAAGAAATTGCTACCAGAACAATTACTGTTGAAATGGGACTCTGCAGAATGTAGACGTAGATCTACAAGACTTTTGAACTCTGAAATGGTGGGCATGCATGTTGACTCAGATGGAGCAATAGTTGATGAAAGAGAAGAATATGGATCATCTTCATCTGCATCGAGCCATTCATCCGAAGATGTAGATTATGATGGTGTGCCAGAACCTATGGCTGATTTTGAATAACTATCTAAGACACTTTTATGTAATTGATGTTTGCATGGTAACTTGAAATAAAAATTTTGACTTCCATCTCATTTTTCATGAAGTTCTGGGACATTTCTATGTTTGTTGGATTATACGTTTTAATTATGAAGAATTCATTTTTTTAGAATATCGACAATGTAACAATGAATTACAAAAATAATTTATGTTATATTCAATGTACCAATGTTGATATTTAAATTATAAGTAAAATAGAAAATAGAAACTAATGTTGAATTTTTAGATTATGCAGTGATATTACCATGATATTATGTATTGTTACCATTTGGTATAAGATAATTTTAAAAGTTTTAATAATTATATGCGTCATTGAAACATAACACTTTGTTTTGATGCTTGATTTTTAGGTTTTGGTTGAAATTATATTTAAATTTGTCTTATTCTAAGATTTGAAAAAAGATAAGTTTTTATTCTTTAAAATTAAAATTACTCTTACTTGTTTCTGTTTTAAATTGTTAAGTCTTATATTTTCTCCATAATTTCATTGTTCGAGTATGTTGAACACTTAAGATTGAAAAACTTTAGATTTACCTTTATCTTTAAGGTTATGGTTGAAAATAATTACAAATTTGGGGTTGTTTAAAGTCAAGATATTTTATGTTTAACAACATGGATGAAAATTGTTCAAAATTATAAGCCCTCCAGACATGTATTTGTTTATCATTAACATCATCTATCAAAAATGTTAGGAATTTACGATTTTAAAAAATGTCCTAATATGTTGTCTTTAATTCCATTGTCACAAGTGTCAAAATTATGACACAAATTTTTTTTTTGGTTATTCCAGCATCAACTGGTTTTGTTTTGAGGGTGTTTTTTCAATCTTTTTGCAACAAACAATTTTGTTTTTAGCATAATTTTAGAAAATGTTGAAATTTGACCTTAAAAAAAAACAAGTGCGTTCTGGAAGACACACTTTTTTTTGGGGGGGTGTTTTTTCAATCCTTTTTTCAACAAACAATTTTGTTTTTAGCATAATTTTAGAAAATGTTGAAATTTGACCTTCGAAAAAAAACAAGTGCGTTCTGGAAGACACATTTTTTTTTTTTTTGGGTGTTTTTTCATGTTTTTTGAGCGTTTTTGGGCTAGAGTTCCCGTTTTGAGGTCAGGTTAGCTATTTCATCGGTAACATTGTTTGAAGTCCTTGAGGTAGATGCTTAGTCCTTGGCCATCTCCTTTCACACTTCAATGAAGGTTTCTTTCTCCTTTTTCAGATCGAGGCTTTCCTTTTTATTAGTAGCCCTCCTGATCAATGATTCAGCTTTAGCTTTTTCCTCAACTCCTCTAGTGGCAATGTCGCTGTGCATAATCACATTGATACTTGTCTCATCATCTCATGGTTCTGCCTTAACCTGTTGTACATTATACGTGGGTTTCTGATGTTTTTCCTGCATCATTTATATCACCACTGGAAAATCTTCAATGACATGGTCGAACTACCTTCAATATCTATAGGATTGGCACATAGGGTTCATGCAATCTCTTGCATAATTCCCCACATCCCCATAGTTGTAGTAAATTCGTTGTCCTCGTCCTTGACCTATGATTCCACCTCTCCCTCCTCCCCATCCTCTTGCAGGGGATCCTCCCCGCCCCGAGGAAGATAGTGGTGATGAGGGGTTAGCCTGCACCCTATATAGGTTTTCCCTATCTACCATCAGGTTGAATGTTTGGAATTTTTTCCCGTTGTGACCCATGGACAAGCAGAATCTGTGTCACTGTTGGTTCAATTCTGGAACATAGGCACCTAGTCATGGCTAGCAATCAGTATCATGTCTTCCTGCTACCTGAAAGTCAGCGTGCCACAGCATGAGGGTACTAGGTCTAGCCATTTTTTTAGGGCGTAGAGGACTTGGACCTCCAGCCTGCATATAATCTGATAATAGATGGCATTGATCCTTAGTGTGGCCCGACACCCTGTAGCGAGCGCACCAGACATCCAGGCTAGCTTCTTTACCCTGATCCCTCCGCAAATTTTGAATTTCTATTTGCATCGCTTCTATTTGGCTCTAGATCTACAGTGCTGCAAATTGAGTATCATCCATTGGCACAACTTCTAGATTCATCGCAATCTCTAGGGATTCTTCTTGAGATTCAATATTCTGCTGACCTATAGGTCCATGAAGATATGGTAGAACCATGGTGATAAACCACTCCTTCTATTTTTTTTCCTCATATATAAATCTCTCATCACTGATGACCTTCTTCAGCCACTAGTGAGCTTCCCAGACGAACTCTGTAGGTCCCTACTTAAAATATTTTAATTCAACCACACATTAAGAGTAGGATTCAGGCTTCTGGAACTATTTTTTTAAGGAGTACTTAATTTTTTGTATTGACGGGTTTGCGTGCTGACCAATGTATCCCAGAAACCAATCCATGGACTTCCCTTCAAAGGCTATGGAGAGATGTGGTATTTTGATAACATCATTATTGATATTCTGCGTAGTCCATACTAACTCAGCTACAAACCATAATCAATCCATATCCTCGTCCTGTGCACCCTCAAAGGTAGGTAATTTCATGTGCGCAGCCATATCGTCTACAGGTGGTGGTGGAGGTGTGGTAGGAGAATTCTTACCCTTGCATGGGTTCGATGATGGCATATCTGGGGGACTGGTTCCTACATGCGCAGTCCTGCCCAGGTTAAAATTAGGCAAATCCCTTAAAGGAATGTATACCAATATATCTCCTTCTTGATTAAGTCAGTAGTATTTACCACTTCGAATTTTTCTTCCACTATGGTTGGAGGTCGTTGACTCGGTGTGGCCACATAGGACAACCTTTTCACACAAAAGCATCTTAATCAGTAATGGAAATGTTTGTAGGAACTTACCTCTAAACCCTTTGAAGAACCTTCGCTCATCTTCTGAATAAGACACAAATTGATCAACTACAAACTCTGTTACAAACCCTCCCAAAATACTATCAACCTAGTGATCTACAGTCCTAGTAATCTTGTTATCAGTCTTCTCCAGCAGTTGGATCAATTAAGGAGTCCACTGTGTGACCTGATCATCTTTCCAACAAGTGTGGAACTCTACCAACCTTGCTAGCCACTCCTATAGTTCATGTGCAAAGGTGACGACGAAAATTTCATGCACCTCTATGAAAATGTACTTTTTCATCCACTCTTCGGCAGACATTTTCTTACTTCGATTCTCTTTAAAGGAAAATTCCTGAATCTCCTTCTAAAACCAGTCGTTGAGTTCAAGCTTCAATGGCTACCAATGACCTCGTGGTATTACTCGATCCCTCTCACAGTATTCTCCTGATCCTGACAACAGAACCATTTGCTAGCTTGAGGGGTCTTAACCCAGGCTCCATTTTAAGGTTTGCCAATAAACCCCTATACTACTAGCCCTTTCAGCAATAGCCTGCTTGCTCAGGTCAAGGTCTCACCCGAAGTAGTATGAGAGGGTGTTGGAATCAGGTTTCCACACCCTAAGAGAGAGAAAATTAATTGAAGGGTTCTTTCAGATCTAACAGACCTGTGTTGGAGCAAACCTAATACAGAAACCCTTAACAGTGTATCAGTGAAATATCTTCAGCGAAGTTCATAAATAATTCAATAGCATGTCAATAGAAGCAAAACATCCAAATCTAACCAGATCTATGCATTCATCTTCCTATATAGTATCACATCCACATTTTCATCAATAAACATCAATACGCAGCAAACATATATAAATAACACAGAGTGCAACCAATAATCATAACACATAACACTTTAGCTATCCCAAACAGTCTTCTCATTCATTAAAATTCAAATCAAACTTACAGACTCTATCTACTAGCCCGCACATAGCACGACTTAGGATCTTCGTGCAAACAACCAGTAGGAGCCCTCACCCAGAAAATCAACACAAAATATCCACAAGTCCGTATCCAAGATTTTTCCAAACATAGCCTACATTTAGACTCGATTTATGCATCTATTTATAACATATTAGCCTGTGCTACTCTGTGGTTTGAAAACTGTCAATTACGGACTCTTAGTCTACCCTTTGTCCCATTATAATTCATTAGGGGTTTTGACTTTCCCCAAAGCCCTCGCGCTAGACTAGATTATTAAAAAATATTACAAAATTGTTCCAAAATTTCCGCTAGGGGACCCTACACCAACACTTTTCCTTCAACTCCATCTCTTTCTCCTCCACTTTCTCCTCCCCCCCCCCCCCCCTCTCTCTCAATATTTGTGTCCCCCCTCTCTCTCTTAGTCTTCACTGCCTCTCTCTCTCCTATATATTTCAAATTTTTTTAGATATTTTGATAATTAAAATATTATGTTAAATACTTTTTTTATTTTGATATGATATAACTATTTAATTTTGTATATAATTCCTATATTTAAAAAGTAGGATTTCAAATGTGTTATACATTCATCTAGAGTGAAAATGATAATTTTCCATGCAAATCTTATCTAAAATTTCCAAAATTATTAATGTTCCACCTACCTCCATTAGAGATACATAGAGCACTTCATGTCTTCCATGTTTTCCACTCGAAACTGTTTATGTTTTATTTCTTTAGGGTATGCTTACTTGAGGATTTTAAAAATATTATATTTTATTATTTTAGATTTATTAAAACAATAGATTAAATAAAATTAACATAATGAGTCAGCATGTATGACTCCTTTTGTGTTAATGAGTCCTCTTTTGTTGATGCCTACAGTGTATATCAACCACATTTATTAATGTGGTTGTGATAGTATATATTATAATATAACAAATTTTGTATTATATTAAAGTTAATATGGCATTAATCCAAAACTAATAAATTTAATAATATTAACATTAAAATATACTAATATTGAATTTTTGATATTAATATCTGCTTTGATAATTTAACTTAATAATAATAATAATAATCATCTTTTTTAATATTAATATTAAATTTAGTAAGGTTTCTACATGACATGATAACAAAAATTATAAAAAAAATTGGAATTTTAAAATGTGGTAAAGAGTTTTTTTGAAGGTAAATTTATGATCTATTCAAACTCAAGGTATATGATAAGGTATATTTTGAGCATTAACAAACATACTTACACATTTCCCTCACACTACGCTATACAATGTGCATCTCAGGGCAATAACATAAAAAATTTCTAATATTTGTCATAACCAAAATCTAGTTGAATTTTCATTTTTAGTAAAATAATATCATATGAACCTGGTTAAATAATTGATGGATTAAATTTTACATATTTATTTATTCTAAAATCTAAGTTAAGCGATTCACAATTTCTGTTATAGAGGCTCGATCAATCTATATAGCTCGATTGATCGCCTGTTAACCATGTAAATGGCTCGATCAAGGTTTATGAAACCATTGATTAAGCTATTTGAATGTGAATTTTAAGCACTCTATTGAGCACGCTTTAAGCGCTCAATCGAGCTTTTGAAGTCCTAAAACCCACAATATCAGCAACACCATTTTGTACCCTAACAAACTCACATGATTTTTTTTCCCTTGGGTGACAAAGTTGATCATGATGGATTCATGAGGGAATCCTCTATCGAATGGCATGTGAGTTTGACATTTTCGAATTCATATGATATTTTTCATCTCACTCTTTTAAACATAATGCTTGAAATTCTTTTGAACAATTTTAAAGAGTTTGAATAAAAAATCAATACCATAAAATATACACAACGAAAAAAATTCAAAAAATACCACTATCTTCGTTTACGAGTCCTGTCCAAAAGGGTACTCTTGGATTTTCAATTTACTTAAATAGTTGAAAAAACCTTATGTGAACACATGTGTCTACAAAATGCAATTGAAATATTAATTTTCCAATTTCGAAAAATAATAAAAAATGGAATTTTACATATAAAAATATTTTTTTAATATGGAAAACTTACCATTCTTTGTGTATATCATGCCATATATGTGTGTGTGTGTGTATTTTAAAATTACACATTTTCGATGAAGTTATGCTATATGAACACACAAATAGCTCTTAAGATATATGAAAATATTCAAGGACAAACAGTTCTTTAATATAATATTTGCATATTACATGACACTGTTTTTTCTTTGGAAAAATTATCATTAGGATGACAACATAATTCTCCACAATTTTTTTATACTCTAAATCAAAATTCGCAATGCTTATGTGAACTTTGAGGCATTGAATTCGATAAAAGTGTAAAATTTTGAAATTTCATCGGCACATTTGGCCGAAAATTATAACCCATCTTCATGCATTCACCCACTTTTATTGTACAAGATGAATTCATTAACGTTGAAATTGAATTGTGTTTCTTTTATTCCTTATCAGGTACAAAACTTTGGAAAACTATGGTTTCTATGGTTGTTTCTATTTTAATTTTGATATTACTCAATCTTGACATTTGAGTGCACAATTTTTTAAGACTTTATCAACCCCATCAATAACCTCCACATCGAGTGCAGGTTTCTGAAAAATTTCAAAACTATATAATAAAAATACTTTGAGTATAAAATTATTAGGATATTTCTTGTAACTTCTTCTTCTTAGGTAAAATGCATCCAACTATCACTATCTAAAGGAAATAAATTTCAACATTTCATATAACCAACCTAGATCCATCTTAACTCTAGATATATCATAAACTAAGAGGTATCAAATCTCACAAGGTGCAAAACTCTTTTTTGAGTGCAAAACATGAGAAAATGATTACACCTTGAGAGGATTTATACCTCCCAACGCTTTATAGATTTAGAGTTAAGATAAATATGAGTTAGTTTAATTAACAATTATTATTATTATTATTATTATTTTTTTTATTTTTTATTTTTTTTTGATAAATTCATTGACTTAAAATATTTAAATAATATAACAAGACATTATGAAATTTCATTCATATTGAACTCTAAAGTGCCCCTCATAGCAATAACTATTTAGTTTGCTTCTCATATTTGCTTGTTGTAACAATATAAATTGTATTTCTATTCTTGATGAAAATATACAATTTTATGAAATGTGTTTCTTTGATTGAAAAGAAAGTTTTTGGTAATTGATTGTTTTGCGTTGTCACATTTCATCCCTTTTAGAAAATTTTGTGTCTGCGAAAAAAAATAAAAATAAATATATTAGTTCAATTTATTGTATAGAAAGCAAATCTTGCTCCAACAATGATTTTACTAGTAACATAGATTATGATCATACCAATTTCTCGAAACCAGCCTCTAGTAAACAAGATTCGTTATACCATTTTAGGTCCAATTATAAGAAGTCGATAAAACTATCCCCACAAGCTAAAGAACCCATGGTTAAAATTATTTTATGATTGGAAGAACATCACGAAGATTCAAGTCAAATGAAGGAAACCATAGCTATTGATATAAGCTTAGTTTTTTTTTTAATTAAAAATATGATTATATAATATTAATTCTATAGATATACCATTAGCTATGAAAAAGGTTTAAAACGATTTAAGTCAAATATCATTATGATACAGATTTATTTCTATATAATTGGATATTTAGTCAGTCTAGATCTATCTTAACTTTGGATCTATCTACCATTGAGAGGGATCAAATATCTCAAGGTCTAAGCCTCTTTTTAGTACAATACTTGAGAAAATTTTTGCATCTCGATAGATTTGATTCCTCTTCATGCTTCATAGATATGAATTTAAAATGGTTATATGTTTATCTCTCTATCTTTTTCTCTCTCTCTCTCACACACACAAACACACACCTATCAAAACATGGATCCCAAAAACCACTTGTTTTAATAATTAATACTTATATTTATTCATTTTTTTTTATACAACTTCACCTAGTAAAAATATCTATATAACATGAAATTACAACATATCCTCACATAAAGTATTTATATTATATTTTTTGGGCATGTATTCCATCTATACTGCAGAGATATTAAGTCTAAGATGTAAATAATGGAGAAATATTAAGTTTAAGATGTAAATAGTTGAGCCAAATAATGTTACCACCACTAACATGTAAAATATCAATGTTAATTATAAAAACATAAAGCCACTTTAACTCTGGAGCTGCCAACTATTAGTAAGGGTCAAAAACCTAATGATAGAAACTTTTTTTTGAATGCAAAACTTCATATTAGGTTTACACATTGAAATACTTGATTCCCCTTGGATGTTAGTATCTTTAAAGTTATAATGCACATATATTAAATTTGAAAGACTTACTAATATATAATATATATGTAGTTGACATTGAAATATTTATTTATTTATTTTTGATACTCTATATATTAAAATGTTAATAAAAACTCTAATTATATTTGAAAATAGAAAATAAATATATATGACTCTCTCTATATAAAATTAATTTTATTATAAATATTTTTTAATTGTTATATGTTTATTTATCTTAATTTTTGTTATTAATATTGAAAATGGTAAATATTATATATATGACAATGAAATATTTCATTTATGATTCACACTCTAAATATTAGAAGTACAGAACATATAACTATAAAACTCTTTATATATATATTATATTTCAAAGCCATATCAGAGTTTAAAGTTTCCTGTTCCAAATTAAAAGTATGCTTAATCAGATAAGCAATCTCCTTAGACTGCATTTTGCCCCATTGCAGCATTTCCTTAACTTTGGTACCCAGTTCCCGGCATGCTTCCAGGATCTTGACCTGTGGTTTGGCGGGGAAATGCAGCTTGTCCCATTGCTGAAGTCTGCCTTCTGGCTGTTGCTGGCCAAGTAACAATGACAGTGGTACAGTTTGATTTGGAAATTAATTTTGACAAGAGTGATACACACAAATCCAAATATCGTTGACAATCCAAATTAATTTTGAAAAGGGTGATACACACAAATCCAAATATAAGTTTATTTCCATTTAAATACAATATCGTTGACAATCAATTTTGAAAGGGTGATACACACAAATCCAAATATAAGTTTATTTCCATTTAAATACAATATCGTTGACAATCAATTTTGAAAAGCGTGATACACACAAATCCAAATATAACTTCACAAAATAAACTGCGCTGTCCTCCATAAATATAAATGGAATGATATTCAAAATTAAATGGAATCATATTCAAAACTAATCAAAATAGACATAAAACTTTCAAGAGGAGGCGTAAGGGACAAAATTAATAGAAGGACATTCAAAATTATTCAAAATAGATATAAAACCTTCGAGATGAGGCGAAACGGACAGAATTAACCAAAAGCTTTCGAGGAGAAGATTTCTGTTTTCTCGGAGGAACGCATCAAACGATATTCCGGCCAATAATGGATGGATATTCCGGTAACTGATGGAGGGCGGGGATTGGTCGTCAAGTTTTTCAATCATGGTCCTCACAAGAATCCAAGACCGGGGCCATGCCTATATATTTCATTTATAAAAGCCCTGGGATGCATGAATAGGGCTTCATATTTGACAGCCGCAGGAAATTTGACACTGACGAGGTGAAGAAGGCAGAGATGGGTTCACAGAAACGATCAGAAAATCTGTTCGTCGCTTTGAAAAGATGGTTTAAGAGCCAATCTGTGAAGAAACAGGCATACCAAGCCCTGGCTATAGTATGTTTCCTGGTGACACTGATTTCTCTAACATTTGGGGATTACGTGTTGGCGCTCCTGTATATCATTGCAAATTTTATTAGCGTGTGTGGAATTGCAGCGCTGGTTTACAAGGTAACAAAGAAGAAAACCTGCGCAGGTCTGTCACTCAAGTCTCAGGAACTCACCGCTATTTGCTACGCAGTTAGGCTCTACCTGCACTGGCCTGGAAACGTGTTTCTCATCAACGTTTATATGATCGTTTTCGGAGCGATGGATTTACTTGGGCTCATAACCACCATATGGGTCATCTATATCATACGTTTCAAGCTCAGATCTACATACATGGAGGACGTTGACAACTTACCCATATATTACCTGCTCCTTCCCTGCGCTCTCCTTGCCCTCCTAACACATCCCTTGACTGATTCTCGTTCGCCATTGAGTCCTCTGAATAGGGTCATCGTGGCGTTTGTGCCCTATCTGGAAGCCCTCCTGGTTCTGCCTCAGCTCCGCGTAATGCAAAGGAAGAGGGTCGTGGAAGCTTTTACTGCCTTCTATGTCTTTGCTCTCGGCGCCGAGAGGTTATTTAAATTTGCATACTGGTTCAGGATAATCCTGCAGCGCATTATGAACGACTCCATCACAGCTTATTTTGATTTCGGTTTTTTCCTCTTCATTGTCTCTGAGACTGTTTCGAGCTTCATATTGGCAGATTTCGTTTATTACTATCTCAAGATTGTTTCAAGCGGCCCGATGTTGATGCATCTCCCGACAATCTCGATTGAACAATCGCCTGTCTGACATATAAATATATCTGAACTGGTAATGCCTCTTAGAGTTAGAAATTACAATTCAGTTGTGTTTCAATTCGTCTGCGCTCTCCTTTGTTATACAAATTTATCTGTTTTTTTTTTTTTTTGGCTAGTGTTGATTTAAATTGATACAAATTATTGTCGGAAATTTGATGAAATCAAGTCGACTCGAATCCACCCTGTATTTCGTTTTACATGCCCTTTCTACCCATTTCTATGTTTTGGTAGAAATTGATAATCATATTAAAGTAACTTGTTCGTAGCGTCGTGGCAATAATGCACTTTGTGAAAAGCTATGGATGGAAATATTAGATAGAAAGAAAGAAAGGAAGTATTTTTAAAGTTGAGAGGCTAAAAAAATAGTTAAAATAGTTTATGGAACAGATTGTTTTTTATTTAGTTTTTGTTTTTGGTTTTTTGGAGTTTTATAATAATCGCTCTCAACAAATTTTTTCCTCAATAAATTATCCCAAAAATATTCCTCAATAAATTATCCCAAAAATAAACTAATTGTCAGAATGGAGTTTTATAATAATCGCTCCCAACAATTTTTTTCCTGAATAAATTATCCCAAAAACAAACTAATTACCAAAATACGAATATAATTTTCCCTGTATTTGAAAACCTCTCATTCTAAATTCATGATTTAGCTATATACTTACATATCCCGCTTGGAAGAAATTCATTCTCGAGCAATAGCGATTCGTCAAAAAGTGAACTTGTTCACAACAACTATTTCCTGCCTCCGAACAAATACAAATCGATGCCTACATGTGGGATATTTGGGATTCTCAGACAAGATGCTTATGTGGGTCAAATCTCATCACTATCAAAGACCCTATACAGACACAAAGCTAGGAGGTCCACTCGCGGATACTTTCAAATTGATAAATCAACGCCTCTTACAGGAGTATCACTCTCGGGAAGGAATTTAGTTATGCGTCATTGGGCCAAAATTGTTCCCTAAGAATATCTTGTTAAGAGCGCTTGGAGAATTATATCACATTTTTGTTCCTATCAATCCATGGAGGATTTCCTAGGAGCTCATGAAGAGGAAATATGGGTCAAGGAAGGTGGTCCAAGTCAGAAGCCGACATTAGTTTTTGTCACTTGCTCAGGGATGAGGATGTAACATGTAGCTAGGGAGGGGCTAAAAGTAATGGACCTACGCCAAACATAGATCCGTACCAATCTTTCTTTTATGTGACAATCACAGAGTTCCACTGGGGTTCTTTCATTATTTCCATATTGAAAAAAAACCCCTTCCTCTTTTAGGAAGAAAGAAACTGTTCAACGAGTTGTTGCTACTTTACGCTACTTTGCCTTTTCTGTGGTGCAACATATTAGACAAGCATTACGAGGCCATTAGAGAAATCAAGTTTGTTTTCGTGAATATCCCCATTTCTCTTTCGTGTGGGAAAGATGTCGAACTTATATCCTCACCTTCCCTGATCCCACTCTATGCTTCGAAACGAGCGATCTAGATTTCGTGAAAATGCTTCCAAGTGATCTTGTGGCTCCTAATTAGGCAAGCTATCCATAGCAGTACCATGATCAAAGGATGGAAATACGTTTCGAGCAAAAACTTTGTTGTTGTTACTAAGAAGAACCCTTCTTGTCTTTTTCGGTCATTCTTTTTAAAGTAGTACATGAAGTAGATTTTATGTACTCAATTGTATTTAGTAAGGTGTAGCATTAGAGCCAAAGGAATTAACGTCACGCCGTATTGGTTTCGCCCTTCTTGTGTGATTCATTTCAAGAATGTTTGATCCTCATGCTATCTCACCAACAATATGGTATCTTACCAACAATATGGGTCGTGCTTCTATTGTCACCAATATTCTGATCCATGCTTCTATTTTCCACCAAGTTTAATCCAAGCTTTTTCTATTTCCATCAATGTCGGCCATGCCCATATTGACATCACATGAATGTTCACTCTCACTCATAGAGGAGTTCTTAACTTGTCCAAGCTTGTCTTTGAAGTATACAAACGTCACGTGAGAGAAAGCCTTTGTTAGGGTGTTAGTCATATACTAATTAGTTGAGATATACTTGAGAATTATCGCTCCCGTCTCTACAATATCATAAATTTAGTGACACTTGATCGTAATACGCTTTGACTTATCACGACATGCTTAATTGTTTGTGAGCCTCACACAATTTTAAACATCATAGAATAATATTCTTAGCATATGGTCAAAGAATCTAGAGAGTAGCTTTTGAATCTGTATTCACTCACAACATGTCAAACAAGCTGTAATATACTCTGCTTCTACAATACTAAGTGCGAGAAAGGTTAGCTTCTTACTCATCCAGGATATCATAAACCCGAATTGAAACATACAACATTTGTATTCTTCTTGTCATCCACACTCCCTGCATTTGTATCTCATCATTCAAATCATATCTCAAACAATAGTCAACAATACCATGCAAATATCTCAATATATGCTATTTTGTAATCCAATTCTCATATCTGAGTTCCATCTATAACTGCCTCAAGATGTTTACCAGAAAGCAAATATTTGGCCTGATATTTACCAAAAAAGTCAATAATCCATTCAAATTCAAGTACATGGACAAATTCACCGTGTTAGATTTAAAATCTCTCATTTTTCTCAATTTCGTCACCATAGGAGTTTCCATAGATTTGCACTCCATCATTCCAAACCTTTGAAGGATTTTAATGACATATTTTCCTTGTCCAAGAAGGATTTCTCTAATATTCTTCTAGACTTCTAGTACCAAATAACAATGCATCAAACTATGATCCTTCATGTTAAACTCAGAGGCCAACTCCCTTTTTGTTATGGAAGACAAATTGTTCTTGTGGACAAGAATGATCTCTCTAGATTCAAAGACAAATATAAAAACAAACAAACAAACAAGTAATTGCAATCTTTCCTTAGTCCATAACTTAAATACGATATATAAAATGCGTAAGGACTTCTTACCTTTGTACGAAATTCTTGTATGTGTCCCCTAATGCTTTCAAAATCCCTTCGTTGTTGTTTAAAAAGAAGATTTGCATAGATAGAACTAGATAAGGAATAAAAAATAACATAGAAAAGGATTAAAACACAATATAAATGGAAATTGAAACATAGCATATATCATAGCATGAATCCAGTATTCAATTAAAGCCTGTGTAAAATATCAATGATTTTTGCAATGAGCATCACAACAAGTGCAAATAGGAAATAAACAAATTCTTGTATTAATATTGAATAAGGAGAGATACAACGTTAGCCTTGATGTTGCAAACCTCATCCCAATAGTCTCCAATCCTCCCTTAAGTGACAAGCTTCTAGCCTCAATTTGTCAACGTAAGTTTGCATTCCAAAGTCCTCCTTTACCCTATGGCATGTGCTGAATTTACAGGCGAAGAGGAAGAGGTTTGAGATCCTCTTCTAAAGGAATGATATCCATAAAGAGAGGGATTATGGTTCCACAAAGAGAGGGTGCAATTTTTTGTAGATTTTGTATGCTTGATGCAAATTTACCTTTTATCTGAATATGAGTCAACAATCACATAATCAAGAACGTAAAATTATCATAGAACATACCAATAGATCGACAAAAGACAAGCCAAAATATATAAGTGTGTTGGTGTGTTATGGTGGTTAACACGATGCTTCAACCAACAAAGTCTCAATACAGTCAGCCAACCAGAAGTGTCACCCAACCCTCTAGGATGGCCAGATTAGTCAACCCCAAAAGTCAATGAAAGTCAACATTGTCATAGTCAACGGTCAACACAAAACAACAATAGAAATGTCAATGCAACAAAGTCAAAGTCAACGTCCAGCCTCGGTTTTTGTGCCAAAAAATGTGGATTGATGAGATCGAAGTTTTGGGAGAGTTTTAGGTAAATTTGACCAAGCGTTGACCAAAGTCAACACTGGTCAATTTCTGTGTTGGAAACCCTAGACAGTCCAAAACCCTAGCTCTTGCTTTTTCCCATGTGTGAGTGAAGAAGAGACTCCAATAGATGATCGAACCAATTAGATGAGGAGAGAGGATGTGATGTGATGGATGAGTGAAAATTTCCTCCAACGTTGACCAATTTATATCCATCAATGAGGGTGTGTGACACAACTGCTGGGGCTTCAAGACTACATTTCATTTCGGGCCGACTTACACATATTTTGAATAAATTCAAAATAAATGTTATGCTCATAGAATCGAGATGATCTTTAGATCGATCTTGCACCTCTCCGAATGAGGAATCCAATAAAAATATTGGCATCTTCATTTGAGCATCACAATATGGAGTTTGGACCTAGTTGTCCAAAATTAACACTCCCTCTCAACTAGGGAGAATTCCATCCACCTGTGCAATCCAAACATCGTACGTCATCCCGTCATAACTTGCTTTGCTGGCTTCTTTATTTCAGAACAAATGTGGGTCAGTCACAAAGACATCATTCCCGGCTGACAAATTCAGCCTAGAGGTCTAAAACCTCTATAGGACTGAGAGAGTTTCATACCAACCCAAAGTTGGTTTATCTAACCCGAAGTCAGTAGGAGGTCCGAAACCTCACTAGACTTGATCCCAAAGCAAGTGGTTGGACACGTGCCATCCTAGATAGAGAGTACGACAATCTCTGATGCATCCATCAGCCTTTGCTACTAGTCTCTATCTTTTCCTACCTCAATGGCTAAATGAGAGGTACTTCCCATGAGTCCGAGACTCAATGGGTAGGATGTATATAGGGCACAAATCATGAGAGGCGAACCAACTCAATCATAATAATGGTGGGGAAGAAGCACCACAAGGTTCGATAATCCTAGCACTGTGTGTGCTTATAGCTCTGAGAAGCTATCCCCAAAGCCCTCCAGAGCTCCAAGAGCTCATTGTCCAACAGGACCCTCAGCATAAGGTTGTTCCATGATTCCAAGATTCTCATGGAAGGTTAGGAACATGACCTTCCCCAAGGGCATTGTGAGAATATCCACGACCTGATCATCAATTCCTATATGATCAATCCTTATGGCACCTTGCTATACCATATCCCGGATAAAGTGCTACTAGCCATCAACATGCTTGGATGGATCACGGAACACGAGATTCTCTGACAAATGAATCCCCCTCTAGTTATCACAAAGGATAACAATGGCATCTACCACATGCTCGAACATCTTACTGAAGATCTTTCACAACCAAGTGGCTTCACAACATGCCATACATGCTGCAATGTATTTGACCTCTGTGGTGATTAAAGCTACTGACTTCTGCTTCCTGATCGAAGCAGACCTACGTGTGAAGCAACATGCAGATATGCTCTTGCGATCCACCACACTACCAGCCCAATTGACATCAGTATATCCATGGAGTGTCATTCTCCCAACAGTGTATCTCAGCGCATGGTCTATCGTGCCCCAGAGATATCTCAAGAGTTTCTTTACACCAACCCACTGAATGTTATGAGGATCAACCATGTGTTGACTCAAAGTGTTCACTACAAAACATAAGTCCGAGCGGGTGTTCACTAAGAACATCACGGCCCCTACAAGTTGACGATGCTCAGTAGGATTTGCTAGCATGGGCCCAACAACACTGCCAATCAACTTCTTAAAGTTGAGCTCCATCGGTGTCGACATGAACTTACAGTCCACCATTCCAAATATTTTTAGAAGCTTCACAACATATTTTCCTTGGGAAAGGAAAATCTTGCTAGGTCTCTGTCAGACCTCTAGGCCAAGGAAGTAGTGCATAAGTCCTAGGTGCTTCATCTCGAACTTAGCAACGAGCTCCCTCTTGCACTGATGAATGAGAGGGTCAGCACCTATCAGGAAGAGGTCGTCCACATACAACACTCGGATGAGAGGCTTTTCTGTGTCAACCTTGAAGCAAAGGTTTGTATCAGCATTACTATGATTGAAGCCCAGCTTCATCAAGTAGGTATCTATCCTCTCGTACCAAGCTCTGGGTGATTGATTCAACCCATAGAGGGCTTTCTTCAACCTGTAGACATGGGTGTCCCGATCCTGGACTTCGAACCCCAGAGGTTGCTCGACATAAACCTCTTCCTTTATCGCACCATGCAAAAATGCAACCTTTACATCCATCTGATGAAGATTCCATCCTTTTGTAGTCTAAGCAAGGGCTATGATAGATCAGATGGTGGTATATTGGGCCATAGGTGCTAATATGTCATCATAGTCTATGACTTCCCATTGGGAGAAGTCACGGGCAATGAATCTTTCCTTAAAATTTTCTTCAGTTCCATCAAATCCATGCTTAATTTTATGGAGCCATTTCGAGGTGACAACTGATTTGTCCTCTAGTCTCGGAACCATATCCCAGACATAATTCTTCATAATGGACTCATATTCCTTGTGCATAGCATCCTTCCAGACTTGATGATTTATGGCTTCTTCAAAAGATCCAGGCTCAGATTGTACAATAGTACTCATGGATGCTAGATACACTTGGTATCTATTCAGCTTCTTGCTTTCACGGAATGTCCCCCTTGGGGCCATATGATTCTCAACATCCTTGAGAGTGTCCCTGAGCCATGATGGTCTTTTCCTCATTGAAAGAGGTGGATCAATCAGGTCCATCGGTCCTTCAACATCGAGCATCGTCTCATCCTTCGGTTCTTCTTGATTTCTAGGCATTGCTTCATGATCTTCCTCAGATCTTAAGATATTGGTTACTTTCCTCAGGGAAACATCTTCGTCAAAGGTAACATCGTGGCATATCTCCACTTCCCTTTGACCAGAAACATAAAATTTGTAGGCCTTCGAAGTTTCTCTATAGCCCACAAACCTTCCCTTCTTTCCAGAAGCATCCAACTTGCTCCTCTTCTCCTTCGGTACATGAAAATAAACAGGACATCCAAAAGTTCTAAAATGTGAGACGTCAGGTTTCTTACGAGAGAAAACCTCTTCGGGAGTTTTGGATTCCAGAGCAGAATGTGGGCATCGATTTTGTATGTACACAGCAATGTTTGCAGCTTCTCCCCACAAAAACTTCAGAATACCTTGGTCACATAGCATGGCGCAGGCAGCTTCCACAATTGTCATGTTCTTTCATTTAGCAATGCCATTCTTCTCAGGAGTATAGATAGTTGTGGTCTCCCTCTTGATGCCAGCTTCTCTGCAAAATTTCTTGAACTCGTTCATCTCATATTCAACGCCATTATCGATCCTCAATATCTTGATCTTCTTCCTTGTCAGATTTTCCACCAAGACTTCAAAGTTACGGAACCACATGAAAGCCTCATCCTTCTTCTTCAAGAACTATATCTAGGTCTTGTGAGAGAATTCATCTATGAATGTCATATAATAAGAACATCCTCCCAAGGATGTCATGGGAAGCATACCAGATAGACCATAATGTATCAATTGCAAGACATCATATGTCTTTCTGACACTTGAGGGGAAAGGTCCCCTTGTATGCTTTCCTTCGGCACAACCTTGACATACACCTTCATGATCGTTTGTGAACTCGGGCATCCCTGTCACCACCTTCCTTGCTTTGGGAAGGACTTTGTAGTGAAGGTTTCCAAACCTCCGGTGCCATAGTTCAGTCTGTCGGATAATATCACACGTCATCGCTCCTAATGGACTCCCTCCAACCTGGTATAGTGTATCAACTTTAAACTCAATCGTGATAGATTCCTTGAAACTATTCTTCCAAATACACACCTTCCCATCAACGAATGCCACATTTAAACCTTTGTCTTCCATGGCTAATATAGACACAAGGTTCTTCCTCAAATCAGGTACATATAGTACAGATTGCAAGCGGAGGAATTGACCTTCAGACAAGTATAGGGTCATAGTCCCTGTCCCCTTCATGGGATATGTGGCATTATCTCCAAGGATAATTTTCATATTAACATCCTTATCAACCATGTCAGAAAATGCTTCCTTCAACCCATTGATGTGCCTTGAGGCACCACTATCTATCAACCAGACATCCATAGTGTCGAGTGGAGATGCAGCAGAGAGGGCAGATACAAGAATGAATTCATTTATTTTATCAACAAAATTTGATTCCTCATACCTGGAATTTCTTGACCTTTTTAAAAGTTTCCCATTTCTGCCAGAGGGATCCTTTTTCTTCCCCTTGAACCTGTTGTTCCTTTTATTTCCATTCCTCTGGCTGTTCTTGTTGTCATCATCATTAGGAGAATCCTTCTTAAAAGGAAATTCTTTAACATAGTGACTTGGCTTGTGAAAATTGTAACATTTGCCTTTATTTCCTTGGGCCCCTGCTCTTCCTTTGTTCCTCAGACCACCAAAGTTCTTCTTCTTAGCACGAGCAATGAAGGCAACATTTCCTTCATTTTCATATTCCTTCATCCTTGTCTCTTCTTGTAAGCATCTCGATAATACTTTGTCAAAATCAGGTATGACATTGTTATTAAGAATGGTAGTGTTGAATACATTCCATTCAGATGAGAGACCTCCAAGTGTGGTAAGAACCATCTCTTAATCAACTATTGTCTCCCCAATAGCTATAAGATTTTTCTTGATTTCGGTCAGCTTCAGAAAATATGATTGAACAGACTCATCCCTGCCTTTCTTCAGATTATTCAACTGGTTCTTGAAGAATAGGACATGATTCGCATTGTTTTCCTTGAACATGTTGACCAACTTAACAGACATATCCTTGGATGTGCCCAGCTCAAAGATGTAGGCAACCAAACTCTTATGAATTGAGTCTCTGATCATCAAATTTGCATTGATTTCCCCCTTCTTGTACTTTGTCTTGATGGAAACAAATGTAGCGGATGGAGGCTCTTGGATTTTACCCTACACATAGTCCATGAAATCTTGGTCTTCCAAGTTAAGATCAAATGTCATCTTCCAGGCATGGAAGTCTTCCTTCCTAGTCAATTTTCATCAGCTTTAAAGTCATTGTAGTTTGAGGTACCCATGCTCTTCTTCGGTGATTGCTACAAACTAGGGCTTTGTCTTCACCTCATATTCGATACCATGTCAATTTTTGTGGATGTTTTATACTTGATGAAACTTTTCCTTTTATCCCAATATCAGTGAGCAATCGCATAAACAAGAAAGTGAAATGTTGATAGAACATACCAATAGATCAGCAGAAGAGAAGCCAAAATATATAAGTGTGTTGGTGCGTTACGACGGTCAACAGGATGCTTCAACCAGCAATGTCTCAATACAGTCAGCCAACCAGAAGTGTGACACAGCCCTCTAGGAAAACCATATCAGTCAACCCCAAAATTCAACGTTGTCACAGTCAACAGTCAATGCAAACAACAGAAGCAGAAAAGTCAATGTAACCAAGTGAAAGTCAACATCCAGCATTAGTTTTTGTGCCAAAAATGTGAATTGATGAGATCGAATTTTTGGGAGAGTTTCGGGTCAATTTGACCAAGCATTGACCAAAGTCAACACTTGTCAATTTCTGCACTGGAAACCCTGGCTGTTGATTTTTCCCACGAGTGAGTGAAGAAGAGACTCTAATAGATGATTGAACCAATTTGATGAGGAGAGAGGATGTGATGTGATGGATGAGTGAAAATGTCATCCAACGTTGACCAATTTATATCCATCAATGAGGGTGTGTGACGCAACTGTTGGGGCTTCAAGCCTACATTTCATTTCAAGAAGACTTGCACATATTTTGAATAAATTCAAAATAAATGTTCTGCTCATCAGGTCAAGATGATCTTTCGATCGATATTTTACCTCTCCGAAAGAGGAATCCAATAAGAATATTTACATCTTCATTTGAGCATCACAATATGGAGTTTCGACCTAGTTGTCCAAAATTAACAGAGGGCCTTTGACTCATGAATCAAGGGATGAGGCCCAAGTATGTAGGGGATTGAGGCCTTTTGGTTGATAATTATTCCCCCAACAAAGCTTCTATATATTGTTTTTTAATCTTTACCCACGTTAAGATATTTTCACAAGTCTTTTTAGTTTAGAACAAAGAATAGGATTACACAGGTCATAATGATCATAACTGCACTTGTGCAAGCAATGACTAGGAAAATTGTGTAAGTGCATGAAAATAGGTTTTTAAGCAATGTAATCAAGGATTCTTGTTGTCTTTGGTATTTTTTTCCTTCAAACAGTATAGGGGAATGGTTGGAACACTTCAACATATAGTGAGAGATCTGGATTGGCAGCCATTTCCCTAATGCTGAAAAAATGACGTGTAACATTTTTACACTAAGAAATATGACAATATACACTCATCAAGAATAAATAATTAACATATACTAGTAGTATCACTAAATCACCTTTTACAACCTCTATGTAAATATTTGGATCAACAACACTTTTATAGAAACCAAGTCTCATCAGATATTCCCCAATTCCAGAATACCAAGCTCTTAAAGTTTGTTTGAGTCCATAGACGACCTTCTTTAATCTACACACATGAGATTCTTTATCATGAACCTCAAAACCTTAGGGTTTCCCTAGGTACACCTCTTCCTTAATAACACCATTGAGGAAAGTAGTATTTAAGTCCATATGATGCAGCTTCCATCCTGTAAATGAAGCAAGAGAGATAAGAAATCTAATGATGGTGTACTTGGAAACTGGTGCAAAGAGTTCATTATATTCTTCTCCCTCTTTCTGGGAGAATCCTCTATCCATGAACCTATCCTTATATTTTCCAATGCTCCCATATTCTACATGCTTGATATTTTAAGTCCACTTTTATGTTACCAAAAAATTTCCTTCAAATATTGTAACAATTACTAATCATCGTTATTTGTAATAGATTGGTAGTCCTCCATCATTGCATCCTACCACACTTTTGAAGTATCTTCTTCCTCGAAGTTAGAAGGTTCAAAGTCAATCAACTTAGTCATTGAAGATTCATAACCATTATACCTCTTAGGTCTCATAGATTCCTTGAAGGTGCCTTGTGGAGCCTCATTTGTTTCTGCATATTGCAAAGTATATTTTAGCCATGTTGGCCTTTTTCTATTTTCGGGAACAACCACAAGATCCAATGGTTCATAGGTTACTTCTTTCATATCTTCATGATATGTAGGATGACTAGAGCCTCTTCTTTAGGAGACAGATTCTTCTTCTCGTCATCTTAAATTTTTGAATGCTCTTCTCTAGATTTCCAATAAGCTGAATTTTCATCAAAATTCATGTATTTTCTTATTTCCATCTATTCATGATTTAGATGGATGTCTTGAGAGATTCTCCCCATAATAAAATTGGTACATATTTATAATGTATTATTTCCCTCTTGAAATCTTCATTATATTTTTTCTTTCTTTCACCTACTCCATTCTATTGTGGATTACAGGGAACTATCTTCTCCCTCTTATTGCCAACATCCATGCATAAGGAAATGAGTTCCTTGGACGTGTATTCTCCTCCATTATCAAATCTTAGGATATTGATTCTCTTCCTTGTCTAATTCTCCACTTTTTCTTTAAATTTTTGAAACATTATGAAAAATTCATCTTTTTACTTCATGAGATAGATCCACGTCTTGTGGGAGAAGTCATCAATAAAGAATACATAGTATAGAGTTCCTCCAAGGTATTTCATCAGCATGGGACCATACAAAAAAGAGTCAACTAGATCTAGAATTTAGTTGGACCTATTTTCACTGCTTAAAAAGTGTTTCTTAACATTATTTCCAAGAGCACATCCCTTACACCTTTATGATCTTTCTGCAAATATGGTACACTTGAAAAAATTTGCTTCAAAGCCTCTAATTCACTATAGTGAATATGTGCATATCTCCTATGCCATATCTCACTAGGGCTAATATGATTATTTACTAAAGATTTGTAATAATTCCCTCGGGGTCTAAACAACCTTACTTCACAATTCCCAACAACCCTAGAAAAGCTTATACTATAGCCCTTATCCAACACAATGAATTTTCCATTAATCAATCCCACTCTACCTCCTCTATCTTCTAAACATGAAATTGAAACAAAATTATTTTGCAAACCTAGAACATAGAGTATGTTTCTCAAGTGAATGTTTTCACATGTTTGTAGTTGAATGGATGTTATCCCAATTACTTTGACCGCATAGTGGCTGTTGTCTCCAATATCTACCATTTGTTTCAATATTCTTTCCATTAAAATTGTAAGAGGATCACTCTCCCTTGTCATATGTCTTGAAGGCCCATTTTCAATTAGTCATATATCGTTGTCATATGCAAGAGATCGTGCATGTGTGGAATAGTAGAAGTGATCTTTATCTCCTCTGAATTTGGATCTCATGGACTGTGTTGGGTCAATTTACTAAGTAAACTAACACATATTTTACTTTCCAATATGGGTTTGTAGACTTGGAATCATGTCCAAAAATATATGGATTTCAGATGAAGTCAATTTTTAAAGACACAATGTAGAATTTGAAAAAAATGCATATTACAAATATATTCTAAGTTCTAAGATTTATGGAAATGCATATTAAAAATATAAATCTAGCTAAGAATTTTATGATTCAATATGTAGTAAGTGCATGAAGAGGCTTCTAACATAGGAGATATTGTTTGTCCTTCCCCACAGTACTATCTTCATGAAGAGAAACCGAATAAAAATAGTTTACGATGTATAGAGAGTAATAGAAGAGGCTTCTAATTGAGGAGGTTAGGTTGTCCTTCTTTACAGTTCTAGAGTCGAACAATTTTACCACTACATTAAAACTGGAAGTTCAAGAAATATCTCAAGAAAGGAAAAGAGGATGAATTTTAGTCAATGCTCATGATTTGATAGAAAGAGAATGTAACTTGAATTATTGTTTTTCCTTTCATATGAAAATTAGATCTAAACCAATAATTGTCCAACAATTATAAGAAATCTTCACACATCTAAATGACTGAATAATAAATATGAATAAACAACTATTGCATGAAAATTATGCTAATTTAACCAAAGTGTACTTAGCGAGGTATGGCAGACCTCCACCCTTGTCTTGAGCACTTGAAGAAATTCTCAGCTATAGAAAACGTAATCAATCATCTACAACATAAAAAAATATAGAAAGTGGAACTTGTTCTTCAAATTATCTCAAAGTCTTCAAAAGTCTTAATGCAAAATTACACACATTCTACATGCTTGAATGGTCCATATTAAGCTTGGTTTAAATAGAAAACTAATAAAAAAATTGATCTATAATGTATCTAAAAGCCCTGTCCATCCTAATACCATCCATCTAGGTCGAAATCATCCATTCAGTTTCACAAAATGAGGAAAATCCCAAAAGATACTAATTTTGCCCATTTTCCTAGGGATTTCTGAAAAACGGGTCAAGTTTAACCAGCGTTGACCGGGCCTATTTTAGCTTAGTTTGACCGAACCAAAGGATATTTTTCCATCCGTGGTTCCCAAAATTTCCAAATATATGCTTCTCTCACACCCAGGTGTCCTGAAAATATGACTTCCTTGAAGCTATTATGGGAATTTTCAATGCAGTCAAAAAATACTCTCAATACCCAATTTTTACAAAAATTGAAAAAAATTGAAAAAATTAGTTTAATTACCTAAATATGCATAATAAGGATAAAATGAGGCATATATGGATGATATAAATTTGACTATGGTGGTAAATAGGTGAATTTATGATAGGAAAAAATGACCAAAATTGAGGGCTAACATCTCCACCTTGTTGATCTTCAAGGATGTCCTCATGCTTGCCTCATCCGTTTGGATATTCTGAGTGACAATTTACCTACTGTCCCTGATCCTATAGCCTCTTATTGTGTTGTCCGAAGAAGACAATCAATATCGTCATAATTCCCTTCCTTGTAGATTGTAGCCTTCACCTTATGCCTCTTATATTTGTATTGACATGTCTTCTTCTCATTGAGCCATCTGTAGTTTTGTTTATAGATGACGATGTTCTTTGTTTCAAGCTTACTAATATTCTTGGACAATTTCTCATTTTCTGCTATTAGATTTTTTTTTTTTTCTTTGTACTTCTTATTCTCCTTTTTCAAGTGTCTGTCCAAGATCTTGTTGACCTCCAACTCTCTTGTTAGTTCTTCTATCTTTTTGAGGTACTCTTCTTTATGCAGCTCTCTTTCTTCTCCTCCAGTCTCCTTAGCATATCAATGTGATGAGGTAGCTCCTATTCAAGCATTCTCAAAGTAGGAGTCCCTCTCCAAAGGTTCTTCTTGGACTTCTCTCTCCATTCTTTGTAATATCTCATTAATTTGTTTTGATGTTGTTGGAGGTTCAACAATTTCTATCTATGGGTCTTTTTCTCTCTCACTTGGCTTTTCTTTTGTTTTCCTCCTAGGCTTCCTAGGAACATATAGGAAGGATATTTATTTTTTAATCATAACGCTCTCCTACTTCTTCTTTGATCTAGTCCTAGGATACATAGGGGAATTCATAATGCTCCTTGTCACATGCAATTGTTCAAATTTTTCTTCTGTTGTTTGCGCTTGAAGATGATTCTCAACCAAAATTTATTTCCAAACCATTCCCTTGTTTCTAACCTAATGTTCCACAAGTATTTTAATTAGCCCTTGCTGATAAATTTTTTCTTCCTTTGCTTCAGTATTTTTTTTTACATTGTTTATCATTTTAGTCAAGCTCCTAAAAAAGAAATAAGGTAGATTGATTTTGGACTCTCCCTTCATGTGTTGAAGCAACCTAATGTGATTAAGATAGACCACACTATATCGGTTGTCACAGGTGAAATATATTTGGATAATAAACACTAATTATGATAGTGGTTCACTTAACTAGTCCCTTGGAATTCCTTTTATCTTGTCAAAGAATTCCTTTCTCTGTTTTTCTAGGAAGAATTTCCATCCTTTCTCCTTATGTTTACCCGTGTTTGCACCAGTTAAAGTTAAGACCATCGATCTACGATCTGCGATGAGAAGCCGAATGCGATGAGGACTCAGAGCCACAACAAATAAAATTTCATATCCGCCAGTTTTACGTTTTGAATGTGTCTTCACTTGTTTTTGTGTATTTACAAAAATACGGCCTGCATGCCAATTTAATGAAAGAATGGGTCTTTTTATAGCCCAAGGATGAATGTTTGTTTTATGTTAGTTCAACATTGAATTAGCATTAAGTAGAATTATGTTTTACAGGCTTCAACTATTTTGATATAAGCATAATGTAATTTCATTATGTTTAGAGAGAGAGAGTTGAATAGAAAACAAAAGTTTGTTCCTCTTCTGTGTTCTACACTACCTGTGTGTATTGACTATTTTGTTTAATTTACGCATTTATTTGAAATCTCTATGTTGTGGGGGAAACACATTTCCTATGTCTGATTGTGTTCAGAAATTTCAACATTTATTACTATCTCAAGGTTGTTTCAAGCGGCTTGATGTTGGTGCATCTCCCAACTACCTAGATTGCGCAACCACCTGTTTGACATAATATATCTGGACTGATAATGCCTCAAAGAGTTAGAAATTACAATTACAGTTGTGTTTCAATTCGTCTGCGCTCTCCTTTATTATACAATTTTATCTGAATTTTTGTTGTGAATAGTGTTGATTTTAATTGATACAGATTATTGTCAGAAATTTAATGAAATCAAATGGACTCGAATCCACTTTGTTATTCGTTTTCCATGCCATTTTTTTGGTAGAAATTTCTATAGATATAAAACGCCTTAATAATCATATTATCTTTTGGTTCTCAGAGAAAACTCATTTTAAAGTAGCTTGTTCCTAGCATCATGGAAATAATGCACGAATGTAAATATTATATATACTTGGATATCCACCTTGGAAATACAAATACAAATCAATGCCTACATGTGAGATATTTGGGATTCTCAGGCAAGATGCTTATGTGGCTCAAATCTCATCACGATCGAAGACCCTATATGGACACAGAGCTAGGAGGTCCACTCACGGATACTTTCGAATGTATAGATTGATGCCCCTTACAGGAGTATCACTCTCAGGAAGGAATTTAGTTATGCGTCATTGGGCCAATGAGTTCCCTAAAAATAATTTTTTAAGAGCACTTGAAGAATTATATCACATTTTTTTTCCTATCCATCCATGGAGGATTTCCTAGGAGCTCATGAAGGGAAAATATGGGTCATGGAAGGCGGTCCAAGTTTGAAGCTGAAATTACTTTTTTTCACTTGGTCAAGGATGAAGATGTAACATTTAGCTTGGGGGCTAAAAGAAATGGACCTACACCAAACATAGAGCCATACCAATCTTTATTTTATGTGACAATGACAGAGTTCCACTAGGGCTCTTTCATTATTTCTTTGTGTTCAAACTCCTTGTTTCCATATTGAAAGAAAAACCTTCCCCTTTTAGGAAGAAAGAAACTATTAAGTGAGTTATTACTACTTTATGCTACTCTACATTTTCTGTGGTGCAATAGATGAGATAATGCTAAACATTATCGGGGCATTAGAGAGATCAACTTTTTTTTATTTAATATTCCCATTTCAATTTCATGTGGGAAAGATGTCGAACTTATATCCTCACCTTCCCTCACCCCACTCTATGCTTCAAATTGAGGGATCTAGATTTCATGAAAATTATGGATCTAAATATTCCAAGTGATCTTGTGGCTCCTAATGAGGTAATCTATCCATACCAGTATTGTGATCACAGGATGAAAATATGTTTGGTTAACTCCTCGAGAAAAAACTTTATTGCTGGTGATAAGGAGAACCCTTCTTGTATTTTTCAATCATTCTCTTTAAAGTAGTACATGAAGTAGATTTGATGGAGTAAATTCTATTTAGTAGGGTGGTTCATTAGACCCAAGGGATGCAATGTCACACCGTATTGGTTTCTCCCTTCTTTTGTGATTCATTACGTGAATGTAAGATCCTCATGCTATGTCACAAACAATATGGGTCAAGCTCATGTTTTCACCAATAGTGTGAGCCATACCCCTATTTTCCACCCATTAGTAGTATAGTACAAGCTCTTTTTGTTTCCAACAATATGAGCCATGCCCCTATTAATATCACATCAATGCTCCCTCTAACTAATAGATGATTTCTTAACTAGTCCAGCCTTGTCTCTGAAGTATACAAACTTCACCTGAGACATAGGCTTTGTCAGAATGTTAGTCATATCCTCATTAGTTGAGATATACTTGAGCATCACTACTCCCTTTTGTACCATATCACAAATGTAGTGCCACTTGATCTTAATATTATTTATCTTATCATGAAACACTTATTTTTTTTGTCAGAATCACACAACTTTAATTATCATAGAATAACACTGTCAATTCCAACATCTGGTTAAACAATATAGAGAGTCGATTTTGAATCCATACACCCTCACAACATGCCAAAAATGCTGCAATACACTCTACTTCTACAATACTGAGTGCGAGAGAGGTTAGCTTCTTACTCATCCATGGTATCATAGACCCAAACTAAAAAATACACCAAATGATTTCTTCTTGTTATCCACACTCTCTTGCAAGTGAAAGTACATATATCCTTGCATCTGTATCTCACCATTAAAATCATATCTCAAATAATAGTAAAAAATACCACACAAATATCTCAATATATATTTTGTTGTAATCAATTTCCCATGTCTTGGTTCCATATATAACTGGCTCAAGGTGTTTACTAGAAAGAAAATATGTGAAATGAAATTTACCAAATACATCAATAATCTAGTCAAATTAAAGTACATGGACATATACATCATTGTTGGCTTAAGGCAGAGTGTTTTGTGCAACCAAAAAAACCCTCAAACTAATGGCCCTTTTAGAAATGATCTTCTTCTACAGACCAAAGCCTCGCCCGAACTAGTATGGGGGTGGTGCTGGAACTAGTTTTCCACACCGAGAGGGAGTTTCGTATAAGTATTTTATCCTTACATAATGCTTATTTGTGTCTGTGGAGCTTCCCAATAAACTAGTTCTAAGCGTGGATAAAATCTTTAACAAATATGTGTCACACATTATATTTCAATCAGATCTAACCCTTCGCAAAAACCAGATCTACTTGTAGATAAAACCTTAAACAGTAAAGCAGTGTCATGCAACCAAATAAACATACTTAACCCTTACGCATGCATAAATAATTATGGGATTAACCCTTACTTCAATATAGACTTGTGCGGAATATATCACTATTCTTAATTCAGATCTAATAGTTAAAGCGGAATAATACTTGCTCAAAGATGCAATCTAATTCAACTTATCATTCATTGACATAAATACACATTCAATAGAAGAGATACAGATCTAGAATCGTAGTAATAAATGCATCATAACTCTAAGGAAGTTAACCAAAGAGATCACATAAAACCCTAAGTTCACCAAAATTTCCTCCTGTATTAAGAGATCTTCAATTCAGTACAATCTTTCCCTTCTGCACACACAAAAGCAGAGTCTGTGCACAGATCTAAAGCTAGGTCTCTGCGCACACAGCTAACACGAGCCTTTCTGACTAGACTACTGACCCAAAACCTAGATTAGAACATAGCACATAAACATAACATATCTGACATGAGATAAGATATCTATCCTTCTCGCATCATGCATATTTATATCTTTCCAAATGCGCACATACCATGGTCTCAAACCATAGTTTGAGACTCATGGTTTTCCCTTTTACCCATTACAATCGTTAAAGGGCTTTGATCGGCCCCAAAGCCCCTTTTACATCTGCGCGCAGTGCGTCTAAACAAAACTTAACCCAAAAATACTCAAAATTTCTTTACCCCAGGGGACCATACTCCAACAGACACCCAACGTAATCTAGTGACTTGTCTTGAGTCACTCTGGTCCAACTGCTTGCATTTTGTCTTTGAATTCCTGCGCGGAATGTTGAAATGGAAAAAGTACTTTGACACTTTGTGCTATAGTGCTCTGCGCTTCTTCCACCAATTTTTTTGTGGTTGGTCCTTTGGTGGCCAAGCTGATTCTTCACTGGGTCTGCTGCATAGTTTTGAGGGCTCCATCAATGGTCTGTGAGAGCTTCAAGTTATCATCCGACCATGGATTCATTCGTTCGTCCAACAAGCTTTTTATTTGGCGTAGTGTATCGATTTCCATCTGAACGACGCGGATCTCCTGCAATCATGTGAATCTCTAGGTGGTCAAGAGGGTCAGCGCAACAACCCAAATTTCATCAAACTCCTACTTTGTGCCCCTCAACTATGATTTTAGCTATCAGATGACAAGCTCATATTAGATGAAGGTCCAAAGCCCCATGGTGTCTTCAAGTAGCTTACTATAAGCATCCATGGTATTGGTGATGATAACAATTGACTCCTACATGACTGCGGTGCGTTATGCGTGCACCTTCGGAGGCATCACTGGTTGTAGCTTCATCTGAAGGTTTGCGATCTTTTTCTCTAGCTAATTGCGGACTGTTGTTATCTCCTACTGTGAGGCCCTCAACGTGACGACTAGGCTTTCCAACTTGACTACAAGTGGAGCTATAACAAGTATTATGACTTCGGGGAAGGCATTAGACAATCAATTGATCAAGGTTTCTAGTACAATCCGATGATCTTTAGTAGCCCGATGAGTTTCATCTACATTTTCTCGGCCCTTCTACATTGTCTATTGTTGTTGATTCTTCGCAGCTATCTTTAAGCTGTGGACATCTTGGTATTGCAACGTGGACCACCACAACCCAACCCTCAACACTTTATATGCAGTTTCTTTCCTTGCATAGTGACCTCCTAGAACTCCTCCATGGGATTCAACCAAGATCGCTTGTCTTTCATGCTCTAATACATACCTCTGCAACACCTCATCCACTCCCAACTTGTATACTTGTCTAGAAATTAGGGTAAAATGGGTTGCACGGGCTACCAAATCCTTTTTCTGTGGTACTGCGTAGTCGTCCGGCGCCATTCCTATGGTCAAGAAATGAATGATGTCTGCAAAGTGTTCGTCAACCACCTTGATAGCAAACAACTGTGCATCAGGTAATTCTTCTTCTAGATTAGTTGGATCTTCCCCACTCTCGATCTGAAACAAGTGGTTAGGTCTGGCGTTCAATCTTCCGGGCTTCATAATGATTTCAAAATCATACTCCTGAAAAAGATGTAACCACCGATAAATATTCCCCCCCAACATAGGCTTATTGAACAGGTATTTTAAATTTGAATGATATGTGAACATCTTGAAGTGTCCACCTAATAGATAGTGCATGTATTTCTACAGGGTATACATCATTGCCAATCCTTCTCGCTCTGTAGTAGAATAGTAATGCTCTGCATTATAGAGTTTTCTGCTAGAGAATGCAACTGGGTGATCAATATCTCCTTCTTCAAGGTGCGCTAAGACATCTCCTAGGGCTATCCCTGATGCATCGACATGTACATGAAATACCTTTTCCCAATCGAGATATATAAGAATAGGTGCAGTGACCATATTTTCCTTCAGTAACTCAAATCTCTTTTGACACTCCTCATCCCAAAAAAAAGATACATCCTTCTTTAGTAGCTTCTCCATTGGCACAGTGATGAGAGCGTACCCTTGAATAAACTTCCTATAGTAACCAGTGTGCCTTAGGATGGAGCGTAATTGTTTCTCAATGGTGGCGATTTCTAAATTCATGATAATCGCAATCTTGGCTAGGTCAACCATCAATCCCTGCTAACATACCACATGCCCCAAAACAATCCCAAATGGTATGCACAATATGCATTTCTTGATGTTTAGCGAAATTTGGTGTTTCCTGCAGGCATCCAGCATCATGCACAAGTTCGACATATGCTTCTTTACTAATCCAAAAAATTTCCAGTCATCAAAATAGCCCTCCAGAAACTTATGAATGAATTCTTTGAATACTACTACAACTACGCATGAAAAAATGGCAGGGGAATTCTTCAACCCAAAAGGCATGACAGTGTACTGGAATGATCGCCATTCAGTTGTGAAGGTTTTCTTATTGCGGTCTTCAAGGGCTATTCTGATCTGATGGTACCCTAAAAACAAATTAGTGAATGTGTATGCTTCCTGACCTCCCACATTATCCAAAATTTAATCAGAGAACGACGTATGGAAAGGATCATGTACGCATTCATTATTCAACTTGCGTAGGTCTACACAGATCCTTATATCTCCTTTAGTATTCTTTTCCTGGACCACCATAGGGCTTACCCAATCTGACTATTGTACCGGTTTAATGATTCCTGTGGCCACCATCTTATTGATTTCCTCCTTGAATTTATGTTTATATTTAGGGTTCAGCCGATAGGTCCGTTGTTTGATAGGGCGC
Organism: Pinus albicaulis; assembly: GCA_034641835.2. Lineage (NCBI taxonomy): Eukaryota > Viridiplantae > Streptophyta > Pinopsida > Pinales > Pinaceae > Pinus > Pinus albicaulis. The sequence continues at coordinate 623,338,606 of CM076584.1, read as the reverse complement.
GCATCCAGCTTCAAGGTGATCCTCATAACACCCATATCCGCGACGATCCCTTTGAGCTCTGAGAACTTCGTAGCGAACATATCCTGATATTTGATCAGCAACACCACGATCTTTCCAATTGTATCATCATCCCATTAATCCCCAATTTTGGCCATCTTGGACTACTCTTCCGTGCCAATGTTGACTTCCTTTCGTTTCAATGGTTTGGTTACATCCACTCCCTATAATATAGGTTATGAAAAGGCACGTTCTCCTTCTGAATCTGGGATAGTGATATTCTGGGGGTCCTCATCACAGTCTTCTACTGACAAATTTTGGTAGTTAAAAATATCCTGCATCTGCGCATCCCAAGCTAGCGCAACACATTCTCACCTAGATAAGGACTCATCAAAGACCAGAGCATCTATATCTTGCAGGGTTTCATCGAGTTTCTTAGTTCCTCCTACTAGACCAAACATCATCATGAAATCTTCGGCCATTATACCCCAGTGATGAGTGTGCTGGTGTAGCTCAGCATCCAAATACTAGGTAGTGTAGATTGGTCCTAAGGCATCAATAAACATATAGACCCATTCATTCCAAGTTTTTTCATTCCATACTTCCATATAGACAGCCAAGTGCTTACTTTAATCCCCTTGACCTGAGAAGAGTTCCATGGGTGGGTTAACTGGACAATCGAATCATAGGATCATCATTTTTCGGCATTCTTCCCAGTCCTGAAAAGCTTCCTTACGATTTTCTCACCACCGCGCAAGGGTCGCGCGCATAGCCAAGTCAAGGGCACCAAACCTTTATTCTTCAGGGACATACGCTTCAAATGCTTTAGTAAATTCATTAGCACTACCAAAACCATCAAAGTGCGGTAGTTCTCTTACCTCTGAGGAGATGCATCGGAGGCTCTTTGTGATCTTAAGGCACCGCGGCGCAGATACATCATGCAACTAGTTCTGTTATTTTTCTATCTCTCCATCTAAGTTTGAGAGGCATTCATTGTCTTTTTCCCAACATAACATGCCATTAGTCATGGGTTCGATCCAACCATCATCCCGGGTAGTCAATTTGTAAATTTTATCAACATCCTCCTCCTCAGACACTAGTTCGTTATATCGTTCACCTTCCATTGGATCAAAGGCAAATATTACCCGCATACCCTTTTTTCTGAAGATCATGCTTATCCTTTTCAAATTGATGATAAATCCCATGTCAATAGCCCAGTCCAGGCCTAAGAGTGGAGGGTAAGGGTCCACATCATCCACAATATCGATTACTTCAAAACTTGCATAGACTTTAACACCTACAATGTCCACCATAACCTTCAAAAATATTCCTACTGGAGTGATCTTTTGCTGATTAACCATCCACAACTTAATAGTGGACCATTCTAGCTTAGGTTCTCCCATCCTTTTCCAGGTTTGATTGGGTAGGACATTGGCGTACGATCCTAAGTCAAGTATGACTTGGTCCATTTCATAGTCCCCAATCTACGTAGTCATATGCATCTCCCAACCAGTCCTTATTTTGCTCTTATAAATTTTGTTCACAGTTTTAACCTCTGTTTGTGGGGCAACCCTTTCTGCGCAGCTATCTATTAATGCTTGGAGATTCTCCACTACCTTCTGGTTACGTAGTAGCTTCATACATGCCTATAGGAATGACTTCACTGCTTCATCTACTTTTGGATCTATTGAAGTCCTTGAGGTAGATGCTTCGTCCTTGGCCATCTCCTTTCACACTTCAATGAAGGTTTCTTTCTCCTTTTTCAGATCGAGGCTTTCCTTTTTATTAGTAGCCCTCCTGATCAGTAATTCAGCTGTAGCTTTTTCCTCAACTCCTCTAGTGGCAATGTCGCTGTGCATAATCACATTGATACTTGTCTCATCATCTCATGGTTCTGCCTTAACCTATTGTACATTATATGTGGGTTTCTGATGTTTTTCCTGCATCATTTATATCACCACTGGAAAATCTTCAATGACATGGTCGAACTGCCTTCAATATCTATAGGATTGGCACATAGGGTTCATGCAATCTCTTGCATAGTTCCCCACATACCCATAGTTGTAGTAAATCCGTTGTCCTCGTCCTTGACCTATGCTTCCACCTCTCCCTCCTCCCCATCCTCTTGCAGAGGATCCTCCCCGCCCTGAGGAAGATAGTGGCGATGAGGGGTTAGCCTGCACCCTATATAGGTTTTCCCTATCTACCATCAAGTTGAGTGTTTGGAATTTTTTCCCGTCGTGACCCATGGACAAGCAGAATCTATGTCACTGTTGGTTCAATTCTGGAACATAGGCACCTAGTCATGGCTAGCAATCAGTATCATGTCTTCCTGCTACCTGAAAGTCAGCGCGCCACAGCATGAGGGTACTAGGTCCAGCCATTTTTTTAAGGCGTAGAGGACTTGGACCTCCAGCCTGCATATAATCTGATAATAGAGGGCATTGATCCTTAGTGTGGCCCGACACCCTGTAGCGAGTGCACCAGACATCCAGGCTAGCTTCTTTACCCTGATCCCTCCACAAATTTTGAATTTCTATTTGCATTGCTTCTATTTGGTTCTAGATCTACAGTGCTGCAAATTGAGTATCATCCATTGGCACAACTTCTAGATTCATCGCAATCTCTAGGGATTCTTCTTGAGATTCAATATTCTGCTGACCTATAGGTCCGTGCAGATATGGTAGAACCATGGTGATAAACCACTCCTTCTATTTTTTTTCCTCATATATAAATCTTCCATCACTGATGACCTTCTTTAGCCACTAGTGAGCTTCCCAGACGAACTATATAGGTCCCTACTTAAGATCTTTTAATTCAACCACACATTGAGAGTAGGATTCAGGCTTCTAGAACTATTTTTTTAAGGAGTACTTAATTTTTTGTATTGACGGGTTTGCGTGCTGACCAATGTATCCCAGAAACCAATCCATGGACTTCCCTTCAAAGGCTATGGAGAGATGTGGTATTTTGATAACATCATTATTGATATTCTGCGTAGTCCATACTAACTCGGCTACAAACCATAATCAATCCATATCCTCGTCCCGTGCACCCTCAAAGGTAGGTAGTTTCATGTGCGTAGCCATATCGTCTGCAGGTGGTGGTGGAGGTGTGGTAGGAGAATTCTTACCCTTGCGTGGGTTCGATGATGGCATATCCGGGGGACTGGTTCCTACATGCGTAGTCCTGCCTAGGTTAAAATTAGGCAAATCCCTTAAAGGAATGTATACCAATATATCTCCTTCTTGATTAATTCAGTAGTATTTACCACTTCGAATTTTTCTTCCACTATGGTTGGAGGTCGTTGACTCGGTGTGGCCACATAAGACAACCTTTTCACACAAAAGCATCTTAATCAGTAATGGAAATGTTTGTAGGAACTTACCTCTAAACCATTTGAAGAACCTTCGCTCATCTTCTGAATAAGACACAAATTGATCAACTACAAACTCTGTTACAAACCCTCCCAAAATACTATCAACCTAGTGATCTACAGTCCTAGTAATCTTGTTATCAGTCTTCTCCAGCAGTTGGATCAATTAAGGAGTCCACTGTGTGACCTGATCATCTTTCCAACAAGTGTGGAACTCTACCAACCTTGCTAGCCACTCCTATAGTTCATGTGCAAAGGTGACGAAGAAAATTTCATGCACCTCTGTGAAAATGTACTTTTTCATCCACTCTTCGGCAGGCATTTTCTTACTTCGATTCTCTTTAAAGGAAAATTCCTGAATCTCCTTCTAAAACCAGTCATTGAGTTCAAGCTTCAATGGCTACCAATGACCTCGTTGTATTACTCGATCCCTCTCACAGTATTCTCCCGATCCTGACAACAGAACCATTTGCTAGCTTGAGGGGTCTTAACCCAGGCTCGATTTTAAGGTTTGCCAATAAACCCCTATACTACTAGCCCTTTCAGCAATAGCCTGCTTGCTCAGGTCAAGGTCTCACCCGAAGTAGTATGAGAGGGTGTTGGAATCAGGTTTCCACACCCTAAGAGAGAGAAAATTAATTGAAGGGTTCTTTCAGATCTAACAGACCTGTGTTGGAGCAACCCTAATACAGAAACCCTTAACAGTGTATCAGTGAAATATCTTCAGCGAAGTTCATAAATAATTCAATAGCATGTCAATAGAAGCAAAACATCCAAATCTAACCAGATCTATGCATTCATCTTTCTATATAGTATCGCATCCACATTTTCATCAATACGCAGCAAACATATATAAATAACACAGAGTGCAACCAATAATCATAACACATAACACTTTAGCTATCCCAAACAGTCTTCTCATTCATTAACATTCAAATCCAACTTACAGACTCTATCTACTAGCCCGCACACAACACGACTTAGGATCTTCGCGCAAACAGCCAGTAGGAGCCCTCACCCAGACAATCGACACAAAATATCCACAAGTCCGTATCCAAGATTTTTCCAAACATAGCCTACATTTAGACTCGCTTTATGCATCTATTTATAACATATTAGCCTGTGCTACTCTGTGGTTTGAAAACTGTCAATTGCGGACTCTTAGTCTACCCTTTGTCCCATTATAATTCATTAGGGGTTTTGACTTGCCCCATAGCCCTCGCGCTAGACTAGATTATTAAAAAATATTACAAAATTGTTCCAAAATTTCTGCTAGGGGACCCTACACCAACACTTTTCCTTCAACTCCATCTCTTTCTCCTCCACTTTCTCCTCCCCCCCCCTCTCTCAATATTTGTGTCCCCCCTCTCTCTCTTAGTCTTCACTGCCTCTCTCTCTCCTATATATTTCAATTTTTTTTAGATATTTTGATAATTAAATATTATGTTAAATACTTTTTTTATTTTGATATGATATAACTATTTAATTTTGTATATAATTCCTATATTTAAAAATTAGGATTTCAAATGTGTTATACATTCATCTAGAGTGAAAATGATAATTTTCCATGCAAATCTTATCTAAAATTTCCGAAATTATTAATGTTCCACCTACCTCCATTAGAGATACATAGAGCACTTCATGTCTTCCATGTTTTCCACTCGAAACTGTTTATGTTTTATTTCTTTAGGGTATGATTACTTGAGGATTTTAAAAATATTATATTTCATTATTTTAGATTTATTAAAACAATAGATTAAATAAAATTAACATAATGAGTCAGCATGTATGACTCCTTTTGTGTTAATGAGTCCTCTTTTGTTGATGCCTACAGTGTATATCAACCACATTTATTAATGTGGTTGTGATAGTATATATTATAATATAACAAATTTTGTATTATATTAAAGTTAATATGGCATTAATCCAAAACTAATAAATTTAATAATATTAACATTAAAATATACTAATATTGAATTTTTGATATTAATATCTGCTTTGATAATTTAACTTAATAATAATAATAATAATCATTTTTTTTAATATTAATATTAAATTTAGTAAGGTTTCTACATGACATGATAACAAAAATTATAAAAAAATTGGAATTTTAAAATGTGGTAAAGAGTTTTTTTGAAGGTAAATTTATGATCTATTCAAACTCAAGGTATATGATAAGGTATATTTTGAGCACTAACAAACATACTTACACATTGCCCTCACACTACGCTATACAATGTGCATCTCAGGGCAATAACATAAAAAATTTCTAATATTTGTCATAACCCAAATCTAGTTGAATTTTCATTTTTAGTAAAACAATATCATATGAACCTGGTTAAATAATTGATGGATTAAATTTTACATATTTATTTATTCTAAAATCTAAGTTAAGTGATTCACAATTTCTGTTATAGAGGCTCGATCAATCTATATAACTCGATTGATCGCCTGTTAACCATGTAAATGGCTCGATCAGGGTTTATGAAACCATTGATTAAGCTATTTGAATGTGAATTTTAAGCACTCTATTGAGCACACTTTAAGCGCTCAATCGAGCTTTTGAAGTCCTAAAACCCATAATATCAGCAACACAATTTTGTACCCTAACAAACTCACATGATTTTTTTTTCCTTGGGTGACAAAGTTGATCATGATGGATTCATGAGGGAATCCTCTATCGAATGGCATGTGAGTTTGACATTTTCGAATTCATATGATATTTTTCATCTCACTCTTTTAAACATAATGCTTGAAATTCTTTTGAACAATTTTAAAGAGTTTGAATAAAAAATCAATACCATAAAATATACACAACGAAAAAAATTCAAAAAATACCACTATCTTCGTTTACGAGTCCTCTCCAAAAGGGTACTCTTGGATTTTCAATTTACTTAAATAGTTGAAAAAACCTTATGTGAACACATGTGTCTACAAAATGCAATTGAAATATTAATTTTCCAATTTCGAAAAATAATAAAAAATAGAATTTTACATATAAAAATATTTTTTTAATATGGAAAACTTACCATTCTTTGTGTATATCATGCCATATATATGTGTGTGTGTGTGTGTGTGTGTGTGTGTGTATTTTAAAATTACACATTTTAGATGAAGTTATGCTATATGAACACACAAATAGCTCTTAAGATATATGAAAATATTCAAGGACAAACAGTTCTTTAATATAATATTTGCATATTACATGACACTGTTTTTTCTTTGGAAAATTTATCATTAGGATGACAACATAATTCTCCACAATTTTTTTTTACTCTAAATCAAAATTCGCAATGCTTATGTGAACTTTGAGGCATTAAATTCGATAAAAGTGTAAAATTTTGAAATTTCATCGGCACATTTGGCCGAAAAGTATAACCCATCTTCATGCATTCAACCACTTTTATGGTACAAGATGAATTCATTAACGTTGAAATTGAATTGTGTTTCTTTTATTCCTTATCAGGTACAAAACTTTGGAAAACTATGGTTTCTATGGTTGTTTCTATTTTAATTTTGATATTACTCAATCTTGACATTTGAGTGCACAATTTTTTAAGACTTTATCCAACCCCATCAATAACCTCCACATCGAGTGCAGGTTTCTGAAAAATTTCAAAACTATATAATAAAAATACTTTGAGTATAAAATTATTAGGATGTTTCTTGTAACTTCTTCTTCTTAGGTAAAATGCATCCAACTATCACTATCTAAAGGAAATAAATTTCAACATTTCATATAACCAACCTAGATCCATCTTAAGTCTAGATATATCATAAACTAAGAGGTATCAAATCTCACAAGGTGCAAAACTCTTTTTTGAGTGAAAAACATGAGAAAATGATTACACCTTGAGAGGATTTATACCTCCCAACGATTTATAGATTTAGAATTAAGATAGATATGAGTTAGTTTAAATAACAATTATTATTATTATTATTATTTTATTTTATTTTATTTTTATTTTTTTTGATAAATTCATTGACTTAAAATATTTAAATAATATAACAAGACATTATGAAATTTCATTCATATTGAACTCTAAAGTGCCCCTCATAGCAATAACTATTTAGTTTGCTTCTCATATCTATTTAGTTTGCTTCTCATATTTGCTTGTTGTAACAATATAAATTGTATTTATATTCTTGATGAAAATATACAATTTTATGAAATGTGTTTCTTTGATTGAAAAGAAAGTTTTTGGTAATTGATTGTTTTTCGTTGTCACATTTCATCCCTTTTAGAAAATTTTGTGTCTGCGAAAAAAATAAAAAAAAAATATATTAGTTCAAGTTATTGTATAGAAAGCAAATCTTGCTCCAACAATGATTTTACTAGTAACATAGATTATGATCATACCAATTTCTCGAAACTAGCCTCTAGTAAACAAAATTCGTTATACCATTTTAGGTTCAATTATAAGAAATCGATAAAACTATCCCCACAAGCTAAAGAACCCATGGTTAAAATTATTTTATGATTGAAAGAACATCACGAAGATTCAAGTCAAATGAAGGAAACCATAGCTATTGATATAAGTTTAGTTTTTTTTTAATTAAAAATATGATTATATAATATTAATTCTATAGATATACCATTAGCTATGAAAAAGGTTTAAAACGATTTAAGTCAAATATCATTATGATAGAGATTTATTTCTATATAATTGGATATTTAGTCAGCTTAGATCCATCTTAACTTTGGATCTATCTACCATTGAGAGGGATCAAATATCTCAAGGTCTAAGCCTCTTTTTAGTACAATACTTGAGAAAATTTTTGCATCTCGATAGATTTGATTCCTCTTCATGCTTCATAGATATGAATTTAAAATGGTTATATGTTTATCTCTCTATCTTTTTCTCTCTCTCACACACACAAACACACACCTATCAAAACATGGATCCCAAAAACCACTTGTTTTAATAATTAATACTTATATTTATTCATTTTTTTTTATACAACTTCACCTAGTAAAAATATCTATATAACATGAAATTACAGCATATCCTCACATAAAGTATTTATATTATATTTTTTGGGCATGTATTCCATCTATACGCAGAGATATTAAGTCTAGGATGTAAATAATGGAGAAATATTAAGTCTAAGATGTAAATAGTTGAGCCAAATAATGTTACCACCACTAACATGTAAAATATCAATGTTAATTATAAAAACATATAGCCACTTTAACTCTAGAGCTGCCAACTATTAGTAAGGGTCAAAAATCTAATGATAGAAACTTTTTTTTGAATGCAAAACTTCATATTAGGTTTACACATTGAAATACTTGATTCCCCTTGGATGTTAGTATCTTTAAATTTATAATGCACATATATTAAATTTGAAAGACTTACTAATATATAATATATATGTAGTTGACATTGAAATATTTATTTATTTATTTTTGATACTCTATATATTAAAATGGTAATAAAAACTCTAATTATATTTGGAAATAGAAAGCAAATATATATGACTCTCTCTATATAAAATTAATTTTATTATAAATATTTTTTAATTGTTATATGTTTATTTATCTTAATTTTTGTTATTAATATTGAAAATTGTAAATATTATATATATGACAATATTTCATTTATGATTCATACTTTAAATATTAGAAGTACAGAACATATAACTATAAAACTCTTTATATATATATTATATTTCAAAGCCATATCAGAGTTTAAAGTTTCCTGTTCCAAATTAAAAGTATGCTTAATCAGATCAGCAATCTCCTTAGACTGCATTTTGCCCCATTGCAGCATTTCCTTAACTTTGGTACCCAGTTCCCGGCATGCTTCCAGTATCTTGACCTGTGGTTTGGCGGGGAAATGCAGCTTGTCCCATTGCTGAAGTCTGCCTTCTGGCTGTTGCTGGCCAAGTAACAATGACAGTGGTACAGTTTGATTTGGAAATTAATTTTGACAAGAGTGATACACACAAATCCAAATATCGTTGACAATCCAAATTAATTTTGAAAAGGGTGATACACACAAATCCAAATATAAGTTTATTTCCATTTAAATACAATATCGTTGACAATCAATTTTGAAAGGGTGATACACACAAATCCAAATATAAGTTTATTTCCATTTAAATACAATATCGTTGACAATCAATTTTGAAAAGCGTGATACACACAAATCCAAATATATCTTCACAAAATAAACTGCGCTGTCCTCCATAAATATAAATGGAATGATATTCAAAATTAAATGGAATCATATTCAAAATTAATCAAAATAGACATAAAACTTTCAAGAGGAGGCGAAAGGGACAAAATTAATAGAAGGACATTCAAAATTATTCAAAATAGATATAAAACCTTCGAGATGAGGCGAAACGGACAGAATTAACCAAAAGCTTTCGAGGAGAAGATTTCTGTTTTCTCGGAGGAACGCTTCAAACGATATTCCGGCCAATAATGGATGGATATTCCGGTAACTGATGGAGGGCGGGGATTGGTCGTCAAGTTTTTCAATCATGGTCCTCAAAAGAATCCAAGCCCGGGGCCATGCCTATATATTTCATCTATAAAAGCCCTGGGATGCATGAATAGGGCTTCATATTTGACAGCCGCAGGAAATTTGACACTGACGAGGTGAAGAAGGCAGAGATGGGTTCACAGAAACGATCAGAAAATCTGTTCGTTGCTTTGAAAAGATGGTTTAAGAGCCAATCTATGAAGAAATAGGCATACCAAGCCCTGGCTATAGTATGTTTCCTGGTGACACTGATTTCTCTAACGTTTGGGGATTACGTGTTGGCGCTCCTGTATATCATTGCAAATTTTATTAGCGTGTGTGGAATTGCAGCGTTGGTTTACAAGGTAACAAAGAAGAAAACCTGCGCAGGTCTGTCACTCAAGTCTCAGGAACTCACCGCGATTTGCTACGCAGTTAGGCTCTACCTGCACTGGCCTGGAAACGTGTTTCTCATCAACGTTTATATGATCGTTTTCGGAGCGATGGATTTACTTGGGCTCATAACCACCATATGGGTCATCTATATCATACGTTTCAAGCTCAGATCTACATACATGGAGGACGTTGACAACTTACCCATATATTACCTGCTCCTTCCCTGCGCTCTCCTTGCCCTCCTAACACATCCCTTGACTGATTCTCGTTCGCCATTGAGTCCTCTGAATATGGTCATCGTGGCGTTTGTGCCCTATCTGGAAGCCCTCCTGGTTCTGCCTCAGCTCCGCGTAATGCAAAGGAAGAGGGTCGTGGAAGCTTTTACTGCCTTCTATGTCTTTGCTCTCGGCGCCGAGAGGTTATTTAAATTTGTATACTGGTTCAGGATAATCCTGCAGCGCATTATGAACGACTCCATCACAGCTTATTTTGATTTCGGTTTTTTCCTCTTCATTGTCTCTGAGACTGTTTCGAGCTTCATATTGGCAGATTTCGTTTATTACTATCTCAAGATTGTTTCAAGCGGCCCGATGTTGATGCATCTCCCGACAATCTCGATTGAACAATCGCCTGTTTGACATATAAATATATCTGAACTGGTAATGCCTCTTAGAGTTAGAAATTACAATTCAGTTGTGTTTCAATTCGTCTGCGCTCTCCTTTGTTATACAAATTTATCTGTTTTTTTTTTGTGGCTAGTGTTGATTTAAATTGATACAAATTATTGCCGGAAATTTGTTGAAATCAAGTGGACTCGAATCCACCCTGTATTTCGTTTTACATGCCCTTTCTACCCATTTCTATGTTTTGGTAGAAATTGATAATCATATTAAAGTAACTTGTTCCTAGTTAAAATAGTTTATGGAACAGATTGTTTTTTATTTAGTTTTTGTTTTTGGTTTTTTGGAGTTTTAAAATAATGGCTCTCAACAAATTTTTTCCTCAATAAATTATCTCAAAAATAAACTAATTGTCCGAATGGATTTTTATAATAATCTCTTAATTTTCCCTGTATTTGAAAGCCTCTCATTCTAAATTCATCATGATTTAGCTATATACTTGCATATCCCGCTTGGAAGAATTTCATTCTCGAGCAATAGTAATTCGTCAAAAAGTGAACTTGTTCACAACAACTATTTCCTGCCTCCGAACAAATACAAATCGATGCCTACATGTGGGATATTTGGGATTCTCAGACAAGATGCTTATGTGGGTCAAATCTCATCACTATCAAAGACCCTATACAGACACAGAGCTAGGAGGTCCACTCGCGGATACTTTCAAATGGATAGATCAACGCCTCTTACAGGAGTATAACTCTCGGGAAGGAATTTAGTTATGCGTCAATGGGCTAAAATTGTTCCTTAAAAATATCTTGTTAAGAGCGCTTGGAGAATTATATCACATTTTTGTTCCTATCAATCCATGGAGGATTTCCTAGGAGCTCATGAATGTTGGAATTTAATTTCCAACTGCCCAGAGAAGTCTGCAAGACAGAAGTTAAATGAGAAAGAAGTTAAATGAGAAAGGATTGAACGTCGGCGAAGTTAAGTTTGATGGGAATTTAGACAGCCACGAATTGAATGCAGGAGCATTGGAAGAGCTGCATTCTATCTGCAGCAACAACCAGCATTAAAACCTTCACCAAACAAATTAAACTCAGAAATTTTACCGCCAGATTAAAAGGGTCACGTGGAGTAAATTTATTGGATCGCGTGAATTTGGAGGAGATCTGAAAACACAAAATCCGGACCCGAAATTTTATAGGGTGAATTCTATTGAGAATTTCCCATCACACTTTGGGCCTACGTCATCATTCAATTTTGGAATGCGAAATATTTTGTAATAGAGCTTGTCTTATGGTTGAAGTCCGTAAATTTTCATAAAGGTTTTTAACCTTCGGTAAAAGTTTTTTTTACTAAAGTTAATATATATTATAAATATTTTTAATATTTATAATATATATAAATAGTGTTTCATTTTTAATGTTTATGTTCTGGAAAGGCCCGAAAGCCAAAATGAAAAAGAAAGGGCCGTGAATGTAATTTTTAATTAATGTGTAAATTTTTTTACACAGCAGTATGTATAAATAGGTAAAAAGTCAGATTGTAAAAGTAGAAGGAAGAAGTTTTACACACAGTAGAGTGTGAAACGTGTGATTGCACAGAAATGCGTTTGTTTATTTTGAAGAAGTGAACAGAGTAATTTCTGTGTGAGACAGAGAAGAGTGATTTGGACACTGCGTGTGAAGCAGTTCCATCTTTTGTAATCTCCCAACAGTGGAAAGTTTTCAGACTGTAATAGATTTTTATTTTTAATGAAATAGAAGAATTTTGTGCAATCTCTGTCTACCAGCAAGAAAATTTTGTTTGTATTTCTCTGTGTTAAAGAGGGGAATTTCTATTCTCCTGTGTGTTTGGAATATTCAGAAATTCCAACATGGTATCAGAGCTAGTTCAGGCTCTTTGAAGGATTCAAAGAAGCTGAAGAAGAAGAAGACTCGTTGCAGCGTTTTCTCCAGCAGTGTGAAAGCTCAACAGAGGTCGAAGTTCAGGTATTTCTGAAAGATAACAGAGTTGGTTTTTTGTCTAACAGAGTTTGTTCTTTCAGAAAAGGAAAGACAGTTTTTTCAAGTTTAGAGTTCAGTTTTGAAGCAATGGCTGGACCAAGCACTGGTATGAGTCTTGGAAATATGCAACTTCCACAATTTAATGGAAAGAACTATGATTATTGGGCCATTACCATGAGAGCCCTGTTTGTTTCACAAGACTTATGGGAACTAGTAGAAGATGGTTTCACAGAACCAGCTGATGAGCAGGCTTTTAATGCCTTAACTCAAGCAGAGAAAGATGTGTTGAAGAATAATAGGAAGAAAGATGCTAAAGCTCTCTTCTGTTTGTATCAAGCTGTAAATGAGAGTGTGTTTCCAAGGATAACATCAGCTAAGAAATCCAAGGAGGCATGGGAAACTTTGAAAGTAGCCTATCAAGGTATGGAGAAAGTTAAGACAGCAAAGCTTCAGTTGCTGAGAAGAGATTTTGAAACTCTTTGCATGAAAGAGTCAGATAATGTGGACACATTTTTTACACATGTGATTGGGATTGTAAATAAGATAAGATCCCATGGAGAAACTCTTGAAGAAAGAAGGATTGTGGAGAAACTTTTGAGATGCTTACCCTCAAAGTTTGATGTAATTGTTACCACCATAGAAGAGACCAAAGATCTCTCACAGTTCACAGTGGATGAACTTCATGCCTCACTGATAACTCATGAACAGAGATTGAGCAGAGATGAACACTCATCTCTTGAGCACGCCTTTAAGACCCAGATGCCTTCAGGAAGAGGAAGAAGTCAAGGAAAAGGAAGAGGAAGAGGCAGAAGCCAGAACAGAGGTGGAAGGAACAGCCCTTCACATTCACATGGAGAGAGCAACAGTCAGAGCCAGAGCCACGGCCAATGCAACAGCCAGCAAGGTGGACACCAACACCAACATGCTCATGGACAGAGGTATGAAAAATCCAATGTCCAATGTCATTATTGCAAGAAATATGGGCACTATGCCAATGAATGTAGAAAGAAGCAAAATGACATGAAAAATAGGCAGAATGGTAATGTAGCAAAAGAGGAAAAGAACCCAAGTAATGTGCTGTTAACATGTAATGTAGCACAAGACAAAGAAGATGATGTTTGGTTCTTAGATTCTGGATGTAGCAATCATATGACTGGCAACAGAGCAATGTTTGCCAATTTAGATGAAGAAGTAAAATCTGAAGTGACCATAGGGACTGATACTAAGATCTCTGTCAAAGGGAAAGGCAGAGTTAGTATTCGAGCAAGGAATGGGGAGCAAAAATTTGTCCCTGATGTGTATTATGTTCCAGGTCTGGAATGTAATCTTTTGAGCGTTGGGCAGCTCATAAACAAAGGTTACAATGTAATATTCAAAGATGATGTGTGCACAATAAAAGACATTCTTCCAAGTAAGAAAATTATTGCTGAAATTCAAATGACCAGCAATATGATGTTTCCTCTCAAGCTCAACATTGACTTGAAGGGAAAAGGAAAGAGCATAGCAGCTGTAACACAAGAAGCCTTTCAGAAGGAAGCAAAGGATGAAAATTGGTTATGGCACCTGAGATTTGGACATCTCAATTTCGGAGGATTAAATTTGCTGCACAGAAAAGGAATGGTAAGAGGTTTACCATTGATTGAGAAGCCTGACAACCTATGTGAAGGCTGCATCTTGGGAAAGCAACACAGAGAAAATTTTCCTTCAGGGAAAAGCATAAGGGCGAAAGCACCTTTGGAAATAATCCACTCAGATTTATGTGGGCCGATGCAAACAGCATCTGCTTCGGGCAGCAATTACATGCTGACTTTCATTGATGATTTCACACGAAAAGTGTGGGTTTATTTCTTAAAATATAAAAGTGAAGTCTTTCAGAAATTTCGTCAATTTAAAGCTCTTGTAGAAAAACAGAGCGGACTGCACATTAAAGTCCTCAGAACAGATAGAGGAGGAGAATATATCTCAAAAGAATTTCTGCGTTTTTGCAGAGAGAGTGGCATACACAAGCAATTTACCACCAGGTACACGCCGCAACAAAATGGAGTGGCTGAAAGGAAGAATCGAACCATAATGGAGATGGTGAGAAGTATGCTAAAGGCGAAACACTTACCGAATGAGTATTGGGCAGAAGCAGCAAACTGTGTTGTGTATATTTTAAATAGATGCCCCACAAAAGCAGTGATGAACAAAGTTCCAGAAGAAGCGTGGAGTGGCAGAAAACAAGGAGTCACCCACATGAGAGTCTTTGGATGTGTGGCATATGTACATATTCCAGACAAATTGAGAAAGAAGTTGGATAGTAAGGGGGAGAAGTGCATTTTCCTTGGATATTGTGAAGATTCCAAAGGATACAGACTGTATAACCCATCCACAAAGAAGTTTGTAATTAGCAGAGATGTGCAATTCATCGAAGAGGAAGCGTGGGATGGAAGAATTGAGAAAACAGTCAATGTCAAAAACTGTTTATCTCATGATGAAGATGATGTAGATGTGGTTGAGATTAATAACCCATCCATTGCACAACCTCCAGCAGCGCAAGGACAACAAGGGACACCTCAAGCAGCAGCGAGAACACCCTTGAGAAGAAGCGGGAGTGCATCACCAAGCACACCACATGGAGCTGAAATGAGTGCTTCATCAAGCGCAACTACACCAAGTGAAAGAGGAACAAGATTCAGAAGACTTAGAGAAATCTATGAGCAAGGAGAAGAAAATGAAGGTATGAATTCCTTATTTGCTTTGTATTGTCAAGTTGATGATCCTATTCATTTTGAAAATGCTATTAAAGATAGAAAATGGATAGAAGCTATGGATGATGAAATTAAAGCCATAGAGAAGAATAGAACATGGGAGTTGGTTGATCTACCAGAAGGTAAAGAAGTCATTGGAGTTAAATGGGTCTACAAGACCAAAAGCAATGCTGAAGGAAAAATAGAAAGACACAAGGCCAGACTTGTTGTCAAAGGATATAAGCAGAAGCAAGGGATTGATTATGAAGAAAATTTTGCACCAGTTGCAAGAATGGAGACGGTAAGAGCAGTGCTGTCCATAGCAGCACAAAACAAATGGAAAGTATACCAGATGGATGTAAAATCTGCATTTTTAAATGGAGTTTTAATGGAAGAGGTATATGTGGAACAACCTCTCGGATATGAGAAGAAAGGCCAAGAGCATAAGGTCTGCAAATTGAAGAAAGCTCTTTATGGGCTGAAGCAAGCGCCAAGAGCATGGTACAGTAGGATAGATTCCTATCTACTGGAAAATGAATTTGAAAAGTGTGAGGGAGAACCCACCCTCTACATCAAAGAAAAAGATGGTAAATTGTTGATTGTTGTTTTATATGTTGATGATGTAATATTCACTGGCAATGATGATTATCTCAGTGAAAATTTTAAAACAGTCATGAAAGAAGAATTTGAAATGACTGACATGGGTTTATTGAGATACTTCTTAGGAATAGAAGTAGAGCAAAGTGAAAAAGGGATTTTTATATCTCAAGCAAAATATGTGAATCAGGTTTTAGAAAGATTTAATATGCAGGAGTGCAAAGCTGCAATTACTCCCACAGTAATGGGATTGAAACTCAGCAGAGATGACAGCAGCAAGGATTTTGATCCAAGTTTATATAAAAGCATAGTTGGCAGCCTCATGTATTTGACTGCAACTAGGCCGGATATTATGCATGCTGTTAGTTTAATTTCCAGATTTATGGAGAAGCCAAAAGAAGCACATTGGCAGGCAGCAAAAAGAATTCTGAGGTATGTTAAAGGTACAAAAGGATTTGGTATTTTATATATAGCTTCAGAAAATTCAGAATTGGTTGGATACACTGACAGTGATTGGGCTGGAAGTGTAGATGATCGGAAGAGCACTTTCGGTTATGTTTTTCATATGGGTTCAGGAGCCATTTCATGGGCTTCTAAGAAACAGCCAATTGTAGCATTGTCTATAGCAGAGGCAGAGTATGTGGCAGCTACAGCAGCAGCGTGTCAAGCAATTTGGATGAGGAGAATGTTGAGAAGTTTATGCCAAGAACAGGTAAAAGGCACAGTGATTTATTGTGACAATAGCTCAGCTATTGCATTGTCAAAGAATTCAGTATTTCATAAAAGAACAAAACACATAGATACAAAGTTTCATTACATCAGAGAGTTAGTGAACAATGGAGAAATAATTTTAAAACATTGCAGAACTCAGGAGCAGTTCGCTGATATTCTGACCAAGCCATTGGGACAGAAGAGTTTTGAGTTTTTAAGGAAATTTCTGGGTATGACAGATAACCCGACAGTTGAAATTAAGGGGGAGTGTTGGAATTTAATTTCCAATTGCGCAGAGAAGTCTGCAGGACAGAAGTTAAATGAGAAAGGATTGAACGGCGGCGAAGTTAAGTTTGATGGGAATTTAGACAACCACGAATTGAATGCAGGAGCATTGGAAGAGCTGCATTCTATCTGCAACAACAACCAGCATTAAAACCTTCACCAAACAAATTAAACTCAGAAATTTTACCGCCAGATTGAAAGGGTCACGTGGAGTAAATTTATTGGATCGCGTGAATTTGGAGGAGATCTGAAAACACAAAATCCGGACCCGAAATTTTATAGGGTGAATTCTATTGAGAATTTCGCATCACACTTTGGGCCTACGTCATCATTCAATTTTGGAACGCGAAATATTTTGTAATAGAGCTTGTCCTATGGTTGAAGTCCGTAAATTTTCATAAAGGTTTTTAACCTTCAGTAAAAGTTTTTTTTACTAAAGTCAATATATATTATAAATATTTTTAATATTTATAATATATATAAATAGTGTTTCATTTTTAATGTTTATGTTCTGGAAAGGCCCGAAAGCCAAAATGAAAAAGAAAGGCCCGTGAATGTAATTTTTAATTACTGTGTAAATTTTTTTACACAACAGTATGTATAAATAGGTAAAAAGTCAGATTGTAAAAGTAGAAGGAAGAAGTTTTACACACAGTAGAGTGTGAAACGTGTGATTGCACAGAAGTGCGTTTGTTTATTTTGAAGAAGTGAACAGAGTAATTTCTGTGTGAGACAGAGAAGAGTGATTTGGACACTGCGTGTGAAGAAGTTCCATCTTTTGTAATCTCCCAACAGTGGAAAGTTTTCAGACTGTAATAGATTTTTATTTTTAATGAAATAGAAGAATTTTGTGCAATCTCTGTCTACCAGCAAGAAAATTTTGTTTGTATTTCTCTGTGTTAAAGAGGGGAATTTCTATTCTCCTGTGTGTTTGGAATATTCAGAAATTCCAACAATGAAGGGGAAATATGGGTCAAGGAAGGTGGTCCAAGTCCGAAGCCGACATTAGTTTTTGTCACTTTCTCAGGGATGAGGATGTAACATTTAGCTAGGGAGGGGCTAAAAGTAATGGACCTACGCCAAACATAGATCCGTACAAATCTTTCTTTTATGTGACAATCACAGAGTGGAAGCACTGGGGCTCTTTCATTATTTCTTCGCATCCAAACTCCTTGTTTCCATATTGAAGAAAAACCCCTTCCCCTTTTAGGAAGAAAGAAACTGTTCAACGAGTTGTTGCTACTTTACGCTACTTTGCCTTTTCTGTGGTGCAACATATTAGACAACGCCAAGCATTACGAGGCCATTAGAGAAATCAAGTTTGTTTTCGTGAATATCCCTATTTCTCTTTCGTGTGGGAAAGATGTCGAACTTATATCGACACCTTCCCTGATCCCACTCTATGCTTCGAAACGAGAGATCTAGATTTCGTGAAAATGCTTCCGAAGTGATCTGGTGGCTCCTAATGAGGCAAGCTATCCATAGCAGTACCATGATCAAAGGATGGAAATACGTTTCGAGCAAAAACTTTGTTGTTGTTACTAAGAAGAACCCTTCTTGTCTTTTTCGGTCATTCTTTTTAAAGTAGTACATGAAGTAGATTTTATGTACTCAATTGTATTTAGTAAGGTGTAGCATTAGAGCCAAAGGAATTAACGTCACACCGTATTGGTTTCGCCCTTCTTGTGTGATTCATTTCAAGAATGTTTGATCCTCATGCTATCTCACCAACAATATGGTATCTTACCAACAATATGGGTCGTGCTTCTATTGTCACCAATAGTCTGATCCATGCTTCTATTTTCCACCAATCAATAGTTTAATCCAAGTTTTTTCTATTTCCATCAATGTCGGCCATGCCCATATTGACATCACATCAATGTTCACTCTCACTCATAGAGGAGTTCTTAACTTGTCCAAGCTTGTCTTTGAAGTATACAAACCTCACGTGAGAGAAAGCATTTGTTAGGGTGTTAGTCATATACTAATTAGTTGAGATATACTTGAGAATTATCGCTCCTGTCTCTACAATATCATAAATTTAGTGACACTTGATCTTAATATGCTTTGACTTATCATGACACGCTTAATTGTTTGTGAGCCTCACACAATTTTAAACATCATAGAATAATATTCTTAGCATATGGTCAAAGAATCTAGAGAGTAGCTTTTGAATCTGTATTCACTCACAACATGTTAAACAAGCTGTAATATACTCTGCTTCTACAATACTAAGTGCGAGAAAGGTTAGCTTCTTACTCATCCAGGATATCATAAACCCGAACTAAAACATACAACAATTGTATTCTTCTTGTCATCCACACTCCCTGCATTTGTATCTCATCATTCAAATCATATCTCAAACAATAGTCAACAGTACCATTCAAATATCTCAATATATGCTATTTTGTAATCCATTTCTCATATCTGAGTTCCATCTATAACTGGCTCAAGATGTTTACCAGAAAGAAAATATTTGGCCTGATATTTACCAAAAAAGTCAATAATCCATTCAAATTCAGGTACATGGACAAATTCACCATGTTAGATTTAAAATCTCTCATTTTTCTCAATTTCGTCACCATAGGAGTTTCCATAGATTTGCACTCCATCATTCCAAACCTTTGAAGGATTTTAATGACATATTTTCCTTGTCCAAGAAGGATTTCTCTAATATTCTTCTAGACTTCTAGTACCAAATAACAATGCATCAAACTATGATCCTTCATGTTAAACTTAGAGGCCAACTTCCTTTTTGTTATGGAAGACAAATTGTTCTTGTGGACAAGAATGATCTCTCTAGATTCAAAGACAAATATAGAAAAAACAAACAAACAAGTAATTGCAATCTTTCCTTAGTCCATAACTTAAATACGATATATAAAATGCGTGAGGACTTCTTACCTTTGTACAAAATTCTTGTATGTGTCCCCTGATGCTTTCAAAATCCCTTCGTTGTTGTTTAAAAAGAAGATTTGCATAGATAGAACTAGATAAGGAATAAAAAAATAACATAGAAAAGGATTAAAACACAATATAAATGGAAATTTAAACATAGCATATATCATAGCATGAATCCAGTATTCAATTAAAACCTATGTAAAATATCAATGATTTTTGCAATGAGCATCACAACAAGTGCAAATAGGAAATAAACAAATGCTTGTATTAATATTGAATAAGGAGAGATACAACGTTAGCCTTGATGTTGCAAACCTCATCCCAATAGTCTCCAATCCTCCCTTAAGTGACAAGCTTCTAGCCTCAATTCGTCAACGTAAGTTTACATTCCAAAGTCCTCCTTTACCCTATGGCATCTGCTGAATTTATAGGCAAAGAGGAAGAGGTTTGAGATCCTCTTCTAAAGGAATGAGATCCATAAAGAGAGGGATTATGGTTCCACAAAGAGAGGGTGCAAATTTTTGTAGATTTTGTATGCTTAATGAAAATTTACCTTTTATCCGAATATGAGTCAACAATCACATAATCAAGAACGTAAAATTATGATAGAACATACCAGTAGATTGGCAAAATACAAGCCCAAATATATAAGTGTGTTGGTGTGTTATGGTGGTTAACATGATGCTTCAACCAACAAAGTCTCAATACGGTCAGCTAACCAGAAGTGTCACACAACCCTCTAGGATGGCCAGATTAGTCAACCCCAAAAGTCAATGAAAGTCAACATTGTCACAGTCAACGGTCAACACAAACAACAACAGAAAAGTCAATGCAACAAAGTCAAAGTCAACATTGAGCCTCAGGTTTTGTGCCAAAATATGTGGATTGATGAGATCGAAGTTTTGGGAGAGTTTTAGGTAAATTTGACCAAGTGTTGACCAAAGTCAACACTGGTCAATTTCTGTGCTGGAAACCCTAGACAGTTCAAAACCCTAGTTGTTGCTTTTTCCCATATGCAAGTGAAGAAGAGAATCCAATAGATGATCGAACCAATTAGATGAGGAGAGAGGATGTGATGTGATGGATGAGTGAAAATTTCCTCCAACGTTGACCAATTTATATCCATCAATGAGGGTGTGTGACACAACTGCTAGGGCTTCAAGACTACATTTCATTTCGGGCTGACCTGCACATATTTTAAATAAATTCAAAATAAATGTTATGCTCATGGAATCAATATGATCTTTAGATCGGTCTTGCACCTCTCCAAATGAGGAATCCAATAAAAATATTGGCATCTTCATTTGAGCATCACAATATGGAGTTTGGACGTAGTTGTCCAAAATTAATACTCCCTCTCAACTAGGGAGAATTCCATCCACCTGTGCAATCCAAACATCGTACGTCATCCCGTCATAACTTGCTTTGCTGGCTTCTTTTTTTCAGAACAAATGTGGGTCAGTCACAAATACATCATTCTCGGCTGAAAAATTCAGCCTAGAGGTCTAAACCTCTATAGGACCGAGAGAGTCTCATACCAACCAAAAGTTGGTTTATCTAACTCGAAGTCAGTAGGAGGTCCGAAACCTCACTAGACTTGAACCCAGATCAAGTGTTTGGACCCGTGCCATCCTAGATAGAGAGTACGAAAATCTCTGATGCATCCATCAGCCTTTGCTACTAGTCTCTAGCTTTTCCTACCTCATTGGCCAAATGAGAGGTACTTCCCATGAGTCCGGGACTCAATGGGTAGGATGTATACAGGGCAAAAATCATGAGAGGTGAACCAACTCAATCATAATAATGGTGGGGAAGAAGCACCACAAGGTTTGGTAAGCCTAGCCCTATGTGTGCTTATAGCTCTGAGAAGCTATCCCCAAAGCCCCCCAGAGCTCCAAGAGCTCATTGTCCAACAGGACCCTCAGCATAAGGTTGTTCCATGATTCCAAGATTCTCATGGAAGGTTAGGAACATGACCTTCCCCAAGGCCATTGTGAGAATATCCGCAACATGCTCATCAATTCCTATATGATCAAGCCTTATGGCGCCTTGATATACCATATCCCAGATAAAGTGCTACGAGCCATCAACATGCTTGGATGGATCATGCAACACGAGATTCTCCGACAAATGAATCCCCCTCTAGTTATCACAAAGGATAACAATGGCATCTACCACATGCTCGAACATCTTACTAAAGATCTTTCACAACCAAGTGGCTTCACAACATGCCATACATGCTGCAATGTATTTGGCCTTAGTGGTGATTAAAGCTACTGACTTCTGCTTCTTGATCGAAGCAGACCTACGTGTGAAGCAACATCCAGATATGCTCTTGCGATCCACCACACTGCCAGCCCAATTGACATTAGTATATCCATGGAGTGTCATCCTCCCAGCAGTGTATCTCAGCCCATGGTCTATCATGCCCCAAATATATCTCAAGAGTTTCTTGGCACCAACCCACTGAATGTTATGAGGATCAACCATGTGTTGACTCAAAGTGTTCACTACAAAACAAAGTCCGAACGGGTGTTCACTAAGAAAATCACGGTCCCTACAAGTTGACGATGCTCTGTAGGATTTGCTAGCACGGGCCCAACAGCAATGCCAATCAACTTCTTAAATTTGAGCTCCATCGGTGTCGACACGAACTTACAGTCCACCATTCCAAATATTTTTAGAAGCTTCACAACATATTTTCCTTGGGAAAGGAAAATCTTGCTAGGTCTCTGTTAGACCTCCAGGCCTAGGAAGTAGTGCATCAGTCCTAGGTCCTTCATCTCGAACTCAGAAATGAGCTCCCTCTTGCACTGATGAATGAGAGGGTCAGCACCTGTCAGGAAGAGGTCGTCCACATACAACACTCGAATGAGAGGCTTTTCTCTGTCAACCTTGAAGCAAAGGTTTGTATCAGCATTACTACGATTGAAGCCCAACTTCATCAAGTAGGTATCTATCCTCTCGTACCAAGCTCTGGGTGATTGCTTCAACCCATAGAGGGCTTTCTCCAACCTGCAGACATGGGTGTCCCGATCCTGGACTTCGAACCCTAGAGGTTGCTCGACATAAACCTCTTCCTTTATCGCATCATGCAAAAATGCAGCCTTTACATCCATCTGATGAAGATTCCATCCTTTCGTAGTCTAAGCAAGGGCTATGATAGATCGGATGGTGGTATATTGGGCCACAAGTGCTAATATGTTATCATAGTCTACGCCTTCCCATTGAGAGAAACCACGGGCAACGAATCTTTCCTTAAAATTTTTAGCAGTTCCATCAAATTCATGCTTAATTTTATAGAACCATTTCGAGGTGACAACTTCTTTGTCCTCCAGTCTCAGAACCACATCCCAGACATCATTCTTCATAATGGACTCATATTCTTCGTGCATAGCATCCTTCCAGACTTGATGATTTATGGCTTCTTCAAAAGATCCAGGCTCAGATTGTACAATAGTACTCATGGATGCTAGATACGCTTGGTATCTATTCGGCTTCTTTCTTTCACGGAATGTCCCCCTTGGGGCCATATGATTCTCAACATCCTTGAGAGTGTCCCTGAGCCGTGATGGTCTTTTCCTCATTGAAAGAGGTGGATCAATTAGGTCCATCAGCCCTTCAACATCGGGCATCGTCTCATCCTTGGTTCTTCTTGATTTCTAAGCATTGCTTCATGATCTTCCTCAGATCTTAAAATATTGGTTACTTTCCTCAGGGAAGCATCTTCATCAAAGGTAACATCGTGGCATATCTCCACTTCCCTTTGACGAGGAACATAAACTCTGTAGGCCTTCAAAGTTTCTCTATAGCCCACAAACCTTCCCTTCTTTCCAGAAGCATCCAGCTTGCTCCTGTTCTCCTTCAGTACATGAAAATAAATCGGACATCCAAAAATTCTAAAATGTGAGACATCAGGTTTCTTACGAGAGAAAACCTCTTCGGGAGTTTTGGATTCCAGAGCAGAATGTGGGCATCAATTTTGTATGTACACAGGAATGTTCGCAGCTTCTCCCCACAAAAACTTCATAATACCTTGGTCACATAGCATGGCGCAAGCAGCTTCCACAATGGTCATGTTCTTTCATTCAGCAATGCCATTCTTCTCAGGAGTATAGACAGTTGTGGTCTCCCTCTTGATGCCAGCTTCTCTACAAAAGTTCTTGAACTCGTTCGTCTCATATTCGACACCATTATCGATCCTCAATATCTTGATCTTCTTCCTTGTCAGATTTTCCACCAAGACTTCAAAGGTACGGAACCACATGAAAGCCTCATCCTTCTTCTTCAAGAAGTATA
Organism: Pinus albicaulis; assembly: GCA_034641835.2. Taxonomy (NCBI): domain Eukaryota; kingdom Viridiplantae; phylum Streptophyta; class Pinopsida; order Pinales; family Pinaceae; genus Pinus; species Pinus albicaulis. Next base: position 623,314,213 of record CM076584.1, on the reverse strand, counting down.
TCTAGGTCTTGTGAGAGAAGTCATCTATAAATGTCATATAATAAGAACATCCTCCCAAGGATGTCATGGGCAGCATACCAGATAGACCATAATGTATCAATTGCAAGACATCATCTGTCTTTCTGACACTTGAGGGGAAAGGTCCCCTTGTATGCTTTCCTTCGGCACAACCCTGACATACACCTTCATGATCATTTGTGAACTCGGGCATCCCTGTCACCACCTTCCTTGATTCGGTAAGGGCTTTGTAGTGAAGGTGTCCAAACCTCTGATGCCATAGTTCAGTCTGTCGGATAGTATCACACGTCATCGCTCCTAATGGACTTCCTCCAACCTGGTAGAGTGTATCAACTCTAAACTCAATCGTGATAGATTCCTTGAAACTATTCTTCCAAATACACACCTTCCCATCAATGAATGCCACATTGAAACCTTTGTCTTCCATAGCTAATATAGACACAAGGTTCTTCCTCAAATCAGGTACATATAGTACATATTTCAAGCAGACGACTTGACCTTGAGACAAGTATAGGGTCACAGTCCCTGTCCCTTTCATGGGATATGTGGCATTATCTCCAAGGATAATTTTCATATTAACATCCTTATCAACCATGTCAGAAAGTGCTTCCTTCAACCCAGTGATGTGCCTTGAGGCACCACTATCTATCAACCAGACATCCATAGTGTCGGGTGGAGATGCAACAGAGAGGTCAGATACAAGAATGAATTCATTTATTTTATCAACAACATTTGATTCCTCATACCTGGAATTTCTTGACCTTTTTAAAAGTTTCCCGTTTCTGCCAGAGGGATCCTTCCTCTTCCCCTTGAACCTGTTGTTCCTTTTATTTCCTTTCCTCTGGTTGCTGTTGTTGTCATCATCATCAGGAGAATCCTTCTTAAAAGGAAATTCTTTAACATAGTGACTTGGCTTGTGAAAAGTATAACATTTTCGTTTCTTTCCCTGGGCCCCTGCTCTTCCTTCGTTCCTCAGACCACCAAAGTTCTTCTTCTTAGCAGGAGAAGTGAAGGCAACATTTCCTTCATTTTCATATTTCTTCATCCTTGTCTCTTCTTGTAAGCATCTTGATAATACTTTTTCAAAATCAAGTATGACATTGTTATTGAGAATGGTAGTGTTGAATACATTCCATTTAGATGAGAGACCTCCAAGTGTGGTGAGAACCATCTCTTGATCAGCTATTGTCTCCCCAATAGCTAGAATATTTTTCTTGATTTCGGTCAGCTTCAGAAAATATGATTGAACGGACTCATCCTTGCCTTTCTTCAGATTCTTCAATTGGTTCTTGAAGAATAGTGTTGCAAATGTTGTCATTGATGGCAAAGGAGCACAAAGGAGAAGCACCTGAACCAATAATAAGGCAGAGGATATGACAAAGGAGGAGCACTTGAAACATCAGCCAAGGAGCAGAGAAAGCATAAGAAGAGGTAGCAAGGCAGCAAAAGAAGCAAATGAAGGCAGAGTGACAGAGCAGCAGAGGCAGAGGCAGAGCAGTTATAATTCTGAGTTTCGCCCAACCCGGAGGACAAATATATAATATTCCGGGAATCACACACTCCAACCGGCATTATACATTTAATATAACACAAATATTATTTCGGGAATCACTTAACTCCAGCGGAAAAGTATATATATATACAAAATGTATTCCAGGAATCGCATAACCCATTGGAAAAGTATACATATATATCAGTTATATAAGCAGAGCGCTTTATTATAAGAACCAAGCTTTATACGGTGGGACCCCTCCCCAATCGCAATCGGAGAAAAGGTTCAATTGGCGGAGTTTTGTGATGTGCTCCGATCAAAGGCCGGACCCGATCGAGTTATATGACATAGTTTATTGCTAATCACATCCGAGTTCCCAATCGCAATCGGAACCTTCCGATTGATCGCACGTCTTTTGAAATATGTTGCGATTGAAATAGCGGACCCTATGGCGTTATACGATGGAGTTAATAGGTTCAATCGCGTCCGGGATCTTAATCGCAATCAGAACTTTTCGATTGATCGCACGACTTTTGTAATATGCTGCGATTGAAGTGGCGGACCCGATCCTATTATATGTGGGAGTTAATATGTGCAAATCGCATCCGTTTTCTGATCGCAATCGGAACTTTTATATTGTGTGCCCCGATTGCATTTGTTCAAAGTTCGGACCCGATTGCGCTATCAGCCATGTTTTATGTGGTCATCGCGTCCGTTTGATCAATCGCAATCGCAAGTTTTGTTTGACACCACCGATCCACCGACGGCGATGTGGGCCCGAGGTCAAAGAATGAAATTTGATTCAAAACTTTATTGAAATATTACTTGGTAGAGAAAAGAATACCTTTGGGACATTTCGTGTATAGAAGAACGAAGATTGGATTGGCTCGAATTTTAAAATTAATACCATTAGTAATCGAATGGTTTTGACCCATGGTTTCAATGAGGGCTTAAAATATATAAAGTGATGAGAATTGTGAAGAAATGTGGAGGGTGATTTGTAACATAATACAATTGTGATATATGTATGTTCTGGCCTGCGGAACTCGCCACATCAAAAAGACACTTGTGGCATGAAAAGGGTTGGAATTGCCCTGATTTAAAAGACAGCAATTACATTTTATATATTTAAAGGCTCAGTTACACGTATGCAGCAATTAAACCCCCACAGAGAACAGAAAAGAAAACAGAGCTGAAAGGAGATAAAACACAGTCACAGAAAAGACAATGACAACCAAAGAAAAGACAAATGCGTAGAGATGCAAAAGACTAAATGAGTTGAGCTGGAGTTCACATTGTAATTCGAATGAAAATGTTTTAATTGTTTTATTGTTTGTGATGCACTGGCAAGTCTCCGGAGGAAAAACAAAATTCCCACTATAATGCTAAAGTGATACCTACAATTATATTTTCTGAATAAGTAGGTAAAAGGAGTGAGAATGCAGAAGGAAAAGAGACATGATTGTCCATTTCGAGTTCCAAGTAGAATACAAACAGTCATGTGAGGAAATCTATAAATAATATCATCTTGATATGCAAAGGTGCGGGAGAAAGAGAAAATATAGAGAATGCAGAATATAGAAGAATAAAGAAGAGAAGATTAAGAGAAGAAGAGCAGATACAGAACAGAGCTGATATCTGGAGTAAATCAACAAAGATTCAATTTGATAAATTGAGGAAGTTGAGCCTTCCCTATCGAGTTGTAGCTTGATAGCTGTCAGTTATAGCTGACTGAGGTTGGAGCCTCCTGTAGGTTGGTGCCTGCAGAAAATTGAAGGGAGTTGGTGCTTCCTTGCAAGTTGTAGCTTGCAGAATTGAGGAAGGAGCCTCCTGTAGGTTGGTGCCTGCAGAAAAACAGTGGTGAGAGGGAGTTGGAGCTTGCCTTTGCATCACAACAATAATAAGAAGTGGTTTTCTCCCTTTTTGGGTTTCCACTTATATCTGGTGTCTCTGTGTATGATATTTATGCATTGATCTGATATATATCATCTGATTAATACCTGCTGCTCTCATATTAAGTCTACTATTATATTATACTATTATACTAATATCTACTACTTACATTCTAAGATTACTCAAACATTAAATTGGATATGAAATGACGGTGTAAATAAGCTTAATGAAAAGTTTTTAAAAATCAGGAAGGTGTTAAACTGATTCACCCCCCCCCTCTCAGTTTAACTAAAGATTCAACAAATAGGACATGATTCACATTGTTTTCCTTGAACATGTTGACCAACTTATCAAACATATCCTTGGATGTGCCCAGCTCAAAGATGTAGGCAACCAGAATCTTATGAATTGAGTCTCTGATCATCAAGTTTGCCTTGATTTCCCCCTTCTTGTACTTTGTCTTGATGGCAACAAATGTAGCGGATGGAGGCTCTTGGATTTTACCCTACACATAGTCCATGAAATCTTGGTCTTCCAAGTTAAGATCAAATTTCATCTTCCAGTCATGGAAGTCTTCCTTCCCAGTCAATTTTCATCAGCTTTAAAGTCATTGTAGTTTGAGGTACCCATGCTCTTCTTCGGTGATTGCTCCAAACTAGGGCTTTGCCTTCACCTCATCTTTGAAACCATGTAATTTTTTGTAGATGTTCTATGCTTGATGCAACTTTGCCTTTTATCCCAATATCAGTCAGCAATCGCATAAAAAAGAAAGTAAAATGCTGATAGAACATACCAAAAGATCAACAGAAGAGAAGCCAAAATATGTAAGTGTGTTGGTTCGTTATGACGATCAACAGGATGCTTCAACCAGCAAAGTCTCAATACGGTTAGCCAACCAGAAGTGTGACACATCCCTCTAGGACAACCATATTAGTCAACCCCAAAATTCAACGTTGTCACAGTCAACAGTCAACGCAAACAACAGAAGCAGAAAAGTCAATTTAACCAAGTGAAAGTCAACATCCAGCATCAGTTTTTGTGCCAAAAAATGTGAATTGATGAGATCGAATTTTTGGGAGAGTTTCGGGTCAACTTGACCAAGCGTTGACCAAAGTCAACACTTGTCAATTTCTGCACTGGAAACCCTAGACAGTTTGAAACCCTAGCTACTGATTTTTCCCACGAGTGAGTGAAGAAGAGACTCTAATAGATGATTGAACCAATTTGATGAGGAGAGAGGATGTGCTATGATGGATGAGTGAAAATTTCATCCAACGTTGACCAATTTATATCCATCAATGAGGGTGTGTGACACAATTGCTGGGGCTTCAAGCCTACATTTCATTTCAGGAAGACCTGCACATATTTTGAATAAATTCAAAATAAATGTTCTTCTCATCGGATCAAGATGATATTTAGATCGATATTTTACCTCTCCGAAAGAGGAATCCAATAAGAATATTTGCATCTTCATTTGAGCATCACAATATGGATTTTGGACCTAGTTGTCAAAAATTAACAGAGGGCATTTGACTCATGAACCAAGGGATGAGGCCCAAGTATGTAGGGGATTGAGGCCTTTTGGTTTAGAATTATTCCCCCAAGAAAGCTTCTATATATTGTTTTTTGATCTTTACCCACGTTAAGATATTTTTGAAAGTATTTTCAGTTTAGAACAAAGAATAGGATTACACTGGTCATAATGATCATAACTGCACTTGTGCAAGTAATGACTAGGAAAATTGTGTAAGTGCATGAAAATAGGTTTTTAAGCAATGTAATCAAGGATTCTTGTTGTCTTTGGTATTTTTTCCTTCAAACATTATAGGGGAATGGTTGGAACACTTCAACAGGTAGTGAGAGATCTGGATTGGCAGCCATTTCCCTAATGATGACAAAATGACGTGTAACATTTTTACACTAATAAATATGACAATATACACTCATCAAGAACAAATCATTAACATATACTAGTAGTATCACTAAATCACCTTTTACAACCTCTATGTAAATATTTGGATCAACAACACTTTTATAGAAACCAAGTCTCATCAGATATTCCTCAATTCCAGAATACCAAGCTCTTAGAGTTTGTTTGAGTCCATCGACGGCCTTCTTTAATCTACACACGTGAGATTCTTTATCATGAACCTCGAAACCTTAGGGTTTACCTAGGTACACCTCTTCCTTAATAACACCATTGAGGAGAGTAGTATTTAAGTCCATATGATGCAGCTTCCATCCTGTAAATGAAGCAACAAAGATAAGAAATCTAATGATTATGTACTTGGAAATTGGTGCAAAGAGTTCATTATAGTATTCTCCCTCTTTCTGGGAGAATCCTCTATCCGTGAACCTTTCATTATATTTTCCAATGCTCCCATATTCTACATGCTTGATATTGTAAGTCCACTTTTAGGTTACCGAAAAATGTCCTTCAAATATTCTAACAATTACTAATCATCATTATTTGTAATAGATTGGTGGTCCTCCATCATTGCATCCTACCACACTTGTGAAGTATCTTCTTCCTCGAAGTTGGAAGGTTCAGAGTCAATCAACTTAGTCATTGAAGATTCATAACCATTATACCTCTTAGGTCTCATAGATTCCTTGAAGGTGCCTTGTGGAGCCTCATTTCTTTCTGCATATTGAAAATTATATTTTAGCCATGTTGGCCTTTTTCTATTTTCGGGAACAACCACAAGATCCAACGGTTCACAGGGTACTTCTTTCATATCTTCATGATATGTAGGATGACTACAGCATGAGGACTCAGTAACCTCTTTTTTAGGAGACAAATTCTTCTTCTCTTCATCTTAAATTTTTAAATGCTCTTCTCTAGATTTCCAATAAGCTGAATTTTCATCAAAAGTCATGTATTTTCTTACTTCCATCTATTCATGATGTAGATGGTTGTCTTGAGAGATTCTCCCCATAATAAAATTGGTACATATTTATAATGTATTATTTCCCTCTTGAAATATTCATTATATTTTTTCTTTCTTTCACCTACTCCATTCTATTGTGGATTACAGGGAACTATCTTCTCCCTCTTATTGCCAACATCCATGCATAAGGAAATGAGTTCCTTGGACATGTATTCTCCTCCATTATCCAATCTTAGGATATTTATTCTCTTCCTTGTCTGATTCTCCACTTTTTCTTTAAATTTTTGAAACATTATGAAAAATTCATCTTTTTACTTCATTAGATAGATCCACGTCTTGTGGGAGAAGTCATCAATAAAGAATACATAGTATAGAGTTCCTCCAAGGTATTTCATCAGTAGGGGACCATACAATAAAGAGTCGACTAGATCTAGAATTTAGTTGGACCTATTTTCATTGCTTGGAAAGTGTTTCTTAACATTATTTCCAAGAGCACATCCCTTACACCTTTATGATCTTTCTGCAAATATTGTACACTTGAAAAAATTTGCTTCAAAGCTCTAAGTCACTATAGTGAATATGTGCATATCTCCTATGCCATATCTCACTAGGGCTAATATGATTATTTACTAAAGATTTGGAATAATTCCGTAGGGGTCTAAACAACCTTACTTCACAATTCCCAACAATTATAGAAAAGCTTATACTATAGCCCTTATCCAACACAATGAATTTTCCATTAATCAAGCCCACTCTACCTCCTCTATCTTCTAAACATGAAATTGAAACAAAATTATTTTGCAAACCTAGAACATAGAGTATGTTTCTCAAGTGAATGTTTTCACATGTTTGTAGCTGAATGGATGTTATCCCAATTACTTTGACCGCATAGTGGCTGTTGTCTCCAATATATACCATTTGTTTCAATATTCTTTCCATTAAAATTGTAAGAGGATCACTCTCCGTTGTCATATGTCTTGAAGACCCATTTTCAATTAGTCATATATCGTTGTCATATGCAAGAGATTGTGCATGTGTGGAATAGTAGAAGTGATCTTTATCTCCTCCAAGTTTGGATCTCATGGACTGTGTTGGGTCAATTTACTAAATAAACTAACACATATTTTACTTTCCAATATGGGTTTGTAGACTTGGAATCATGTCGAAAATATATGGATTTCAGATGAAGTCAATTTTTAAAGACACAATTTAGAATTTGAAAAAAATGCATATTACAAATATATTCTAAGTTCTAAGATTTATGGAAATGCATATTAAAAATATAAATCTAGCTAAGAAGTTTCTGATTCAATATGTAGTAAGTGAAGGAAGAGGCTCCTAACGTAGGAGATATTGTTTTTCCTTCCCCACAGTACTATCTTCACGAAGAGAAACCGAATAAAAATAGTTTACAATGTATAGAGAGTAATAGAAGAGGCTCCTAATTGAGGAGGTTAGGTTGTCCTTCTTTAGAGTTCTAGAGTCAAACAATTTTTCCACTACATTAAAACTGGAAGTTCAAGAAATAACTCAAGAAAGGAAAAGAGGATGAATTTTAGTCATTGTTCATGATTTTATAGAAAGAGAATGTAACTTGAATTATTGTTTTTCCTTTCATATGAAAATTAGATCTAAACCAATAATTATCCAAAAATCATAAAAAATCTTCACACATCTAAATGATTGAATAATAAATATGAATAAACAACTATTGCATGAAAATTATGCTAATTTAACCAAAGTGTACTTAGCGAGGTATGGGGGACCTCCACCCTTGTCTTGAGCACTTGAAGAAGTTCTCAGCTATAGAAAACATAATAAATCATCTACAACATAAGAAAATATAGAAAGTGGAACTAGTTCTTCAAATTATCTCAAAGTCTTCAAAAGTCTTAATACAAAATTACACACATTCTACATGCTTGAATGGTCCATATTAAGCTTGGTTTAAATAGAAAACTAATAAAAAAACTGATATATAATGTCTCTAAAAGTCCTATCCATCCTAATACCATCCATCTAGGTCGAAATCACCCATTCAGTTTCACAAAATGAGGAAAACCCCAAAATATACTAATTTTTCCCATTTTTCTAGGGATTTTTGAAAAACAGGTCAAGTTTAACCAGCGTTGACCGGGCCTATTTTAGCTCAGTTTGACCAAACCAACAGATATTTTTCCATCCATGGTTCCCAAAATTTCCAAATATATGCTTCTCTCGCACCCAGGTCTCCTGAAAATATGACTTACATGAAGCTATTATGGGAATTTTCAATGCAGTCAAAAAATACTCTCAATACCCAATTTTTACAAAAATCTCTAAAAATTGAAAAAATTAGTTTAATTACCTAAATATGCATAATAAGGATAAAATGAGGCATATATGGATGATATAAATTTGACTATGGTGGTAAATAGGTGAATATATGATAGGAAAAATTGACCAAAATTGAGGGCCAACATCTCCCCCTTGTTGATCTTCAAGCATGTCCTCATGCTTGCCTCATCCGTTTTGATATTCTGAGTGACGATTTTCCTGCTGTCCTTGATCCTATAGCCTCCTATTGTGCAGTCTGAAGAAGATAGTAAATACCATCATACTTCCCTTCCTTGTAGATTGTAGCCTTCACCTTATGCCTCTTATATTCGTATTGACATGTCTTCTTCTCATTGAGCCATCTATAGTTTTGTTTATAGATGACGATGTTCTTTGTTTCAAGCTTACTAATATTCTTGGCCAATTTCTCATTTTCTTCTATTAGATTGTTTTTTTTTTCTTTGTACTTCTTATTCTCCTTTTTCAAGTGTCTTTCCAAGATCTTGTTGACCTCCAACTCTCTTGTTAGTTCTTCTATCTTTTTGAGGTACTCTTCTTTATGCAACTCTCTTTCTTCTCCTCCAGTATCCTTAGCATATCAATGTGATGAGGTAGCTCCTATTCAAGAATTCTCAAAGTAGGAGTCCCTCTCCAAAGGTTCTTCTTGGAATTCTCTCTCCATTCTTTGTAATATCTCATTAATTTGTTTTGATGTTGTTGGAGGTTCAACAATTTCTATCTATGGGTCTTTTTCTCTCTCACTTGGCTTTTCTTGTGTTTTCCTCCTAGGCTTCCTAGGAACATATAGGAAGGATATTTATTTTTTAACCATAACGCTCTCCTACTTATTCTTTGATCTAGTCCTAGGATACATAGGGGAATTCATAATGCTCCTTGTCACATGCAATTTTTCAAATTTTTCTTCTGTTGTTTGCGCTTGAAGATGATTCTGAACCAAAAGTTATTTCCAAACAATTCCCTTGTTTCTAACCTAATATTCCACAAGTATTTTAATGAACCCTTGCTGATAATTTTTTGCTTCCTTTGCTTCAGTATTTTTTTTTACATTGTCTATCATTTAAGTCAAGCTCCTAGAAAAGAAATAAGGTAGATTGATTTTGGACTCTCCCTTCATGTGTTGAAGCAACCTAATGTGATTAAGCTAGACCACACTATATCGGTTGTCACATGTGAAATATATTTGGATAATAAACACTAATTATGACAGTGGTTTACTTAACTAGTCCCTTGGAATTCCTTTTATCTTTTCAAAGAATACCTTTCTCTGTTTTTCTATGAAGAATTTCCATCCTTTCTCCTTACAGTGTAAACCATTGTGATATTCCTCTCCTATCAAGGGAAGATCTAGTGCACGAGAGAGAAATTTTGGGTTTAATGGTATGGAGAGCTCACCCACTCTTGTTTTCCCATTTTCAGAATGAATTATAAATCCCTGTGTGATTTTTTCGTTATTTCCATTAAATTTTTGAATAAATTTTAACAATCCTACTTGATATAATCTTTCTATGGTTTCCTTTCCCCAACTTTCTAACTTGAATTATTTTGTCTCAATTTTTGTTCCCATTTTCCTCTGCTCTGTATACCAATTGGTATATCTTTGTACAGCCAAAATCCTTGTCATGAATAAACAAAAATATATAGATACACTTGTCCTTTTAATTCATGCAATTTTAAGGATAATTATTATGGCAAATAGATTTACCCGGTCGCTGAAGCTCTTTGAAAAAGAATGATATTATTTCTCTTCTTGAAAATTCTTCAATTTCATATGTTCTACTGCAAATGATACCCAAAAGGAGTCATCTGTTTATAAAACTGATAGATTTTTTTTTTTTTTACTGTGTGGAAGACCCTTAAAAATATCTCGAAAATGTTTCGCTGCCCTACAAAATCATGCCTCAATCTCTGCTTGCAAATTTTGTTCATGGCAATCCCTCTCTGTTCAAAATTTACGCACCATGTATAAGAAATAGGACTCTCTCCTTTTTAAAATATGCAAATTTTTTCACAAATATGCATGAATAAAATGGAGTTGGAATACCTAAACTTTGATTAACTAGAAGAAAACTTGTAGAGGCTTCTGAGTAATGGCTTGTTTTCCTGTGTTAAACAATACCATTTTGATTAAAAATACTCTCAACATCTCAAAGATTCATAAATAACATAGGTGGAAAGGTATGTTTAATGGTGGTAGAGTTTTAAAAATCCATAACTAAAGTCTTATTTCCTCATCATATGACACATCTTGACCAAAATCTTGAGTTTAACTATCCTTTAAAATCATTTAACTATTGATGGAAATCTTGGATTGATTCTTACCTTTCACTTGCGGAATGTTTTGATTTTGTTGGGGAAAATGGTCAACTTGGCACAGAGGAAATATGAGCCCGAATCTCTTCATTAAAACCGATGTTTCCTTCATTATTTCTCCACACAGACTTCTCAATTTCCTCACCTAATTCTATGCAATTTCCTCACAGCTCAAGGTTCTCTTGACTTACGCAATCCTCTCTTTAATTTTTTCATTTCTCCTTCATATTTCTCTTTCCACGAGGGTTCTTCTTACGTATGTAAATGCAAAGTGTTTCTCTCAACTTTGAGCTTGGTTTTGTTGTGACGATGGAAGAGAGCATTACACAGAGCAAGTTTTTTTTGTTTTTTGTTTTTAATGTTTTAACCACTTATCTTTGTGCTCCCAACTCATGCTAACCTCTGTACTCGTGGCTGCCTATGTTTCAAATTTTGACTGTGTTCTCTGCTTGATGATCATCATTTCTACCATAGGTTGGTATGCTCGGTCTTGTCACTATTATATTTGTTTCACCCATGATCTGTCTCTTGTTCAATCTTCATCATGGCTTTTGCATCTTCATTCTTATTCCTTTGTATGCCTACTATTGCATGTATTTGCAATCATACATTGTCATGCATTTTTCATTTCATTCCTTATTACATGTTGCATATTGCATGTTGTGTTTTATATGTTTTCCTTTTCATTCCTTTGTATGTCATTTTTATATGCGTATTCATTAATTTGCTTTGAAATGACCATATTTATAGGTCATTTCAAACCAAATTCATATTATAATGACACTAACTCCTTTTTGGTTTTGTAGGCAAGCAAGGAAATTCCTTATGAGGAAAAAATTTGAGCCACAATTTTGGTAAAAAATTCTTATGTAGGAGGATAAATGTAGGATTATATGAGGTTAATGTAGGGTTATGATGAAAACAATTTTTAATGTAGGATGTAGGATAATGAATGTAGTAGGATTATGATGAGGGTAATATAGGGTTATGATGAGGTTAATGTAATGTTTTTAATGTAGGATGTAGGTAGGATAATGTAATAGGATGCCAGATGTAAGGCGATAAATGTAATAGGATGATAAATTCATGAAATGAGTATTGCATATCCAAGTTAAATTAGTTTAACAATCCTAGAATTTTTTCCAAAATCAAAGGTTTTAATAACACTTTTTACACTTACAATACTTTCCTTCTGATTAATAGCTCAATGTGAATGCTCGTTAATGATGGCCTTTTCTAGTTTGTCAATACTTGACTCTTTTTTAATGATGATAGTTCTTTTGTCTTCAATGATGAATTTTGATGGAATGTTGATGCTTGAATCTACTTATCAGATTCCCTTGATGAAGATTATGATCTTTCATGTTCTTTTCCCATCTGATATTGATTCAGGTCCCTTCTGATGAATATTGATGTCTCAGGTCCCTTCTGAAATCATATGATATTTTATTTTGTTCAGGTCCCTTCTATAATGATATTTGAATGATGTCTCGGGTCCCTTCTGCAATACATCTACTTGTTATTAACCTATTTGCATAGTTTTATTATGAATCTTCCCCCTTGATTATTTTGAGACTTGTCCTCAAGTCTTTGAATTATGGAGGACAATTTCTGCAAAATGAAATTGAAGAAAAAGTAAAAGAAAATAGCGAATTCAAATTGCCCAAACAAGTTGGTTTTTTTATATGAATTCGAGCTTGTATTGTACGAGTTTCCTGAATTTTCACAACCAAACTCCTTTATTATTATTATTGAAGTAAGGAATGCATATCACTATGTTGTTCCATTATTTCCACATTGTTTTCTGTTGAGACTCTTTTCAAAAAGTCCTCTTTATTGATAGTATTATTATAGACTTTGAGAGTATGTCCATTAACTAGATATGTAATTGTTGCTTCATCAATTGTATTTATCTTAACTACTCCATTTTGAAAGATTTCTTCTATCTCATATGGCCCAAGCCAATGAGTTGTAAACTTTTCTTTGAAGCCTTTGTACTTGGAGTTAAAAGGAATTGTCCAGTCTCATTTATGAAAAAAATTATTTTTGATAAATCTGTCATGCCATTTGATTCTATGTTTTTGCACTAGTGATGTATGCTCAACTACTTGTTGTTTGATTTCATCTAGTTCATTTAATTGCATAACTCTATGTTGTTGTGGTTCTGACAGGTCCAATCCCAATTTTGTCACAAATTTAAAATTATGAATTTGAAATTCAATTGGTAACAAAACTTCCTTACCATATACCAACTGCTATGGGCTGAATCCAGTTGTATTCTTCCATGTAATTATGTATGCCCATAATGCATCTCTTAGCTTTTCTGACCAATCATTTTTGTTCATTTGCATTGTCTTTGTCATGATGTTTTCGAGGAACTTATTAATGGATTCTACTTGTCCATTTTCTCAAGGATGATATAGAGTAGACTTTTTGTGTTTGATTTTATACTTTTCCGTAAGATCCTAGACAAGTTTAGAGGTGAACTGTGCTCCATGGTCTTTAACAATTTGTCTTGGAACTCCAAATATTAAAAATATTTCTTCAAAGAGGAATGAAACCACTGTTTCTTTTGTTTCTCTTTCCACTTCTTTTTCTTCTACCCATTTTGTAACATAGTCTGTACACACAAGAATGTACTTATTTCCATTTGAAGGCGGGTTAGTGGGCCCCACAAAGTCAAGATTCCATTGTTCGAATGGCTCTATAAGTACTTGTGGTTTCAATGGAATTTCATCTAATATTATAGGTCTTCCAGTTATTTTGTAGCTATAACATCGTTTAACATAGGATTTTGAGCCCTTGAAGATTGTTGGCTAGTAGTAGCCAAGTTTGAGCAGCTTGTATGTTGTTCTATTGTCTGCAAAATGGAAACCACATGGCTCGTCATGACACACTTTCAAAATATCAAGAATTTCATCTTCTCTAACACATTTTGTTATCAAAATATCAGAACTAGTATAAAAGAGGTCACCATTGACCCAGCTATATCTAGCACTTTCTCTGGTTATTTTTCTTTATGCTTGTTAGTAAAATGAGATGGTAATATTATAGATGATAAATAACTAGCTACATCTAAAAACCATGGGGTTTTAGTTGTTATAGAAAATAAATGTTCATCTGGAAAGTTGTTTGAAAGATGAATAGGATCACCAGGTGAATAAAGTCTTGATAGGAAATTTTCTACCTGATTGTCTTTACTTGGTCGATCTAGAAGAATGACATTGAATTCTTGCATTAATAACAACCATCTAGTAATTATTCCATTGGTAATTTATTTTTTCATGAAATATTTAATCGTTGAATGGTATGTATGAATAAAAACTTGATAGCATGCTATATAATGCCTAAATTTATTGATTGCATGCACAACAACTAGCATTTCTTTTTCAGTTATTGTATAGTTCAATTCTGTCGGAGTTAAATTTTTTCTTATGAAGTAAATGACATAATTAAACTGATTTTATTTTTGTGAAAGTGATTCTCCTATAGTTGTATTAGATGCATTAGTAGATATGTGAAATGGAAATGAAAAATTTGGTCCTTGAAGAATGGGAGCTATTGAAAAATTTTCTTTCAGTATTTCAAATACATTTTGAAAATTTGTTTTCCATTGAAACTCAATGTCTTTTGCAAGTAACTTTAACATGGGTAGAGCAATTTTACTAAAATTTTCAATGAATATTCTGTAATATCTTACATATCCCATGAAACTTCTTACTTATTTTTGTGTTTTTGGTGGCATTAAGTTTACAATGACTTATATCTTTGTTGGGCCCACCTTGATTCCTGAAGAAGAAATGTGGTGTCCCAACACTATCCATTCAGTTAGCATCATAAAAAATTTCTCATTGCTGAGGGATAAGTTTGTCTCTATGTAGGTCTTTAAAAAAATTTCAAGGTTGTTGAAACAATCATCAAATGTAGCTCCATAGACAGCAAAATCATCCATGTAGACCTCTACACATTCATGACTTAAATCAACAAATATGGCTATACCTGATCTTTTAAAAGTATTAGGTGCATTACAAAATCCAAAAGGAAAAACATCATATGCATATGCTCCCCATGGACAAGTAAATGTAGTTTTATCTTGATCCTCCAATGCTATCTTAATCTTATTGTATCCGCTAAATCCATCAAGAAAAGAAAATAATTTCTTTTCTGCTATTGAATCTAGTACTTGGTTAATGAATGGTAATGGGAAATGATCTTTCAATGTGGCTTTATTCAGATCCCTATAGTCTACACATAGTCTCCATTTTCCATTTTTCTTTGCTACCACAACTAAGGGAGAAACCCATTGACTATATGAAATAGGATAGATGAATCCCACTTGTAACATTTTTTTCAGTTCCTCTTTGACTATTTATTTCATCATAGGATTCATTCTTCTTTGTGGTTTTCTAACTGGTTTGATACGATCATCAGTATAGATATGGTGAATACATGTATTTGGATGAATTCCTTGCATGTCTGTATATAATCCCACACAAAATATTTTGAATATTTTTGTAATAATGTAATTACCTGTTGTTCTTTTGATGATTGTAGATTATTACCAATATTTAGACTCTTTCTAGGATTGATTTCACTGATTTTTCTTTGTGAATTGGTAATTGAGCTAACATGAAAAATTATATCAAATGCATTTTTCAATGATTTAATAGTACAATTTTCCTGAAAACATTGATTCAAAATATTATTTGTAGCTTCATATTGTGTTATTCTTAGCTACTTAGAAATATCAGGTTCTGAGATGAAAAGATTTATTAAATCCTCTTTTTCTTCCTCTTCTCTAAAATTAAAGACATAATTGATACTTAGAACAAATTGAGTTTCTTGTTGTTGTTGGTTATCAAGCCATGATAATAAAGAAGGAGATTGTGCTTGAGGATAGAGTATAACATTTTTCCTTTCATCCCCATGTGCTATGATTATGCTTCTTGATCTACATCCAATGAAGGCATCTATTGTGGCTAACCATGGTCTGCCTAGAATTGAAGGATGGCCTCCTAGATTTGTTTTTGGTTGCAAGATTAGAAATTCTACAGGATATTCCCATGGATCCAAGGAAACAATGATGTCTTCTAATATTCCCTCTCATACAACTTTAGATCTATCTGCTAGCTCTAAAATTGTAGTAGTAGGTCGAATATTGGGAAATTCTAAATATTTCATAGTCTCTGTTGTCATGACATTTATAGCAGCTCCCAAATCAATTAAAGTGTTTAAAACTGAAAAATAATTGACTGAAATGGTAACCATAGGTATCCCAAGATAAATATACTTTTCAATTGTTGTTTTTGCATACATGAGACTAGCTAATTTCCCAATGACTTGGATTGTGGGTGGATCTCTTTTCTTTCTACCAATTTTATTAATACATAATTCCTTTATTTTTTATTCATAGATTTAAATATCTTTGATAGGTTGCAGAAAATGAATTTTGATATAAGAATTCTTTAATTCATCCAAAATATCGAATTCAGGAAGGGAAATTGGAGCTTTATACTCTACTAACCTCTTAGCATAAGGTGGTGTTTGAGTGATAATAATTTTTCCTTTCTGAATTTGATTTTATGGATTAGATTTTTCAAATTTTTCTCCTCGTTTAGTTTGTTCTTCTATGATTAGTGGGGATTCTTTGTGTAATACTTTCCCAGAACTTAAGTGGACATATTGTATAGGAAGAATAGAATATGTAGGAAAATATGTTTCTTCTTCCACATTATATGCTGGTCTTTCCACCTTTTTAGTCGGATTTTCTAGTCGCTGAGCTAGTAATTGAGTTGGTATAGGTGGGGGTTGTTTAAGAAGCTGCTGAAGCTATTATGGTTGAGTTAGTAAGGGTGCAGGATTCTGTTGTGGAAATGACATTGGTTGAGGATGTTGCTGGAATTGTTGATATTGAAATGGTTGTTGATATGGATGTTGGTATTATTTTTTAGGATAGATTTATTGAGGTGGTTGGGTCCCATAACTATATCCTCGCCAACCTTGTCTAGGTTGGTTTTGGTATAGTTGTGGAGGCCAAGTCTGCCATGACATCAGAGTATTCCATGAATTTTGAGGAGGATATTGATAATTCTGAGGGATTTGTTGAGAAAATTGTTAAGGAATCCTTGGCTGCCAAGTTATCCTTGGTGCCATATAGTAAAGAGAATCAATCCCTTATGCTTCTTTAATTTAATTTACTTTCAATTATTTAAGCTTTGGATAGTTTTCAGTTGAATGATTTTCTGTACAAACTCCACACACCTTGTTACATTGAAATTTGTCACCATGACATTTTAGTACTCCCTTAGAAGTCTACAATATCAAAGTTCCTAAAGTCAAGCCTTGAAATTAAGAGAAAAGCTCATAAAAGTCTTAAAACTCGTGTACCACATTTTCTCTTAGTATTTCCTGCGGTCCCGCACTTTCTGGCTATAAATCATGTGTAGCCAAACACACATTCTGTTTATTAAGGGTTCGGACCCCTGTAAAAGATAAGAAAAGGCACAAGTAAAATATAGAAGCTCAGTTTGAGTCATTTTTGGAAGCTTCTAGAAACATTCCTGCGATGGAAAGTCCGCTCTTTTCAATTTCATGCGTCCCATCCATTTAGGAGCTAACCCATTGATGTAAGGAACTAATCCCTTTGAAGGATGATTATATCCCTTCTTGTATGGAGCTGTAACTTCCTCTCTTTCACTATAAAAAGAGGCATAGGGCAGCCTCAAAGGGTTACAATTGATGAGTGGAAGCTTTAGTATCACTGGAGGTGAAATTTTGTTCAAACTCAGACCCTTTCAGCTGAGATTTTATGTGGGAAGGATTACATACTTGTATGTATCTCGGTTGGAAGAGTTCAAGGCTTGTCAGAGTAAAGGAAATGCCTGTTCCGGACCCCAGGAAGGCCTGTATGACATCAAGGTGGACACGGTTGTAAGGCTCTTCTTATTTAAGTTAATACAAATAAATTTTTTTTTTCTCAAAAAGCTGTCAATTGATTGGTTTATTTTATGGATTCCTTGATCACCATAATAGATATGATTTATGAATATATGCTATGCATTTGATGTTTTCTTGTTTGTGATTGCAGATCTTCGAAGGCAACTCTTTTGGGCGATTGAAGGCCTACTACTACAAACAAGCGTTGGATCAAAGGTATGATTGTTAAGCCTTTATAGCATTTAATTATGAATCGCAATATATCTAGAGAAAGATAGAGTTAATTGTCTGTTTGTTGCTAGCTATCCGTAGGACACTTGGGAGGTCTGTCTTGTCTGCAAGAATGACTTATCCATCCAAAAAAATGGTGACCATACTGGGGATCGAACCTAGAATCTCTGGTCTGGCAAGTACCTCTTTATTTTTGAAAGCATTATACCACTCTTGAACAGGACACTTTTTGTCACACTTCCACCTGGGTTGGGAAATCCTTTGCCTATCAGTTAATCAAACCACATTGAAGGTCTTCAGCCGGTTTCTGGGTATTAGCTTAGGGAAACTGTCACCAAACCATCTGCAGTGTCGTTATGTGTTCAAGAAGACAGTCAAACAAACCATTCATCTGCAAACATTTGTCTCCATTCACGTTGACCATCCCTGAGTCAGTCCTTGCAAAAAATTTCTTCAAAACTTGATCTATGGTTTCGTGTCATGAGATTTCTTACGACGGATCACTTTCTATCGAGGACGGCTCATCATCTAGGAAGTTGATCTAGAATCCATCAGTACCTTGAAATCTGCATGCCTTAATGGAAGATTTCTTGCCTTCGATGACAGGTTGCATCATTAACCTTCGATCGAACGATTCCGTGAAATGTTCGACTCCAGATCACTTATTCACATTTCGTGGATTGTACTGAGTACTTTGAGAGCCATTGTCATTATTATTGGTTTCTCTCACACTTGTTAACAATTCACATCATTGACTGGTAATCAAGTGTTTTCTACCATGTTTGACTTCAACACATTTAATCAAATGGATAGAATTGTACTAGTTCGGGAGGAAGAAATCAAGACCTTGGATCTAGTTTCCACCATCCAGGCTGCGAGGAGTTTTATTATTCATTATACAATAGTCTATTCATTACAGATGGCTGTGCCCATGTTGTGTCTACACTATTGATATAATATTAAAATCATTTCTGTATCAGAACAAGTTTAGTTAGTTTTGATCTGAGTATGGGAATGCCTACCTCAGTGATGATATATATATATATATATATATATATATATATATATATATATATATATATATATACATATATATATATCTGTGTGTGTGTGTGTGTGTGTGTTGCATTGAATGTTTTTACAGGGTTCCAACTGGGGTGACCATAGGCTAATCCTTGAAATGATAAAGCACATCACTCTCCGAATACTCTCAGACTTCGCACTTTAGGGGGAAATTTGTTACACTGAAATTTGTCACCATGACATTTTAGTACTCCCTTAGAAGTCTAAAATATCAAAGTTCCTAAATTCAAGCCTTGAAATTAAGAGAAAAGCTCATAAAAGTCTTAAAACTCTTGTACCGCATTTTCTCTTAGTATTGCCTATAGTCCCGCACTTTTTGGCTATAAATCATGCGTATCCAAATGCACTTTCTATTTATTAAGGGTGTGGACCCCTGTAAAAGATAAGAGAAGTCATAAGTAAAATCTAGAAGCTCATTTTGAGTCATTTTTGGAAGCTTCTAGAAACATTCCTATGGTGGAAATTCCATTCTTTTCAAGTTCATGCATCCCTTCCATTAAGGAGCTAACCCCTTGATGTAAGGAACTAATCCCTTTGAAGGAGGATTCTATCCCTTCTTGTATGGAGCTATAACTTCCTCTCTTTCACTATAAAAAGAGGCATAGGGCAGCCTCAAAGGGTTACAATTGATGAGTGGAAGCTTTAGTATTATTGGAGGTGAAATGTTGTCGAAACTCAGACCCTTTTAGCTGAGATTTTATGTGGGAAGGATTACATACCTATATGTATCTCGGTTGGAGGAGTTCAAGGCTTGTAAGAGTAAAGGAAACGCTTGTTCCGGAACCCAGGAAGGCCTGTATGACATCAAGGCAGACATGGTTGTAAGGCTCTTCTTATTTAAGTTAATACAAATAAGTCTGTTTTTATCAATAAGTTGTCAATTGATTGGTTTATTTTATGGATTCCTTGATCACCACAATAGATATGATTTATGAATATATGATATGCAAGTGATATTTGATGTTGTCTTATTTGTGATTGCAGATCTTCGAAGGAAAATCTTTCGGGTGACTAAAGGCCTACTAATACAAACAAGCATTGGATCAAAGGTAGGATCATTAAGCCTTTTATAGCATTTAATTATGAATCGCGATATATCTAGAGAAAGATAGCTTTAATTGTCCATTTGTTGCTAGTTGTTCGAAGGAAACTTGGGAGGTCTGTCTTGTCTGCAAGAACGACTTATCTGTCGAACACACCTGTATATTATCCACAGGAAATTATCGCAGTCGATGCTTCTTTCTACACTTAGGAAAAAAAATTGATAGGATCTGTTCTTGTTCATCTTTACTTTTCTTAGCTTTCAAATCATCAACTTGTTTTCCTAAAGTGCTCAAAAGATTAGTTTTAAATTTTTCTAAGAAACTCCCTATTTCTGCTCTTGTTACTCCTCCTATTGTTGATTTAGAAGCTCTTGAATTAACGTCTCTTTTTCCACTCTTTGCTCTTCCCCTAGA
The DNA here is from genome assembly GCA_034641835.2 of Pinus albicaulis. NCBI lineage: Eukaryota > Viridiplantae > Streptophyta > Pinopsida > Pinales > Pinaceae > Pinus > Pinus albicaulis. Next base: position 623,293,565 of record CM076584.1, on the reverse strand, counting down.
ATAATTTTGACATATTTCAGAAATCTCATCAAATGGAAAATGTGAGATGTCTCCATTTCCCATTACATTGAGAATATAAAGGTATTCATCTGTCATAATTTTGAGAAAAATTGCGGGAATGGTATCATGATTCAAAGGGTGTTGTTTGGATTTTTGTAGATTGTAAAGGAATCGCTCTAAGTATTATTCAAAACTATCATATTCTTGTTGAGACATCCTGAAAATATCTTCTTTTAAATCTCTAGGCCTGTAATAGGCTTGATACTTCTTAAGAAAAATTCTCTTCATGTCATCCCAAGAGGCATTAGTGTGTTCTTGTAATCCCGTAAACCATTTTAATGATGTTGCTTTAAGAGTAGTAGGAAAGAGACAAAGTTTATGTGTGTCATCTATATATCCATAAGTATGACATAATATATCAAGCTCAAACATAAATGAATCAGGATCCTTAGTAGGCATTCCATAAAACTTGGGTAAAACAGAAGATGGAATATTCTTCATTTTCACCTCTTCTCCAAGAATTTCTCGTGTCTAAAATTGGGAAGCAAAAGGTAGCTTCCTAATCATTGCCTCGTTCTATATAATTACACCTCTTATTTTCATATTCTGTTTTTGCATCTTCTTCTCTTTTTCTCTCTGCTTCTATTCTCCTTTCTTCCTCTCTTTTTCTCTGTCATTATTTTTGTTGCCTCTCATACTGAATTCTTTGTTCGAAAGTAATTTTCTTTTTAGTTGTCTGTAATGTTTCAATAAGACGTTGAATTGGTGTTTCCTCAACTTTCTCTATTTGTTCAAGAAATAGTTGATCTAATTTTTTAACAATTGGTTTCCTTGTCTCCTTTTGTTTTTCTATGAAAGGTGTTTCTTTTGGTGTTTTTTTATTTTCGCTTCATAGGATATCAAGGTTTGTCTTTCAGTAAGAGTCAATATTTTTCATGATATTTTCCTTTCTTTCAATTCATCTAAAGTTGGTCTCCCAACAGCTGGTGTAATTAGTCCTCACGGTCCTGCTCCTATGGCTGGTTGAATTGTTGGGGGGTTTTGTTTAGTAAATATAACTCTTTGATCTCTTTCTCTAGGCATAAAGAAACATAAATAATAATAAAAAACTAAATTTTGTTGTGTTTTTTTTTATAGAATCTGCCTAACTGACTATATTGAATTATGCTTCCCCGGTAATGGCGCCAAAAATGTTGAGTCAATTTACTAACTAAAATAACCCATATATTTTGCTTGTCAATCCAGGTTTGTAGACTTGGAATCATGTCTAAAATATATGGATTTCAAATGAAGTTAATTTAAGAAGACAAAGTGTAGAAGTTGAAAGAAATGCATATTACAAATATATCATAAATTCTAAGATTTATGGAAATGCATATTACAAATATAAAATCTAACTAAGAAGTTTTTGATCCAATATGTAGTAAGTGAAGGAAGATGATCCTAACTTAGGAGATCATGTTTGTCCTTCCCCACAGTACTATATTCATGAAGAGATATTGAATAACAATAGTTTATGATGTATAGAAAGTAAGAGAAGAGGCTCCTAATTGAGGACGTCTAGGTTTTCCTTCTTTACAGTTCTATTCCAACATTTTTACCACTACATTAAAACTAGAAATTCAAGAAATAACTCAAGAAAGGAAAAGAGGATGAATTTTAGTTGTTGTTCATGATTTGATAGAAATAGAATTTAAATCAAACTCTTGTTTGTGATTTAATATGAAAATTAGATCTAAACCAATAATAATCCAACAATCATAAGAATTATTCACACATCTAAACAACCGAATAATAAATCTGAAGAAGAAACGATTGCATGAAAATTATGCTAATTTAACAGAAGTGTACTTAGCTTGGTGTGGGGGCCCTCTACCCTTGCGTTGTACACTTGAAGAAATTCTCAGTGAAAGCAAACTTAATTAATCATCCACAACATGAACAACAAATAGAACTTCAAATTATCTCAAAGTCTTCAAAAGTCTCAATACAAAATTACACAAATTCTACATGCTTGAATGGTCCATAAGTTTGGTTTAAATAGTCAAATAATAAACAAACTGAGATATAACGTCTCTAACAGTCCTATCCATCCTAATCCCATACATATAGGTTGAGTTCATCCATTGAGTTTCAAAAAATAAGGAAAATATCCAAAAATACTAATTCTGTCATTTTTCCTAGGGATTTCTGGAAAATAGGTCAAGTTTGACCAGCATTGACCGGGCCTATTTTAGCTCAGTTTGACTGAACCAATAGGTATTTTTCCATCCTTGGTTCCCAATATTTCAAAATATATGCTCCAATCCATCCCAAGTGTACTGCACATGTGAATTCCATGAAGTTATTATGAGTATTTTTAGTGCAGTCCAAAAATGCTCTTGAAACCCAATTTTTACAAAAATCTCTAAAAATTGAAAAAAATAATTTAATTACCTGAATATGAATAATAAGGCTAAAATGAGGCATATAAGGATGAAATAAGGTGGAATATGATGGTAAATAGATGTATTTATGATAGGCAAAATTGACCAAAATTGTGGGCCAACATACTGCTCATTCAATTTTGTCATGGTAGCATATTGATTTACTTTATCCTTCATATCATTGAACCGTTAAGGACATTGGCCTTTAAAGTGATTTTTTTTTTTCAAATAAAACACTCAATTTGAGACAAATGTTTCTTCCTTTGAGGATTTGGTATGCTATCAAAACCCTCTTCTCTTCTGAATTGAGATCTTCTTTCTTTCTCCAACTTTCATGGAACGCGTTGCATAGGATTGAGAATATTATTCTTGTTTTCACTTTCTTTCTTTAGATAGAATTATTGATTCTTCCTAAGCACAAGATGCCCATATTTCCTTCAAAATTGGAGCCTCCTTTCAACTACTTATACCCGCTACAAATTTATCCCATGAACATGGTATTCCATTACGTAGCAAAGTCACAAATTCTTTATGAGAGAAAATTTCATCAATAGATTGTAGTTGATATCTTAGTTGAGAAACCCTAACAATATATGAAGCCACTATATCGTTCTTTTTCATTCTTATATCATGAAGCTCATTTCTCAAGATCATGAGTTGGCCAATATTGTTGATAGTATATAACTTATTTATGACATCATACATCTTCTTTGAAGTTTCATGCTTTCAGATGTATCTAATAAGGTGGTACTTGATGGATTCTTGTTGTCACTACTACAACATCCTCCAAATTTTCCTTAAATTCAAATTTTGGATCCTTCTTATGATCATGTTTTCCTTTGTTTGAAGCCATTAATGTCATGACTAGTCATGTTATTGAAGTGTTCAAGTCTTCCTTTAGGAATTCTATGCATCGAAGTGGCTTTCATTCACATGCTTAACTACTGAGGCTTTCATAAAAGAATAGATTACAAGATAGGAAAAGTGGACTTCATAGTGAAAGTGTTGCCGACTTTGTGTCCATAGTGATTGATAACTCCTTGCTAACAGCCATTTCACACTTCTTACTAACAGTGGCTATGCAGTTCTTGCATCCCTTAGTGACACTCATTACATAGTTCCTAGAGACAATCACTTCATAATTCCTACTCATATTGACTGTGCAGTCCTCTCTCACATTTATTATGTAATTGATGGACTTAGTGACTGCACAATCCATGCCCATAGTCACTTTGCAATCCTTGCTCACAGTCACTGGACGATCCTTGCTCGTAGTAATTACATAATTCCTACTAATAGTTATTGTGTAGGTCATTTCACAAAAATATTGGCTAGTTTCCAGTGACATTGTAAGGGCATCCTTTGCTGATAGCGTTTGCACACTCAATGTTGATAGTGAGAGTCCACTTCTTCAAATTAATATTGTCACACCTCTTAGTGGGAGTAATATCACTTATTTCCTAGCATGCATGAAGTGCACTCACTAATCCTAATCCTAATTTCATATCTTCTCTCTTTATATAAAAATTCTAGTCAAGAGGTGTTGGGTTTGTGTTATATTCTTTCCACGACTAGTCACGCGTGGGGGTGTAACAGGGGGGGCGATAGCCCCCCTTGTATGTTGCGCTGGGCGCAACATCGGGGGGATCATTAGGGGGTGGTAGCCCCCCTTGTCAGGGTCTAGGCAGCGCCCTGGAAAAAAAATTTGGTCCTTATTTTCTAGTGGGCGGACCCACCCATGGTTTTGTGCATGGGTTTGCACATGGTTTTGGGGTATGATGGTTTTCAACCCCTGGTATTTTGTAAATCTGGTCAAGGGAACTACGATTATGTTATAATCCAGGGTTAATGGATTGGGGTTTATGTATTCTTCAACATGTATATATATGTGTTGTAACACTAAAAGGAGTATAATGAAAAATCAAGCTGGTCGTCCCAATTTGGGATCCAGGGGAAAATATCTGTGTTCATCTATTTTATGTTTTATGCTCTCGCTATTATTTATTTTCTATTTTAAGATTCATTAGTAGATAATTTCTGTACAAGGTTAAAACCTACATTTGGTGTCAGAGTAGTTTCAGCTTCAAGGGGACGTCTTTGTTGTTGAGGTTTTTTTTTTTTCTCGGGCGTGTGGTAGACCTTGTTCTGTGGGAGATCTGTGGGATCGATTCTTGCGGTGAAGGAAGATGGCAAGCGGCAGGAAGATAGAGATCGAGAAATTTAATGGTCAAAGTTTTGAGTTGTGGAAGCTCAAGATGGAGGATATGTTGGTGTATAAGGATCAGTGGATCACGGTAGATCTGGGTACTAAACCAACGGCAATGTCAGATGAAGACTGAAAGAAGCTAGATCGGACGTCGAAGAGCACAATACGGTTGTGTGTCTCAGATTCGGTATTGCTGAATGTATCTGGGGAAGCTACGGTGAAGAATTTGTGGGACAAACTTGGGACTTTGTACCAATCTAAGTCTCTGGTGAATAAATTGTTCCCGCGGAAAAAGTTGTATAATATGAGGATGAACGATGGAGACTCGGTGACAGAGCATCTGAGCGCCTTCAATGCTGTGGTAAGTCAATTGTCATCTGTTGATATTAAAATCTCAGATGAAGATAAGTGCATCAGTTTTTTGTGTTCTCTACCAGACTCATGGGATAGTCTTGTTATTGCAATAGGTAGCAATACAACTACCTTGAATTTTGATGACATTGTCTCATCCTTGCTGTCTGAGGAAATGAGATGGAGAAATACGAAGGGTCAGAATGGAGATGCCTTATCTGTACGATGAAGGTCCTGGAACAGAAACAAGAATAAGGTTTCAAGTGGGAGATCTAAATCTAGATGGAGGTCTAAATCTCCTGGAAAGTTTGTAAAGGTGTGTTGGAAATGCAGAAAGGAAGGGCACTTCAAAAAGGACTGCAGATCTAAAGCTCCTGAGAAAGGAAATGGATCTGATGATGCTCCTTCTGCAGAGGAAAAAATGACCTCGGATAAAGGTGGGGATGTGTATTTGGCTTCTTCCTCAAATACACATGTAGATCATGAGTCATGGTTGATTGAATCGGGTGCATCCTTTCACTTCACTCCGCATAGGGAGTGGTTCTGCAAGTATGAGAAATATGATGGTGGTGATGTCTTCTTAGGGGATGATAGGAAGGCCAGAATCGTCGGACATGGAAAAGTCAAGTTGAAGCTGCAAGGTGGAAGGATTAGAACACTTCCTGGTGTTCTGCACATTCCCGCATTGGCCATAAATCTGATCTATAATCAAGATGGATGATGCAGGTGTAAAAACAGTGTTCGAGAGAGATACCTATAAGATGGTTCGGGGAGCACTGGTATTAATGCAGGGAGTTTGGATTGGGACTCTATAAAAGCTTCAGGGAAACACTATTATTGATGGGTGCAACAGTTCTGTGGTTCCTGAAGGTGGAGCAGAAATCCTAGCAGTCTTTGGAGAAAATACCATGCTATGGCATCAAAGGCTTGGAAATATTGGAGAGAAGGGCCTTCGGATACTGCATGGAAATGGTATGGTAGAAGGTATGTCTAATTTCTCTCTGGATTTCAATTTCTGTGAACATTGTGTATATGGGAAACATAATCGAGTGAGTTTTCCTTCTAGTGCTAAGAGGGCAAACAAGATATTAGAGCTTGTGCATAGTGATGTGTTTGGCCCTATGTCGGTTCCATCACTGGGTAAGTCTTGTACTATGTTTCATTCATAGATTACTTCTCAAGGAATACATGGATATATTTCTTGAGGAATAAATCTAAAGTCTTTGACAGATTTAAAGAATTTAAGGCTCTGGTGGAAAACTAGACAGAGAAGAAGATAAAGGTGTTGAGGACAGATAATGGTGGGGAGTTCTACAAGAAGGAATTTGAAGAGTTCTGTAAGAAGTGTGGTATAGAACGGTAGAAGACTACTCCATACACACCTCAGCGAAACAGAGTTGCTAAAAGAATGAACATAACGCTGATGGAAAAGACAAGAAGCATGCTTAGCGGTACCAGGTTAGGACAAGAATTCTAGGCAGAGGTAGTGGAGACTGCATGTTACTTGGTTAACAGATCACCTTCATCAGGGTTGGAGGATAAGACCCGACATGAGGTATGGACTCGTAAGAAACCCTCTCTTTCACATCTGAGGGTATTTGGATGTGATGCATATGTACATGTTCCAAAGGAGAAAAGGACCAAGTTGGATAATAAAATTGAAAGGTGCATCTTTATTGGGTATAAGGATGGTTTAACGGGTTACAAGCTTTGGAACCCAGAAAAAAGGAAGGTTGTGTACAACCGAGATGTGGTGTTTAGAGAGGTGAAAGATGTTGTTAAACATGAATTCCTACCAAAGGAATCTAAGAAGATAGAGTTTGAGCTAAAGGAGGATGAATCAGACTCTACAATAGAAGAAGACTCAGAGGAGGAAGAGCCACAAACTCCAGCTATGAGAAGATCAACTCGGGAAAGAAGACAACCAGAAAGGTATATTCCATCTGCTTTCTGTTCAAAATTTTCTTTAACTATAACTGATGATGATCCCATAACTGTTAGGGAGGCAGTAGATTCAGAGGATGGAAAACTCTGGAAGGAGGTCATGGTTGATGAAATGGCTTCCTTGCATAAAAATGAGGCATGGGATGTGGTGGAGTTGCCGGCTGGAAGGAAGCCCATCGGGAGAAAATGGGTGTTTAAGAAAAAGATGAATGTAGAAGGAAAGGTGGAGAAATACAAAGCTCGGTTGGTAGCAAAAGGTTATTCCCAGGTGCCGGGAATTGATTTTGGTGATATTTTTTCTCTTGTTGCCAAAGTTACTTCTATTAGATTACTTTTATCTGTTACTGCTGCATTTGATTTTGAGGTAGAACAGATGGATGTAAAGACAACATTTATTCATGGGGATCTAGAAGAGGAGATCTACATGAAACAACCTGAAGGCTTTATGGTGAAGGGGAAGAAAGAGCTAGTATTTAGGTTAAAGAAGTCTCTGTATGGGTTAAAACAGTCACCAAGGATGTGGTAATAGAAATTTGATACCTATATATGGGGACTTGGCTTCACCAGAAGCAAGGAGGATCACTGTGTTTATTTTAAATTAATTGGTGACCGTGTTATTTATTTGGTCTTGTATGTGGATGATATGTTTTTTATTGGAAATGACAAAGAAATTATCCAAGATTTGAAGACCCAACTATTCTCCACATTTGACATGAAGGATCTTGGTGCTGCAAAATGTATTTTGGGCATGGAAATTAAGAGAGATCAGACAGAGAGGAAGCTCTGGTTAAACCGTAGGAAGTATGTCGAGACTATATTGCAGAAGTTTAATATTCAAGATAGTAAACCGGTGAATGTTCTGATTCCTATAGGCACAAAGCTGTTTGTTGAACAGTGTCCCAAGACACAAGAAGAAGAAGAGGATATGTCTCGTGTTCCATATGCAGGTGCAGTGGGTAGCCTAATGTATGCAATGGTGTGTACTAGAATAGACATTTCACATGCAGTGGGAGTATTGAGTAGGTTTATGTCAAACCCAACGAAGGATCATTGGACAGTAGTGAAGTGGGTTTTCAGATATTTGCATGGCACTAGTGATTATGGCTTGTGCTACCAGGGAAGACCAAGATTGGAAAGAGTGTTGGAAATTCATGATTTTTTTGATGCAAACTGGGCTGGAGATCTAGACCAATGAAGATCTACAAGTGGGTATGGGTTTAGCCTATTTGGAGGTGCAGTCAGTTCGATGAGTAAAATATAGTCTGTAGTGGCTCTTTCAACTATAGAGGCTAAATACATAGAAACCACTCATGCAAGAAAGGAAGCAGTTTGGTTGTAGAAATTGTGTTCAAGTATTGGTTTGGTGCAGCAAGCTATAAGAATAGATTTTCATAGCCAAAGTGCAATTCTCTTGGCTAAGAACCCTGCTTATCATTGAAAGACAAAGCACATTGTTGTTCAATATCACTTTGTGAGAGATATGGTTGAGGCTAAAAGGGTGTTGCTGGTAAAGGTGGACACTTTGAAGAATGTTGCAAATGGATTGACGAAGTCTGTAAGCACTCAGATGTTCTCTTGGTGTAGACAAACAATGGGTGTTGCAGACTTGGGCTAATGACTAAGCTCTCTAGTGGCCCCATGCGGAAAGAAAAGAACAAGTGGGAGAATGTTGGGTTTGTTTTATATTCTTTCCATGACTAGTTACGTGTGCGGGGGCGATAGCCCCCCTTGTAAGTTGCGCTAGGCGCAACATTAGGGGGGTCACAGGGGGGGTGGTAACCCCCCTTGTCGGGGTTCGGGGTAGCACCCCAGAAATTGTTTTTGGTCCTTATTTTCTGGTGGGTGGACCCGCCCATGGTTTTGTTCATGGGTTTGCACATGGTTTTGAGGTACGATGGTTTTCGGCCCCTGGTATTTTGTAGATCCAGTCAAGGGAACTGCGATTATGTTATAATCCATGGTTAATGAAATGGGTTTTATGTATGCTTCAGCATGTATATATATGTGTTGTAACACTACAAGGAATATAATGAAAAATCAAGCTGGTCGTCCTGATTTGGGATGCAGGGGAAAATCTCTGTGTTCATCTGTTTTATGTTTTATGCTCTTGCTATTGTTTATTTTTTGTTTTAAGATTCTTTAGTAGATAATTTCTATACAAGGTTAAAACCTACAAGAGGTATTTTCATGTTCACATTTTTCTTTTGAGATCTATCGAATTTTCAACCACAATGATTATTATCTCACTCTTGGTTGAAAATGTGCCATCTCTTGGGTGATTTTATAAACTACCACTTTTGATTTTACAAGTTTCACTTTTTCTTTCTCTTGCTCTTAGATGTGTCATTTTAGCTTACTCTATCTTTTTCAAGTGTCACTTTTGATTTCTTTCATTCTTACATGTGTCGCTTGTGCTTGCTTTTGTTTTCGCATGCCATTTTTCCTCTTACATATGTCAATTTTTCTTCTTTTTTAAATATCCCAAGAGAACCATGGCACACCTCCTAGAGAAAGATACAACACACTCTTGAACTATTTGATGGTATTTTTCATTAGAATGTGCATTGGACATACCCCATGGCATAGTGCAAGTTTTGGTTACAGTGTGCTGTAAGCATATATCTTAAGTGTCAAACTTGGAGATAATTGTTGATTTACTACTGTTTCATTGTAGAAACAGTTGATTTTGGGTAATGTACATATTTTTGTAATGTGCTTGATTATATGTGTGTGTGTGATAGCGTCTTATATCTATTATATGCTCTTACTCTTATTATCTTGTTTCAATGATACCACACTTAGTCAATTTTGGAGTTCTCCTTGTCCTCACAACTTATGCAATCAACGACCAAACCTCAACCCCAAGTAAAATATGCAAAATGCACTCATAAGAAACATTGATGAAGCTATTACCTCTTGGAACTACGCACTGTGCAATATTAAATGACGACCTCCTTCACATGTGCATTAAGGAACTTCAAAGAAGTGTCACTTCATCTTACTGATTAGAGTTATCCAATGCAAAATTCATGACCAACCCTCACTATCATTATGCACTGTTCTTCTAGTGTATAGTTTGGTCATTTCTAGACCTTTGCACAAGCCAACTGCATAATTCTTAGAGCATCTCCCTTATATATTATGCACTGCATAGTCACAGTGCCCAAGCTTGCCACCCTTGTCTCTTGGACTTTCCCACTGCACAATGCCTTGACCATTCATGCCTTCACTATGCACTACACACTTTCAGTGATTAGCAGAGTCATATTTTGACCCTTGTTGTTCTTATCTACATAAGATGTAGTCCCTTCTCCTTAAGCACTCTGTACTACGCATTCTCAGTGAGCAAGCCTTGCATATCTACATCCAAGACCTACAAAATGTGCATAAGCTTTCTTTTTCCTTCCTTGCAACTGAGCACTAGCACTTATAGTGCCTAGTACTCCACTCCTTACTTCTTCATCCCACGCACTATGCCTAAGAAGGCCTCTCCCTCAACCCTTGTGCATTTTCCCATCACTGTAATCATTTTCATAAGGTAGAATAGGAATGATGTTGTATTTTCATGAGTGAAATTCATGTGCAAGTTCTATCACCCTATCATGGTAATATTATGATCTAGGAGGTCAACAAGAAGAGGTTACAAGAAGAAAAATTGTGGAGATGAGACACAAATATGCTATTATGCAAGAGTAAAGGAAGCTTGGACCTCAAAAAAGAGATGACAACTTATAATGACTTAGAACACTACAACGAAAAGACCCTCTAGCAGATGTTTTTGAGGAACCCCTTATAAAAATAGCCTAGATATCCGTTTTTAGTGGAGGTTTTTGCGGATGTTTTTTTCCGTTGCGTTTCTCATCCTACACCACACAAGTGTGTTCAACTAGAAAAGCATCGGTGCGTACTACAAATTGGCACACCGAGACAATGTGTTCTCCGTACAAACCCTCCCAGTGCATCTAATTACTGTAGTGCACCAGTAAGCTACATAGATTTAGCCTTGGTGCATCATAAAAACCTGTGCTAAATTAAAATAGCCCTGGTGCGCTTGGAAGAAAGTGCCTGGTGTGCCTCAAAAACCCGCGCACTAGAACAGGGTTAAATAAAAAAACAATACGGCCAAAAAATCCACATTTTCACTTCTTCAGTGCTCTAGAGAACTCAAGCACTGGTGCAAATTTCCATTGTGTGAGGGGCCCTACCATCAGTGCTCCCATTGCACGCACTACTACTATTCATTTCCCACCATCTCAATTTCAAATTTTGGAAAACAGTGGGAAAATTTAGTTTTACGAATTCTTCAGCAAATATGCCTCCTTGATGCCCAAATGTACAAGTATTTTACTCGTTTCTCCATAATTAAACTTTTTAGTAGATTAGTTTTGTAAAAAAACATAAAATTTACTCTTAAAAAAAAAAAAATTCCCACGCGGTGTGCTCGAGCCATTTGGCTTCCACCGATTCGCGGTGTTTCCTGTAAATTTACAGGTTGCACCGCGACTAGTGCTAACAGTAGTCGCATTGGTTCTAGTGTGGTACTGAAATGACACAGCATGTTTTTTCTTTTTACATAAATGGCAGTGCGGTCAATTAACCGACCACACCGTTGACTATGTCCAAGTTCGGGAGGACAATGCACTGACCAAGTTATGAGTCGTCGGGTAGATAGTTTTATCAGTGCACTACCCTCCAAACACTGCTGCATGGTCAACAGTGTGGTCATGTAAACGACCACACCATTGACCACGTACTAATGTCAGGAGGGTGGTGCAGTGACTAAACTATACGCCCCAGGGCGCATAGTTTGGTCAGTGCACCGCCCTCCCAATACTGGTACTTAGTCAGTGGTGTGGTTGGTTAAACCACCATATCGTTGAGCATGCAATGATGCCAAGAGGGCGGTGCGATGACGAAACTATCTGCACCGTTGACCATTAACTAATGTTTGGTGGTGCGTTGATGTAATTATCCACCCCGGGATGGATAGTTTCCTCAGCATACAGCAGGAGAGATTTCATTTCATGGTGTGTGGTACACTGAATATTTCCAGGTGCACCGCAGATGGTGCGTGATAAAAACGGACGCACCGGTAACTATGCATGACAGTTTTTTTGGCACAGCGACTACTTTTTTTTTCAAAAAACATTATATATATATATATATATATATATATACATATATATCTATATCTATATCTATATCTATATATATATATATATATATATATAGATATATATTTCTAAATAAATGTCTCATTTAATAACAAAATTGTATTTAATATATGAATCATTCAGCGATGTCAAAGGAGAAGAGGGGGAACAACAGGAACATATGGCAGCCCATTATAACGTGGTTCGCTTATGGGAGGCACGAGAAAGGGAGAGACCTATGTACTCTCACCCTATTATAGAAGCCACCCAAGCACTCCTAAGGGAGGTAGGCCTCCTCAAGTTCTATGAGGAGGTTACATCCCTAAAGGGCTATAATGGGTTATTGCGACAACTTATATTTAAGTGGAATGCCCATTGAGAGGCTTTTCGGGTTGTTCCTAACCAGTGGTATGCACCCACTAAGGACGAAATGTATTTTATTACTGGCTTATTTAGGAGAGGGTAGGATTTTCCCTTGTTCCTAGAGGTCCCTGTGGGATATGCAGCAGGGAGTCAGTCGGTGTACTCCTAGAGATATATTAGCACTGATCTACTCTCTCCTGCAGATTTTCAGGTCTCTGGTGGTCGGTATGTATTGCTTCATTTGGTGGAGAGGAGGTGAGGTGTCTCTCACTACTGTTGTCTACCATTGCACACCATATCAGTGATGGGTAACAAATTAGTTGCCTGCTTTTAGTTTATGTTGATTATTTATTACAAGTGCCATGACTTGTAAGGTGGTATATGATTTTTTTGTGGTAGTTATGTACAACTTTAGATAGATGTTGTGCTCAGGCACAAGGGAGGGTGAACTTCCCTTTCGCTTCAGAGCTATTTTTTTTACTTTTTGAGTGGTTTCCAAGGACGAGGGCTACTTTTTGTCGGCAACCTGGCAGGTCGATGTTCCATGTACAAATGCAGATGTGGGGAGAGATGATGCCCAAGAGGGGCGAGTTTGACTTTTCCGCAAGGATATCTCATGATGCACTAGAGTTGCTATCCAGTGTTGATGATCACGCCTTCATTCTAGTCCCATGTCCGTATGTTGGTTTGGATTGGCGAGGATGTGCCAACATCATCTTCATAGTTGATGAGCCGTGAGATGAGAGAGGTAATATTAGTGTTTTCTTTAAATTTATTCTAACACTTTCTTTAACTTGTTTTTATTAAATTGTTTAATGAAATTGTCTAATTATTCTAACACTTTCTTACTTACATATATTTTGTAGATATTGGGTCATTTGTTGGCGATGATATGCCACCGCCACCAAATGATCCAGGTGTAGATCCTGATGACGATCAGGATATGGCAGATGCAGAGGATCAGGCTGGTGATAAATTTGGTCCTCATGATCATGCGCAGGTACCGAAGGGTGTGAGGCATAGGCCTGACACCAGATTTAGGATGGAGTTGGGTGACCAACTTTGTCAACTCCTAATAGAGGAGGGTGTCATGTCGGCCACTATTAGAGAGATACAGGCTGATGATAGGTAGGCATTGATAGGGAGAGGCATACCACGTGATATGTTGACCCTGATCCAGCATGTTGTTGGAGATACCAACTTAGTGATGTGGTTGAGGAGGTTCGTTTGACGTAGGCGTGGTGGAGATGCAGTATGTCGACAGTCGAGCAGTGCATCATCTAATGATCATGATCAGGGGAGTGATCATCATTCAACTAGTACTCCACCTCCTCCTCCATTTCGTGTCGAAGATGAGAAGCTTGCAGCACCCAACAGTCATGATCATGAGCAGGCTAGACCATCCACGTTGAGTTATCATGAGCAACCTACAACATCCAACACTCATGATCATCAGCAAACTCGACTATCCACGTCGAGTCATCATGAGCAGGAAGTTGATCCTGATCAGCATGAGGCACCTCTAGATCAGTAGGCACATGATGGTCAACATCTGTCTGAGCCTGTCGAGGCTGCACCATTGACTGAGAAAGCCTCGACTAGTGCTACTATTTATGCACCACTGGCTAATATTTGAAATTTATATGTAGTTATATTACAGTTGTATATTTTTGACATTATACAGTTATATATATATATGGTCCATGTATTTTGTGTTCATGTTGCATTTGTACTTAATTTACATGTTGGTGATCGTCATGATGTTTATATTGTTAGGTCATGTTAGATATGTTCATTTAATGTACAGCTTGTAGATAAATGTGTATGTGATAACAGTTATTTGATATGAAATGTATATTTGATGTTTGAGTTGTGATGATGTTATACAATGTTTGTGTTTTGTTAGATGATCATGATCACGATGATTAGATGATGTTAGCGAATTTGAATGTGTTTTTAAGTCGAATATGATGTTTGTACAATGGTTATCAGGACCGCGATGTTTATTTTTAATATTAAATCATGATATTTATTAAATATTATTTCGTGATTGTAATTGAAATTTTAATTTTGATTGTATGTAAAATATTTGTAAAATTTTAATTGTAATTGTAATATTTAATTTATTGTGAAATGGTTTTAATTGTAATTTTAATTGTAATTATATATATGTAAAATTGTAGAATTGTAATTGTAATTGTAATTCTATGTAAAATTCTAAAATTGTAATTGTAATTGTAATTGTATGTGAAATTGTAAAATTGTAATTGTAATTGTATGTAAAATATTTGTAAAATTTTAATTATGTTAATGTGAAATCATTGTAATTGTAATTGTAACTGTATGTACAATTCTAAAATATTAATTGTAAATATTGTAATTGTAATTTTAATTATAATTGTATGTAAAATATTTGTAAAATTTTAATTGTATTAATGTGAAATGATTGTAATTATGATTTTAATTGTAATTGTATATATGTAAAATTATAAAATTTTAATTGTAATTGTAATTTTAGGTAAAATTATAAAATTGTAATTGTAACTGTAATTTAAATTTTAATTGTAATTGCATGTGAAATTGTAAAGTTGTAATTAAAATTCTAAAATTGTGATTGTAATTTTAATTGTAATTGTATGCAAAATTCTAAAATTGTAATTGCAATTTTAATTATAATTGTATGTGAAATTGTAAAATTGTAATTGTAATTTTAATTGTAATTGTATGTAAAATATTTGTGAAATTTTAATTGTATTAATGTGAAATGATTGTAATTGTAATTTTAATTGTAATTGTATATATGTAAAATTGTAATTGTAATTTTAATTGTAATTTCATGTGATTGTAAAATTGTGATTGTAGTTGTAATTGTAATTCTAATTGTAATTGTATGTAAAATTCTAAAATTGTAATTGTAATTGTATGTATTGTCATCATTAAATTTTATTATAAATTGTAAATTTGTAAATTAATTGTCATTTTGAACAATTACTAGTAAAATGTATATCGTAAAATTTGTTAAATTGCCATAATTGTAGAATTGTAAATTTGTATGAATATAAACAATTGTAAAGTAATAAATCTAGAATAATATGAATTTTTGTAACATAATAAAGTTTAGAAAATAATGCAAATAAATTCATGTACTTTAGAATTATAATTATTTTATTATGATCTTACATACAAAAAAAAGGAACTTTATACAATACGTCATTGTTTTTGAGATCAACATAATTGCAAATTATCAAGATAAATGATTTTAACATTAACACAATGCAAGTTACCAATTAATTCAAAATACATATTATAATGTTTCGAAGAAAAGAGTCTTATTTATAAGGTAATTAAGTCTTCTTCTTTATAAAAACCCATCTTAAAAGTATAAATGATGAAATAACACATGTACCATATAACTCTCAGTTCTCATGATCACCCTCATTATCTTGCAGCTCGCTTGGCATGGTAACACTATTTCTCTCAAAATTATTTTTTTATCTATGGTCATGTCTCAATACGAACCACCAATCCCTTTCCAACACATCCGGGTAAAAACACCTAGTTTCAATGTTTGGAGAAAACATAGGGCTCCTTCGCTTCATCCCACATCTTTCTAGAGTTGATACATATTAGCCTACTATCGTGATCTTACTTTACATTATTCTGATCAAATGTGTCCCACCACTTGCACCTAAAAATAACACATCGGAAAGAAGAGAAATCCACTTCAATGATCTCTTGTATCTTTCCGACGTAACCTAATGTCCCTCGTACTCGATTTTGATCACGATGGCAAGATCAACTAGATTGATCGAACTTGACTTTCGCTCCACAGTATTTTGTCATGTGTCCATCATCAACATTTTATATGTGAAAATGGTTTCCATATGCCCACATAGATGGGAACAAATGAACCTATAAAAAAAGTTAAAAAATCATATTGTCGTGTGTTTTATAATAACCCAAAAGTGAAAATATGAAATATAGATGTAATTACATTTCAAAGGTGCATTATTAAGTTTAAAATGCACATAATAGATTATTACCAACTGGGTGCACCCAATCCCTACGTTTAGTGCATCCTCTTAAGCATGCAGGTAACGACCGGTTACACCGTATTTCTCTCTGACTTGGTCATCAACCCAACTATTGGGGCATATTTTTAGCATATTTTATTTTAAATGATCAGGATAAGGCACACGTATACCATTCAAATGTATGAATTCCTTTTTGTCACTATCCCATTTAATCCTCTTTTGTTCGTAGAATGCGACCCACGGTTCTGTCGCTTCATAATTGTAAAGAGTGAATTTACTTATTACTTCAATTTCTGCATTCCCTGATGAAATCAAACCTACATATAGTACATATGAGATCCAAATATACATTCTATTTAATTTCAACATGAATATTTACTTTGTGTAAATTTGAAAAATTATAAGTCACTTACTCTTTATCAAGCATCTTTTTCCATTCGTTTGGAGCAACTCCCCTTCTCTTTTGTCTTCATCCCTTTGATCATCTCGAATCACCACACCTGTTCTATTGTCGATCTACTTGATGTAATTACTGGCTTAATAGAAAGACTCATACGATATGTACCCCTTTACCATAGACCACTCGGGTATTGCCTTTTGTCGAACAAAACCTTTCAATTTATTCATGTACCTCCCTAAGAAGAACATCTAATGACAAGAGGCCACCCCAAGTAATTCAACCTCATCTACTATGGGGATTAGAAGATGAACCTGCAAGTCCATGAAACTCGTTGGCAGTTCCTTCTCAAACATACAAACAATCTCAACTATCTCTTGATGTTACCGTGGAATGCTAGCCACATGAACCTCCTTTGACGTGATCCAACGTACAAATGCAGATAGTTTAGATATGGCACGTCCTAGGTCTTGGGGGAGCTCATTTTTCACACACCCACGCCATAAAAAAGGATAATGACACTTCAAAGTATAAAGACGTGCAATAATAAACAAAATTAGCTATGTTGTATGATCCCTACATGGGATAAAATTTATTAATATAAAAAAGAATAAAATCATGCTTTTGACATTATAAGTACTCTTAGAATATTCAAATGGTCATGCCATCCTTGCAACATAGCTAATTATTTGCAATGAAAAAGCCTTTGAATCCTTGGGATTATAGTTATGTGCCTCAATATCTGAAAAGGAGGACCACGTGATTTACCCTTATTTTTTAATTTATCATACCTGTCCTGCCCACATTTTGAACATATCCCTTTATCTACATATTCTCCTCTATATAGAATACAATCATTTGGACATGAATGATATGATATGTACTCAACACCCAAAATTTTCAACAATTTCTTTGCCTCTTCGCAGCTACTGGGCAAGCCATTATCACTTGCAAGAACCTTATCTTTGAATAACCTTTAGTTGGTGATCATGGACCATATTAAATATACATTAATGCTGATATAATTATTGAAGTTCATAAAATTGACCATTTGTAATGTTCATTGTGTGATTATATTTATGAAAATATAAGGGAGGACTTTATGGTAACTCACCTTAAAATTTCCAAGAAACATGCATTCGATAGGCAAAACTTTGCCTTCAAGTTGTAGAGTAACATTGTTGTCCCCAACTGGGTAGGGTTTGATTGACTTCCAGTTCCAAAGAGAGGGGCGGTGGAAGCAAATTTAAGGCTTTCGAAAAAGGTGTCAGCGATATGAGCATCATCCCCTAGTTGATCATCGTTCTGGAATGCATCTAACAACATTGTCTCCATGGCAATTGTATCCCTTAATTAATCATCCACACCAAACTCTATTTGATTTCCTGCATTGACAGCTTGTGAAGAACTACTATTGCTATAGTCATTCCTAATTGATTAATCTAGACGTAGTGGGAATTGAATGGGTGGTTTATTCAACCATTCTTGGTATCATTCCTCTCTGATTTTTTCTCTTAATTCAGCCTTCTCTCGATTTGACATTGTCGTGGGGTGCAAAAAAATATGGTAGGTAGGTCGCTCATCATCACTAGAATCCTAATAATTTCAAAAAATATATTTAAATGTGATTAGTACAATATCTATGATATCAATTAGTAAGCAGATCGGCAATGCATGATTAATTATTTTGACATTGAAATAATTACATTAATATGAAAATAATTATTATTACCATCATTGTCCCAGGATTGTGGCTAGAAGATGTAATATTGTTACAATTGGCAGGGTGAAGCGGCTGTCCATTTTCATCTACCAAATGTGCCTTGCGGCATGTTACTCTTGATAAGAGCTTATGACGTTCTGGAGCTATTTGAATATTTTATGAATCTAAACCTGATTCTGAATCTGCATGAACCTGCAAAATTGTATACATTATAAATTTTATTAAGCTGATTGATCTGGATAAAAAACATAAATTAGATTAGATAATGAAAATATAAATAAAATTTGGAGTAAATATTATGTTTCGAGATGGATAGGGAGAACTCCATGATGGACTATGAGAATTATTATGGAACAAGCTAGATTTTGAAGAATTGTCGATTCGATATAATTATGATATTTTCTCCCTGCATTTTAGCAAAATCAAAAATAAATTTTGGTGTACACACCTAAAAGTAATTTGGGTGTCTTAAAAATGAACATGTTGTTATCGGTGCTAATGTAAAAATAACCACACCAGTGCGTTTTAGTTACTGTGCAACAGTGCGGTGTTATTAATTGATAAACTGATGCCAAATAGCCCCAAATAAAAAAAGAGAAACTTTATTTTTTTAAGTGAAAAAAAAAGCGGTAAATTGAAAAATGGGCGGAAAAATATTTTTGAAAATCTAATTTCATAACACAATTGTTTAAATAGCAAACATTTTTCATTATTTCATTATTTTGGTAGAAAATTTAGGGAGAGATTTTCACAAGACATACCTAGAGCAAGAGAGCATGAGAGCACTATGGAGAAGCAGAATACTTTCGAACAAAACTATTCAAATAGTTAGAATTCCAAACCTCTAGTGATTCAAACCTTGTAGGACAGAATTTCAAACCATCTCGTGATTAAATTTTATTGTTTTTTTACATTTTCTACAGTAAGTAAAAAATATAAATTTACTTTTCATTTTCAGATAAAAAAAAAAATCAATTCTTACGTTCAACCCTTGTTTCCTTTTGTTTTTTACCTTGCTTCTTCCTATTTCTGTGATTTCAGAATTAGGGTTTTTCATTTTATATTTATAAGTTTTTCATTACTATATATATATATATATATATATATATATATATATATATATATATATATATATATATAGGCCTATGCCATCTAACCCACAGGATGACTTCCATAGTCAGATCCCAATCCATATCTGCCCTTGCGTGAATTAAAAAAAATAGAATTTTTTTAGTCGGTGCACCCTGTATAAAATACCACACCGATTTGTTGTTTTATCATAGCGCACCACACACATATTGTTTGATAAAAAAAAATTAAAAATATATATATTTTTTAATCCGAGCGCCATATGTAAAATAAAGCACCGATGCACAATTTCATTGTGGCGCACCGCACACATACTGTTTGACAATTTATTTATTTATTTTATGTTTGTGTTAATCAATGCACTATTTAACATATAACACATCGGGTCTCCTTGTTGACAGAGATAACCCTATGGTGGTCCCCTGTTTTCGTGGTGTGTTTATAAGAATATGCCACACTGATTTTTATTCATTTTTCTGTGTTAATCGGTGCGCTGGTTAAAATATAATGCACCAGTTCTCCTTGTTGAAAAAGAGCATCATATGATGTTTCTATTGTTTTGGTGGTGTGTTTATAAGAACGCACCACACCGACATCGGTGCGTACATCATTAAAGATGCAACGTTTTCTTCATATTTTTTTTTTACCTGAAAATTTTATTATTTATTTATAAAATATATTAATGAATGTTATGGTACAGGTTTTATATTGATAAAGAAATGGCTAACAAGAGATCAAGTAACAAAAATACTGATAGCACATCAAGAAAAGAAAAAAGGGCAAGTTCTTTGTGAATTCTTTACAAAAATTATTATTTTTGAAATATATGTAAGTTTAACTAATATGTATTGTTTACTATGTATCATGTAGAGCCACAAATTTACAAAAATCGATAAGATTACTTCTGATCTAGGACCAGAAGAGCGTAAAAGCTTCATGGAAAAATTGCAAAAGGATGAATCAGGTGAATGAAAAAATACTATCGATCCAATATGAGTTTCTTTTTTAAATTTTCATTAATAATATACTTAAAAATATTAAATAACATGTTTCAAACAATTTATTAATTCATATATGTTTAATATTCTACAGGGACCAACAACTCAGAAAAGGAATGTTGTTCTATGAAAATAAAAAAAAATAGAACATGCAAATGAAAAGGAATTACTCCTTAGCTCATCTGGAGTGGTGCTAGAGGTTAACGAAATGGGGATTTTTTTTTACAAAACTTTGAGGGATCTAGTGGAATGAATGTATAGATGTTCTTTCCACTTACAATATAGAAACCAATCCAATGATTCCAAGAATAAAATTTTATCTAAACTATAGGATGTGTTGTTTATTCAATTTAATGTCTTAAATTTCTATCATATATGTTTAGATGCCCTTTATATGATTATATGCCCTTCTTTCTTACTTTGTTGTGTATTGATATATTGTTTTTTTTTCTTTTTAGGGGTGAGGGGTGGAGGGGGGTTTGTATCTTATTCCTAAAGTTAAGAACTGAAATTGATCTAAGGAATGAAATGCAAGCTTCTAATTGAAATCTTTAAATTCTAGGGAACAACTAAATATGAATAAAGTGTAATGATGAAAACTTAATCTTAAAGAAGGAAGAAAATGAAATGTTATTTTTATTGTAAGAAAAAGGAATTGGTTTACATATTACTCTTAATGAAGTGAATGAAATATAAATCTAAAATAAGGAAGAAAAATAAATTTTAATTAACTAATATATTTTTCATAAAAATAAATCAAACTTTAGATGCTTAAAATAATAGCTATGTTAGACTTATTCTAGGCCGGAAAAGCATTTATGGAAAACATTGAAGTACATTGATTCTTCATTTAAACAAATCATTGTTCTAAATTTGATTGAATTCTACTAATCTTTAAATTATGTTCTATCTATCAACATGACAAAATAAAACCATATTCTACCTTATCTATTGAAAGCATTATTCTATGAAAAAATAGTATTTAATCTACTTTTAAAATAATCAAAGTACAATTATAATATAACTCTGTCCTAGTTTTAAATATAAGAATGATCAATATATAAATGTAATATAACTCT
This sequence comes from Pinus albicaulis, assembly GCA_034641835.2. Classification (NCBI taxonomy): domain Eukaryota; kingdom Viridiplantae; phylum Streptophyta; class Pinopsida; order Pinales; family Pinaceae; genus Pinus; species Pinus albicaulis. The sequence continues at coordinate 623,271,802 of CM076584.1, read as the reverse complement.
ATTCTACATTCCATGGAATGAAATCATAAAATCTATTAGTATGAAATTGAAATGACTATGCTAATTTAAATCAAATTTAACTAAGGCAAGCAAGGAATGACATAGTATCTATGGCATAAAACAACATGTTTAATCTTAAATCCTATGGTTGTTGTGTAATCAAATTCATAAATCTATTCAATTGGAAGATTGCAGAGTCACATTCATGAAATGATTCAGGCTAGCATAAGGTCTAGCAATCAACTGTAAATGTAAACAACTGATTCAAAAAATTAATTGACATGAAATTCAACTATGAAATAGTGAGAATTAAACTAAAAATTTATGAGAATCTAGCTATGAAATGACAAGAATATAATTATGAATTGAAGAGAGATTAACTACGAATCAATAGGAAATTAAGCTATGAAATTGATAGTAAACTAAACTACAAAATAACTGTAAAAACCTCCTTTCCATGGAAGGGCTCTCTGCAATAGAGAAAGTGTGAAATCTACTTAGACCATCTTCACATCAATGATCTAGAACTGGTCTCCTTTATTAGTAAAATAGATTATATAATCATATCATAGTATTATCACAAAATTAAGGCTATTCTCAGTTTCAACAGACCAGTATTTATACAAGTTTTTGAGTTAAATATCTAAGACAGTTTCGCCTATGCAAAGAAAAATAAAACTAAGACTAGAAGTCTATTCAGAAGAAAAGTCTTCATGGCTTCTTCTCGATTTTCTACATAAGATAAAATCAAGAGTTTTTGTTTGTTGATCTTGTTTATTGACTGATCTTTGACAGTGATTGTAGGAATGATTCCTTCTCGAATTCGAATAGGTAAGTATGATACGACCCATATGTGGACCATTTCAAAGCTACCCATATGACTTGCTTCTTTATTTACTTCTCGAAACGTGTCAAACAATAACGGTGGCTACAGAAACAAAGGTTAGCTACATAATTGCATGAATTTTGTAGCTAATGATAGAAATTCATCTAAATAATAAGAAACATTATAATATAACATAGATATCATTTAAATTCCTTCTCAGATGTAAAATATGTCAATTATCACTGATTGAGTTTATGGATTTGTGAAAAAGGAAGAAAATATGGTGGAAAAGGATGTCAATTTAGGTACAGTTTTGAGGTTCAAAATGAGTTTCCAAAGAATTGGTCAATGAGACATGTCAGAATTTTAATAGAAAAAACATAAACCAACAAAAATGAATGAATGAAAAATTAATATTCCTTTAAATGTTTTTCTAGAATTATATGTATATATTACTAGAAATAAATCATTTATAAATATCACTTTTGTTATATTTACTTTTCATATATCAATATAAAAACTAAATAGTGTATTGTCATGTTACATTTTCAGGAAGATTATGAAATTATCAAAAGGATGAATGAGCTGATATCAAAAATATGCGAGTAGAATGTCCAAAAAGGTGTACAAGGAGATGGTCAAAGAAATGGACATAACTGCATGACACGAGGAGCCATCTCAACAACAACGTGCTTCAAATGTAATATGTAATCATTGAATTTTTCGATTAGATACAACAAATAAACAATTTAGCATTAAATATTAAATTTCAATTATTTTCTTGCAGAAAAGAAAAGAAAATAGAACCCATTCAGCACATAAAACAAGACGACAAGAAAGAAAAGGGTTGATATCTAAGTTTGTTAGTAATTGTTACTTCCTTATAACAACTTAACTAGATTTCATTTTTGTATATTTTAAGTTGTTTTACAACAATCATCATTGAAATGTCTTCAAACAGGTGTTAACATACAAAGAAGAACCATCAGACGAATTGATTGACATTGGGTTAAATATGGGTTGTTAGTATATGTTTGCATATCAGAAATTAATTGTGGAATTTGTAAGCATCTATCGATCTTGTTTTACATAGATTCATATATAATTGATAGAACATAAAAATATTTTATATTAAATATATGATTTGTTATGTGGTATAAAACTTGCAGGAAACAAAGTATGGAATTGCGCCAACAAATGAAATCTTGGAAGATGGCATAAAATTTGGTTTTGAAAGAATGTGTATATTTCGTGAGTCAATTCTTGCTATGGTACGTCATTTCTTTTCAATTTAAATTGATGTATATTATTTAATATTTCAATTTTCATTATTCTCACCAATGTATATACACTCATTACAGTTTATTTTTATGTTTGTAGATGGAAGGTGAAGAAGAAGAAAACAATCAACATCGTGAACAAAACATTCCTCAAAATAACCCAATTCATGGAAGTAGCTCAAGCAGTGACAACAGTTCAAGCAACAAATGATGATCATTATGTTTGGATATCAAAGCAAGGCGTTGTATTTTTTGAAATATTTGTCTCTGAAATCAGACATTTTTTTAAATGTAATAGACGTAGTGTCCCAATTGAAAGACAAAGGGATACCGATAACTGTTCTATTTTGTATGGAAAAGAGTGTCTTATTCATATATATATAATAAAATTGTAAATGCAGAAGTGTCCTCAGACACATAACTTTATTGATCATGCAAAAATATTACATAGCAAATTACAGGAGTTTACACACGTAAACTCACACTCTCACATTCTCTCATTACGCACTACAATGAAAATAGGAAACTAACCTATTTATAAGATCTATGTTCTAACTTAATCTACTTATAGATCACTTGGAAAATAAACAAGTGTCCATTTACAATAAATGAGCTTCTAACCAATGTACTAACTTTACTCCTAACTTAGAGCCTAGGAAACAACTCTTTTCTAGAGTCCTAATTTTTAATAACAAATTTCTATTTCTAAATATCTCAAAGATTTATTAAATATTCTAGAATAATTATTAATTTAATATCTTAAATTAATAATTATTTTATTCAAAATTTATATCCTATGATAATATTTATTTTTGGATCATCTAACATTCCCCCTTATGATCCAAAGATACATTACAACAGATACCAATTTCATCCTTGAACTTAGTAAACTTTTTTCTTCCAAGAGGTTTTGTGAAAATGTCGGAGGTCTGATCTTCTGAAGGGCAAAACACTGGCTTGATGACGTCCTTTGCAATGAGAGATCTGATATGATGATACTTGGTGTCCACATTTTTTTTCTTTGAATGGAAAACTAGATTATTGGCAAGCTTTATTGTTGATTGATTGTCGATGAATAATGAAGTAGCTTATGTTGGAGGAATTCCCAAGTCCTGTAAAACCTGACGTAACCAAACAATCTCACATGCTGCTTCCTATGCTGAAATGTACTCTGCTTCTACTGAAGAAGTGGCCACTGTGGTTTGCTTCTTGCAACTCGAGGAAACTGTAGCTGACCCCATGTTCATTAAGTAAACTGAGGTTGATGCCCTGTCATCAATACTGCCAGCAAAGTCGGCATCTGAAAATCCACCAAGTACAAAATTTTTAGTCTTTTTGTAAAGAAGACCAAAATATTTTGTTCCTTGGATATATCTAAGAACTCTTTTGACTGCATTCCAGTGGCTGTCTAGTGGTTCCTGCATAAAACGTGAAAGAATACTGACTGGATAAGATAGAACAGGACGAGTGGTTGTCAAATAAATCAAGCTGCCAATCAACTGTCTGTAAGTCGTGCTATCCACTTTTTCCCCCCATTCAAATTTTGAAAGTTTCAAGTTTTGTTCCATAGGGGTAAGGACAGGCTTACAATCCTGCATTCCAAATCGCTGAAGAATTTCTGTTGCATATTTACTCTGGGAAATGAAGATCTGATGTGGAAATTGGAATACTTCAACTCCAAGATAGTAGTGAAGTAGTCCCAAATATGTCATCTTAAAACCTGCATGTAACTCCTTTTTCACTTGTTCAATGTGATCATCATTGTTGCCTGTAATGATCAAATCATCGGCATACATAATGAGAATGACCAGATATTTTCTTGGTTGGCACACATACAAAGTATCATCAGATTCACTACGATGAAAACCAACTTTGCGAAGGTATTCATCCATTTTGGAATACCAAGCGTGGGGAGCTTGTTTTAATCCATATAAAGCCTTGATTAATTTGAAAACTTTATGTTCTTTCCCTTCAACTTCAAACCCTGGTGGTTGTGTCATATATACATCTTCCTGTAAGTCCCCATTGAGAAAAGCGCTTTTGACATCCATTTGATGAACTTTCCATGCTTTCTGAGCTGCTAAGGAAAGTGTGAGGCAGATGGTGTTCCATTTAGCTGTGGGAGCAAAGGTTTCCTGATAATCGATCCCTTCTTGTTTCAAAAAACCTTTAGCAACAAGTCATGCTTTATACTTTTCAATATCACCATTCTGCTTGTACTTAATTCGATAAACCCATTTTCATCCAATAGGTTTAACATGCTGAGGACAATCAACAAGTTGGAAAGTGTTGTTGTCTTGAACTGCCTGATATTCATCAACCATTGCTTTTTGCCATGCTTTATGTTTTACTACCTTTTGAAAAGAAGAAGGTTCAGTAAAATCATTTGCTATCAAAGAAAAGTTGCCTTCATTTCGTTTTGATCCCCTTGTTCCTCTTTTGTTTTGTTGATTAGGCCTTACATCTTTCAAAAGTTGAACTGCCCATTTTGGAAGTTGTTGCTCACTTGTTTGAGGTTCTGAGAATTCCCCATCATTGTAAATGGGATTAACATAAACTGACGTTCATCGTTCAGGTGGTGAATCTAGAGAATCACTGTCAGAAGAACTACTGCTGCTTGGAGACACTGATGAATTTCTAGAAGACCTAGATGATTTTGTTGAAGTAGATGGACTGGATGACTCATCCTCAGAGGAAGGAAAATCAAGTTCATACCAATTTGGTGAGGTTGGTTGACTTTTCATATTTCCTTTCCTTTTACTGCCCTTAGTTTCTAACTTGTGAAGAAGACTTTCGATTTCTTCAGCACTCTTACTCTCTGTTTCATCAAAAATGACATCCCTACTCACAATAAATTTTCCATTGGTAAAAATATGATACCCTTTCTTTTTATCTGAATAGCCAATCATTGTGCATTTCAAACTTCTTGAATCAAGCTTAGTTCACTTTTATTTGGGAACTAAGGCATAACAGATAGATCCAAAAACTCGAAGATGTTTAACTTTAGGTTTGAAACCAAACCAAGCTTCATAAGGGGTGATTCCTTCTAACAAAATAGTTGGAGATCTGTTTCTTAGATAGAAAGATGTATGGATTGCTTTTGCCCAATATGTTGGATTTAACCCTTTGAAATTTAACATGGATATCGCTATGCCTAACAATGTGCAATTCATCCTTTTTACGACTCCATTTTGCTATGGAGTGTAAACATTTGTAAGATGCCTTCTGATGCCATTTTCACTGCAATAATTTTTGAATTCATTTGAGTTGAATTCTCTCCCATTATCTGTCCTGAGAGTACCTATCTTTTCTTTGACCTCACTTTCAACAAGTTGTCGAAAAATTTTAAACTTCTCAAAGGCTTCTGAATTGTTTTTCAAGAAATAAACCCAAGTCATTCGGCTGAAATCATCAATAAATAGCAAGAAATATTTGCAACCACCTAATGAAGTTTGTAGTGGACCACACACATCACTGTGAACTAGTTGCAGCAGCCTTTTTGCATGCCATGTACTTGTTGGAAAACTTTCTCGACTCTGTTTTCCATAAATGCAGGCTTCACATTTAGCATTTTCCTTGTTGAAAGTTGGAAGTCCTTTAACCATCCCTTGTTTCTGCAATTGAGAAAGATTATCAAAATTCAAATGTCCATATCTTACATGCCATAATCTTATAGGTGAAATTCGTGTAGTAACTGCCCCTGCAAAGTCAGAATGCCTTGGAATAATTGTCCCTTTCATCCTTAACAGTTTTCCATCTTCATATCCTGTCATCACTATTTGGAAGTTCTGTTTAACTGAATTAATCTTAACTAAGCCATCTTCCATAATTATTTGATGTCCTACTTGTCGAATCATGACCAAAGACAACAATTTTTTCTTATAGGTGGGTACATACCACACACTGGAAATCAATTTTTCTCCAATGTCAGAGAGAAAAACTTTGACTGCACCTTTTCCATAAGGTGTATGTTTTGTATCATCTACTAGAGAGATGGAATTAAGATGGCACTCTTGAAAATTCCAAAAGAAATCTCGTCTACAGGTCATGTGCTGAGTTGCTCCTGAATCCAAAATCCAAGCATCTTCATAATCACTCTTAATATAGGAGGAAAGTTGGATTGCTAGTGAAGAAGTGAAGACATATTCTGAGTCATTATCATCTTGATCTTGATCATTTGCAAACTGTGCTGAAGGCTGTTGAAACTTAGAAATTTTATTGATAGATGTGCGACAATCTGAAGCATAGTGACCAACTCTGTTACATCGCCTACAAACAAGTTTACTCAAATCAGTGCCTCTTCCTTGAGACTGTCCTCTACCTTGAGACTGTCCTCGACCTCTGCTTTTGCCTCTATTTTGAGATTGTCCTCTCACTAGATTCTGTCCTGTGCCTCTGTTTTGACTGTTGCCTCTGCCTTGAGAATTGTTTCTGCCTGAATTGGAGCCTCTGTTGGAGTTTTTTCCTCTGTGTTGACTGCGACCATGACCTTGCGCTACTTGATTTTGATTAAAATTACATTTTCATTTGTTTTTGGAATTGTCAGCTGAGGAGTTTCTAGCACTGGCCTCTGTGAGAAAAACGTCTTCACCAACTTTCTTTTTCTTCCCAAAAGTTTTATCATGTTGAGTCAACATTTCGCAGAGCTCATCAAAATTTAGCTTTTCTAACTTTCCAGTTAGTTTTAGAGTTTCCAAAAAATGTGTGTAGGAAGAAGGAAGCCCAAAAATTAAAATTGTGACCATAACTCTATCATCAACTGCTTGAAAACCAGCATTAACAATTTCTTGCTTAATATTCTTAAGTTTGGAGATGTATTCAAGAATATATCCTTCTTCAATCAATTTTTGATGCAACAATTTTAATTGTAGGTAAAATATTTTTTATTGAGGCTGAGTATCAAACAACTTTTTAAAAGTTCTCAAAGTAGGCCATGCATCTTTAGCATTTTCGATATGGACATAGATTTCATCATTGACAGAGGATTTAATGAGAGCTAATGCTTTGGCATTTTTAACTTCCCATTTTGCTAGCGCAGTTGCATCTATAGGTTTATTTGGATTTACATCTCCATCACAAATATCATGCCATAATTCATTATAAACAAGAGTGCTTTCGATGAGGCGTTTCCATGTTTTGTAATATTTTGAGCCTTCAAGTTTGTTGGAATTAGAAAAGAAATTAATCAACTTAGACATTGTAGTGTTTAAGACTTCACACAACGAATCAAGCTCCAAAAAATATCAAGATGTGCAACACAACAGCAACACACGACACAAAAAACGAACTATTGGGGCTTGACCTTGACCCTCGAATAGTCGTCGAAATAGGAGAAAATTGACTGAGCTTTGCACTTGGCTCTAGTCAATTTCTCAAATATTTACAAGGAAACTTTCAAAATTTGACTTTTACAATAGTGCTCTTGCACAATCTGGTAAAAAAAAATTACCCCCCCTCAAAGTAAAATTACTTTGAGTTACAATATCAACCCAGAAAAAAATTACAAGTCAAAAATCTCCTTATTACTCCAAAAAATTACAATACCCTTATTACTCCAATTACAAAAAATTGCAATGTTCTTCAAGTAAAAATAAATATTCTACTTATTTCTCCAATGACAAAAAAAACTCCAATAAGAAAAATTACAAAAAAATATTCATGATTGTCTTCATTGGATACAAAAAAATCCAATATTCATGATTTTCTTCATTAGGCGCCAGTTCCACTTAGCCTCATTAAGATAATTCCCCCAATTCTTCCAGAGAGAATCATGAGCTAGCCGCAAGTTGTAACTTGGAATCTTCTATGAAATATGATGTGGGATGTGTACATTGATATCATGACACAAAATTTCAATCCAATGAGGATAGTCACAATGAATTGTTCCACCCAATGCATTTTTCTGTTTGCAATTCCGTTGTTCTGCCCAAAAGAAGTCCGTCCACATCTTTTTACTGTTCTGCCCAACAGAAGTCTGTCCACAACTTTTTACTGTTCTTCCCAACAGAAGTTCGTTCACTGCTTTTTACTATTTTTCAATGCAGTTGTTTTTCAATGCACTTGAGGCAATATGATAATCACGCTCATGCTCTTGAAACCGTGATTTGATAATCATACTCATTGTTTTTAGACTGATCGGAGTATAGCACGAATTCTGATGACACAAGCTTCACAGTAATTAAAAAATATCAGGTTCTCAGTGATTCATGGCGATAATTTGAACAAAAAATATTCATGAAATGGTCGTAGTTGGGGCTTTAGGAACCTTTACGATTCACTGGTAATGCCAAATCTCCATTACCAGTTCGAGGTGCGACATCGGAAATCTCTAGAATGAAAGAAAAAGCAGCCCGAAACTTATACGCTGTTATATTTCCTTATAAAACTTCTATCGAAAATCTACAGAAAGCAAGAAAAAACAGCCACAAACTTCTACGCTGAGATTGAAAACATGAGCATAAAAGTTGCAAGACATTTCTTTCTCTGTTGTGTACGCAGATCTGCAATAGCACCACTGCTGTTTTTGGTCGATTCACAGATGTAGGTTCATTAAATAGTGCTATGTGAAAAACGCTCTCCCTTTAGTGTAGATGCAAACATCATTTGCAAACAACTTTCACCTTTATTTTATTTTATTGCAACAAAGCTCTTACAAACAAAGTTGCCTCAAAAATTTGAAACAGGTAATTCACACAGATTTTGTATTTTCTCTTAAAAAAATGATTTTAGAATTTATAAATCTAAAATCAATAAAAAAAATTGGCAAATTTCATACCAATCTTTTGCTGATCACTTCAACGGAGTTGAGTTTTCTAAGAACTGGGAGTGCTAGAATCTTCCTCCTCATATCCACTGCAACATTACCGTGGCTTTGATACCACATGTAAATGCAGAAGTGTCCTAAGACACATAACTTTATTGATCATGCAAAAATATTACATAGAAAATTACAGGAGTTTACACACGTAAACTCACACTCTCACATGCTCTCATTACGCACTACAATGAAAATAGGAAACTAACCTATTTATAAGCTCTATGTTCTAACTTAATCTAGTTATGGATCACTTGGAAAATAAACAAGTGTCCATTTACAATAAATTAGCTTCTAACCAATCTACTAACTTTACTCCTAACTTAGAGCCTAGGAAACGACTCTTTTCTAGAGTCCTAATTTTTAATAACAAATTTCTATTTCTAAATATCTCAAAGATTTATTAAATATTCTAGAATAATTATTAATTTAATATCTTTAATTAATAATTATTTTATTCAAACTTTATATCATATGATAATATTTATTTTTGGATCATCTAACAAAAATATGTTTTAATTTATTCTATTGCATTCTCCATTGTCACTATAAAATGTAACACAACTGATTAAATATATGGATGATTAAATATTATAATGAAGAGATGTGAAATCTGATGATATGATATAACAAATTAATCCAAACATCACATTCAAATGCACTAATAAAAATTTAATTGATATGAATATTGTTATAATATATGTGTCGTCTTTTGATGAATAATGAATTTTAAAAAATCATAATAATTATGATATGATATAATAAATTAATCCAAACATCACATTCAAATGCAATAATAAAAATTTAATTGATATGAATACTCTTATAAGATATGTGTCAAATTTTGATGAATAATGAATTTTAAAAAATCACAATAATTGCACTGTCACAGGTCGATGTTTCTAAAAAATAAAAAATTAACACCGATGTGTGTTAGTTACTGTGCACAGGTGCGTTTTTATGCTAATGCGCACCGGTGTGTTTCTACGACCTATGGGCACCACACAAATACCAATACCAATTATAACGCTCGGTGCATTTGTGTGATACACCACACCAGTACATTTATGTGAGATTGCTCACTGGTGCGTTTCTATGACCTATGGGCACCACAAAAATACCAATACCAATTAGAAAAATTGGTGCATTTGTATGATACTGCACGCTAGTCCATTTGTATAATACTACACACAGGTGTGTTGATACAACCTATGGGCACCACACAAATACAATACCAATTAGAATAGCCCGGTGTGTTGTACCACCTACAATGTGCCTGTTGCAGTTTTAGACCTTAATGACCTGGCACATACACATTCAACCGCCCCAGGTTGACTGTCTGGCTGACCCGCATTGGGACATTTCAAAATACCCCAGGGCGTCCTAATTTTTTTCTATCCCGGTGCTTGGTAGGTTTACCAGTACCGGTGTGTTCACCATAAAATGCACCAGTGCATTGACACCTGATCATCGCACCGATGAGAAAAACATCCGTAATAACCTCCGTCTGCCCAGTTTTTTTAGTTGTGTTGAAATTTCGCTAGAAGCTCCGCCAAAACCTCTGTTACTAAAAATAGATGTTGTAGCAAATGTTTTTTTTGACAAGTTTGGCCAATTTTATAATACTAAAAACCTTCGTTATAACATCCGCTAGAGGTTATTTTCCTTGTAGTGGAAGGTTCCACTACTTATTCACACCATTTGGAGGGTGACGATAAAGTATAATTCATATCTATCATGAAGAAATGAAGACATAGAAACAAATAGAGGGACTTGGCATTGATATATTACAACAAAGTCTTATGTCACAGTCCCCAAGTTATGGCTTCTTAGAAGTGTCATCACAAATGTCCTATGTTGTCCATGTATTTTTCCATAATTTGTGGAATTTAGTTTTATATTTCCAAAAAATGAGAAAATGTAAAATGTGTGGAAGCCCAGGGGTCACAAATGGAATGTGGAAAGTCACTAAGAAGTCCTAGAATCATGTAGGGGCTCAAATTTCATGCAGAATCTCATAAGTCGTATGGGAGCTCAAGGGACATAAGGGAGGTCAACAGTCACATGGGAGGTAAAGAGTCACCTCATTTGTTATAAATAAACCCTCATAGCTTAAGCAAAGGGGCAAGTAGTGGGCTAATGTTCCACTACTGGGGCTAGTGTTGTGTCATTGTAATTGTGTACTTGAGACTTTCACTTAATATCTTGAAGCTCTTAGAAGCAACACATTTTCATGGATGTTTTATCGATGTTGTAAGATTATTCTCTTAATGTTTGCCATATATGTTGGTATTCATACATACTAAAGAAAATGACCTATTTCATTGGATTTATTATATATCTTTTTTAATGTGTGTTGTTACTTTCTTTCATGATCGTTGTTACTATGTTAAATATTTTGCAGGTCAACTAAATATTATTTCTATGTGACTATTTTTCTATATTAGGATAGTACTATTACTTTTCTTCTAAAGAATAACTTTCTCTTTTCCTTTTGTGAAAGAACCTTTATACACTTTACAATTGAATACTTTATCATCTTGAAAGTATATAAATACTCCCTTATGTTGTTTATTGCAACCAAGGTAAATCATTAAGAGTGTGGAAATCGAGCGTCTTTCCTGGATGGGGCTCTTACTCCAAACTGCATGAAGTGTAGTTCAAACATTATATCAGGGAGGCCCCCTACTATTGGCAACATCTAGTAGCATAAACATGTAGAAAGAGGGCCAGATGAGAATTTGATCCCATAAAGTCTATTTTGAATCTCATCTCAAATGGATTCTTCCAAAATCATAATGCTAAGGTTTTTTTCCACAAGCGGGAATCTTACAGTCCCTGCAGAACTAATTCATGACTTGTCACATTTGAAGTTTTTTAGTGAGGATGGAACATCTATAGATGAGCATACACTTTAGCTTCTTAATTTTTTAAGTTTTCATGAATTGGATTGTGAAAATGTTGCTTTTATATTATCCATTTTCACTTTTGAAGGTTGCGCTAAGAAATGGGGCCATACCTTTTCACATGCTTTTATCCATTCATTCAATCAACTTTTGAAGGATCTTCAAGAATATTTTGGTGCATAAAATTATCAAGATGTTTATATAAGGGTTAATAAACACAAAATGAAATCCGATGAATTGTTAGAATATTTTCTTAATCAGTTTCTTCATCTTTGTTATGATTTTCCTAAGGAACATGTGGATTGGAATTTCATGAGTGATAATTTTTAGCATTTGTTTTGGGTATCTATTGAATATTCTTAATTTGAATAATCTTTATAACTTTTTCAAAACTCCATTTTAAAAATTGATCTCAGTCATGATGCACCTCAAATATTAGAGGAGGAATCCAATGTTCCCATTGCTCCTTCTCCTCCTCTTTTTCCTTTACCAAATAAAGTAAAATAATGTACTAATTTTGAAGTTGGGAAAATTGAAATTCAGAATATTGATCCACTTATTCCATGCTCATTTCCTTCCCTTAATCAAGATCTTATCTAGAGGAGATTTCAATTTTATGACACAATTATAGAGCCTAATGTAAAGGTTGATCACTTTGTTTCCCAAGATGACATTCACATAATATTAATCTTAAATCTTATCTCATTTTAACCATTTTATCTTTAAGGGATACTTTTCAAATTTTATCATTTACATATCAGCACTCCATATTTCTTAATTCACTTGGTCAACCCACTCCATCACCATTTGTTCCAAATACCCCTGATTCCCAATTGGCTAGTTAAAGGAGTGAAGAGATAAAAGATGAATATATTTCACAAATAAAGGAGAAAAAGAATGAAGATTCGTTCTACCTTACTTTTCCTTTTCAAATCCCTCTATGTTTACATGATCCTTCAATAGTTTTAACTAATCAAGAATCTTGTGATCCTGGTAATCATTCATGAAATTTGATTCGTTGATCCAAATTAAGGATTAGGCAACCATTACCATGATCACAATGACTCCATTGATATTTACGGTGATAAAAACTCAATTATATCCATTTATTTTTTGATTTCTCAAACAAAATTCGATATGAAAGTTTTTGATTTGGAATTTGATATGAGCATAGAAGAATTTCTTACCATAATTTTGATATGAGCATTGACGCATGTAATGAAACAACTGATGGTGAGAATGTGTTATGACCTTCCGTTCCACCATCCACTAAGCTACATTTCAAAGAAACACAAGGAAATGAGTTCATTTGTGATGAAGAAGAAAGTATTTTAGTTATTGAGAATTTTTTATGTAATATGTTTGTTGATGATTAAATGAGCAATGAAATTATCGATTCTAGAAGTTTCCATCCGAGTAATGATGATCTTGTGGAAATTAAAAGTGACAATTTTCTTGTCTCCCCCCTCCTATTTAAGGCTTCCTAGAGAAAATCATCTCCACCCCCCAACCCTTGGTAATTTTCCTTAGACAACCTCACCTAGCTCGAAAAACTTTCAGTAATCCAAATCTCAACCAAAAATGAATGCCACAACACCATGGTTATCCAAGAAATGGAAAGGAAAGTATGAAGCTAGTTTATATCCAAGAAAAAAAAGAGGAAAAACCCACATCAATGACAAAAAATGAACCAAATAAACAAATGCATGCACGATGTATTCACACTGCGGCTAGGAAATCACACATGCAACCTGTTTCCCGTGAATCCTATTATTGAAGTTGTTGATGCAACATTATGCTTTGGTTTTTTTTCTTTCATTTCCTTCCTTTATTTTATTTTTTGAAATATAAGTGAATTAAAATATTCCCTAATAATACTCTTGTTGGAAATACTGATGGGGGGGGTGAATCATTAGTTCTTTTAATTGTTATTTTTACCAGTTTGATCACTTATAGTTAGAACAAAAAATAGACAATAAGAATGATTTTTTTTATTAATTTATTCATTACAATAAATCAAGTACAATATATGTAGGGCTCCAACCCAATATAAAGACACCGATCTTCAATCTCCCAGGCTCCAACCTGTATTTTTCCAAGCACCCAACTTGGACTTCCAAGGCTCCAACCTTGTCAATTTTGAGGCACCAACCTCAAGGGCTCCAACCCTATACCTAGTTCAGGCTCTGACCTGGTCTCTTGGGGAATTCAATCCTCTAAGGCTCCAACCCTATCCACCAAGTCACAACCATTTTCTTTACAAGGCTCCAACCCTTAGCGTTACTTTGTCAACATATATTTGGTTGTACTTCATGGCTCCCAATGTCTTCTTCACCGAGCCCTGTTAATCTTTGTCTTCACTGAAGTCTCCATGTTATGTCGTTAATGACAAGTTATTGTTCACATGAAGGTGTCTCCACAGCTCTTCATTGTACCCAAACAAACTTTCCAAGGTTAATCCATGATGACTTCATCAAAGCATCACGATCTGCAATAGTGTCTCTAGTAATCTACTAGATGACTCTTGAAGGTCACTTCACAAGTGATCCAAGTGTCTTCTAGCTTCTTAAAAGAAAATCCACTACTCCAAGATATCTTCACATGGATCCTCAAATCAAACTAAGTCTTCACAGTTCAAACCTTCAAAATGCTTTCCCTAATATAATTTTCAGACTAATATGGGATTCAAGATATGCTCAATATTATACCAAAGGGAGCTCCCATTTCAAGATATTGCTCTCAAATATGTTCAAATAAGGTTCCAAATATGTTCTTGAAACAGTTAACAAGAGGTCCATATACTATCACAAGTGCATTCAAAGATGCTTCAAGGATAAATGTGTCACTACAACTTCAAGTTCACTATAGTCAAGGTCAAGCGATTGTTGCAAGGTCTTCCGTCATTTATTTGAGGTGTGTATTTGACCATAGGTAAGCCAGTCTGAGCTCGAGGTATATTAACAGGTCAACAATGTCTCCAATTGTGCCTAATTCGAGTTATGAGAGAACCCTCCAGCAGTCACAACAATTATGTCAAGTTTAAGCTTCTTCAATAGGTGATTGTCCAATCCCAGAGGGTGACTTAGTCCAAGCTACTACAATAGGTCCAAGTCACTGCGTTGACTTCAAAAAGTAATCTGAGTTGCATGATATCAGTTTCAAGTTGCACCAAGCCTCAAAATCATTTCAAGTAGAAGCAGATCTGAAACTAAAGTGGATTATAGTGAGCCTGTAGGCATCCAAGCTGCATATATATTTTCCTTAGTTTAATTCTTAACATAGAAACATTCTAGAAATATATTGCTGCCTTAAAATTCTCCTTAGGCCATGTTCTTCTTCTCCTTGTCTTCCTTTAAATTTTCCCTGATATTTTTTTTATCGAAAACTGATGCCTTGAAATGAGGTACGAAACCTTATTTATATTTAGTTCATCCTTTAAATAAATGGCGTTATTGTCGGAGATGAGATCCGACATATGTATGTTAACTTAGGTCGGCTAGATAAAAAATATGTTTTTCTAAACTTAAAAATTCATTATCTCATCAACCATCGAGAGTTTGGGGGCAAGTAAGGGCTCGTTATAAAGAGAACAATATACTCTACAAAATGGTATAGGATCCATTTTTAAAGGATGCCCCCAAGGTGTCTAATTTTATTTTCCTTTGTGACTACTCTTGAATTTTTAGTGAATAAGGTTGTTATATGTCATCAATTATGGTGAGGTCATTCATGTCATATCTCCCATCATTTTCCATGTCATCATCATGTATGTCCTTATGTGTGATATTGTAGCATCAATCATGTTACCAACCATGCCATAGTGCAATATCCATTAATTTCCATCTGGAGAGACCATCATGAGATTTATATTTCATCAATGTGAGGTTATTCATGTATAGTCTTCCATATGTTATAAAAGGATTTTATATTAGATACATCATTGGTACTTAAAGGCTAGATCACTATGAGCATCAATCATAGACACATGACTGACATGACATATTTAGACTTCCATATGAAGGGTAAGGACATCATCTGGGTTCTATGGCTTCTTCATCTTCATGGGGGTTCTAGGGCTTCTTCGTATTCATAGGGGTTCTAGGGCATCTTTAGGTTAGTTCAAGGAAATCATGATTAATGGAAATTTAGGCAACATCACACAACATAAGAATTTTCCATCACGAACAATTCCATATTCACATCAATGAGAGCCTTGATTAACAATATCCCCTTTGTGATTGATGGCAATATTACTTCCCTTCCAACATTTTCTCCCCCTTTGACATCAATGGAAAACAAGGTACCCAAATACTCCCCCTATCAAGTTGCTACTTTTCATCATATTTTCTTCATTAGTAGTAGTTCTTCATAGGTATTTTTCTCCCCTTGTCATTTTTCTCTTCCTTTTGGCAATGTGGTTCATGATAGATGTGTTTACATTTCTTCATTTCATGAACCAATTCCCCCATGCTTGCATAAAATCCTATATCTCTTCTTTTTTCTCCAAAAATAAATATTTCTACTTGGGGATTGAGCAGAAGACATATTCACAATTTCATGATTTTCTTCAATGGAGTTACTCCCAATATATGATCTGTCAAGATTGTCCATGTGTAACTCATTAAGTATTTCTTCACGGATAACATCTGTAAGAATGGTTAAGAATCAAAAGCTCCCCCTGACAGTATGTATGGTCTCCTTTTTGGCATATTCTCATCATAAAAACTTGGAATATTATATCTACCAAGGATGTCATCATCAAATCAACAACATGTGTTGTTGGCTTGAGTGTCTAGGAGACTTTCCGATCTAATTTTCTTTCTTCTCCATACTTGTGTAAATTTCTTTTCTGGCTTGGTTGTCATGGTTTTAGCTTGTTTAGCGACCCAAGTCAAGCTACGATCACAAGCCATATGTCTAATGTTGTGGAAATTGAAGCACTCCATATTGTTCATGCATGAGATATCATGACTTATTTTTGCAAATCTGCTTCTGGAAGATTGACGGGGACCATTATATTAATCGTTGTGATTTTCCCTACGATATTTTTCCATGTGCCCAAAGTCTGTATAATAATATCAATAAACAAGAAATATATTTTGGTATGTAGGAGATGAAGATTACCTTGATGTAATTCTGAAGCATTTTTTCCTTGGGATTCTTTGATGATATTCATTTCCTATTGTAGTCTTGACAGCATATGCAAGTCTGTTTGGAGTAGGATTTATTTCATTGTTGTCTTCACTCTTCTCCTTTCCTTTCCTATAACTATGAGAATCAACATTTCTTCCCGGCTTCCACACTTCCTTGTTTTTTGAACCATTATCATTCTTGCTTGAGGATTCAACTACATAACCAAGCCCTGGTTTATCAAGGGGAAAACTTAGATGACTTAGGATGTAATCTAGGGTTTGAGGTCTTTTCAAGTTATTATTCATCAAGTCGACTTCCTTTTTAGGAAAGACAATTTCTCCTTTCAACTTTTCACAATCTTCACGTTTCATAACTAGTTACTTCTTCATTTCTTCCATCATCCTTGTTATTTCATGGCTTTCGATTTTTAGAGAGATGACATTTTATTTGATTAGGAAAATATATTCATCCTTTTCTTTTAGTTTACATGTCATACTATTTCTGAGATTTTCTGCTTCATCAACTTCTTCCTCTATGAATTCCAAAGCTTCCATCACCTTCTCATCTCCTTGTGCTTGTTTCCTTGATTCTTCTAGTTTAGATATAAGGGAGGAGACATCTTCCTTGTATTGACCAAATTTTCCTTTAAGTTTTTCAAAGTCTTCATGTCTTTGTTCAAGATGTCTTGACAATGTTTCTTCCCTTTTCTTTGCCTTATCCAATTTGTTTGTCATGGATATGACTTCTTCATGATGGTTTATTTTGTTTTGGTACTTGAAGCTTGAAAAGGTCAACTTCCTTCCTTGTATTTTCTTGGTCACCATCTTGTGCTTTCTTCTTAAGTTCCTCATTTTAATTTTTCAAATTGTTAATCTCTTCCATGGCAGCTATAAGTTTAGTCAGGAGATCTTCTTCAAAGTATTATTTACTTTCTTCTTCTTCTAGGTCTTCTATGGCCTTGATGTCATCACTCATATTTTCAGCTTCCTTAATGAATTCTATATTTTCTGATTTTCCATCATATTCTTGACTAGTAGCCACGGTTAATGCTCCTTTTGAGTGAAGATCCTGAATTTTTTCCCACAAATATTTTTCTGATGAACATTTTTCCATTTTGGCCTTTATAGGATGAGGTAGCCCATGAAAGATTGCATTCATTTCTCTTATATTATACTGCTTGAATTATCCTTCCATTATGATATTAGTAATAATTTATTCCCATACTTCCATTCCATCAACCATTAAGAAATTTCTCATTCCCATCTTCCATACATCAAGGTTTCCATTGAACAATGGAACTTTCTTAATATGATTGTCTTCAGCTTTTATGGACGAGGAAGAGACATATTTAGAAGGATTGGAGGCTTTCTTCCTTTGCTTTTCCATTTGTGTTCTAAGGATCAAGCTTCATGCTATTAGGTTTTGAGAGAAGGTACTTGCTCTGATACCAATCGTTGGAAATACTGAGAGGGGGGTGAATCAATATTTCTTTTTAATTATTATTTTAACTAGTTTGGTCACTTATATTTAGAACATAAAATGAATAATATGAATAAATTCTCTTATTAATTTATTCTTTACAATAAATCAAGTACAACATACGTAGGGCTCCAAACCTAAATGAACACATTGATCTTCAATCTCCCAAGCTCCAAACTATATTTTTCCAAGAACCAAACTTGGACTTCCAAGACCTTGTCAATTTTGAGGCACCAAACTCAAGGGCTGCAACCCTATATCTAGTTTAGGCTCCCGCCTGGTTTCTTGAGGACTCTAATCCTCTAGGGATCCAACCCTATCCTCCAAGGCACCAACCTTTTCTTTACGAGGCTCCAACTTTTACCGTTACTTCGTAAAGATATATTTGGTTTGCTTCACATCTCCCAATGACTTCTTTATCGAGCCCTACTAATATTTGTCTTCACTATAGTCTGCATTTTATGTCATTAATTACAACCTTGTTCTTCACATGAAGGTGTCTCCACATCTCTTCATTGTACCCAAAAAAAACTTTCCAAGGTTAATTCACGATGACTTAAAAAATAATCATAATCTCTAATATTGTCTGTAGTAAGCTACTAGATGACTCTTCAGTGTCACTTCACAAGTGATCCAAGTGTCTTCTAGTTGCTTCAGAAAAAAACCACTTCTCTAAAGATGTCTTCACATGGCTCATCAAATCAAACCAAGTCTTTACAGTTCAAACCTTCAAAATTCTTTCCCTAAGACACTTTTCAGGGTAATATGTGATTCAATATATGCTCAAGATTATACCCAAGGGAGTTCCAAGTGCACTTCAAGATGTATCTCATTTTTTCAAGAATTTTTCTCCAAAATGTGTCCTTAATAGGCTGCTCGAAGGAACTTTCAAGATATTTCTCTCAAATATGTTCAAAGAAGTTTCCAAATATTTTCTTCAAACAATTAACAAGAGTTCCATATATTATCACAAGTGGCTTCCAAGATGCTTCAAGGATAAATGTGTCACTGCAAATTCAATTTCACTGTACTCAAGGCCAAGTTGTTGTTGCAAGGTCTTCAATCATTTATATGAGGTATGGATTTGAACATATGTAATTCAGTCTGAGCACTAGGTAGATTAACAAGTCAAAAAGGTCTCCAATTATGCCTAATTTGAGTTATGAGACAACCCTCCAACATTCATATAAATTATGTCAAGTTTAAGCTTCTTCAATAGGTGATTGTCTAATCTGAGAGACTATGGCTTAGTCCAAGCTGTTATAGTAGGTTCAAGTAACTGTGTTGACTTGAACAAGTAATCTGAGCTGCAAGATATCAACTTCAAGTTGCACCGAGCCTAAAAATAGTTTCAAGTAGAAGTAGATCTTAAACTACAGTGGATTATAATGAGCATGTAGGTGTCCAAGCTATCTATAGCTTTTCCTTAGTTTAATTCATAACTCAAAAAAATTCCCTAAACTCCTCTATTCCTTAAGATTCTCCTTAGTCTATGCTCTTCTTCTCCTTGGCCTCCTCTCCCTTTTCTCTCAGATTTTTTATGGAAACTTGATGCCTAGAAAGGAATTTTGAGACCTTATTTATATTTATTTCGTCCTTTAAAGAGAGGACATGACTGTTGGAGATGAAACTTGACATATGTATGTTAACTTAGGTCGGCTAGATAAAAAACATATTTCTCTAAACTTAAGAATTCATTATCTCATCAAACACTGGGAGTTTTTGGGAAAGTAAGGGCTCTTTAGAAAGGGAAAAATATAATCTACAATATGTTATAGGATGAATTTTGAAAGTATTCCTCCAAGGAAGCTAATTTTTTTGTTCTTTGTGACTACTCTTGAATTTTTAGTGCTTAAGGTGATTAGGACAATAATAGGTCATTAATGGGCCTTTGCATTGTCATGTATCCAACAGTGTCATTATATGTCATCAAGTATGGTGAGGTCATTCATGTCATATCTCCCATATTTTTCCATCACATCATCATGTATGTCCTTATGTGTGATAGTGTAGCATCAATCATGTTACCAACCATGTAATAGTGCAACATCCATTAATTTCCATCTAGAGAGCCCATCATGAGATTTATATTTCATCAATGTGAGATCATTCATGTATAGTCCTCCATATGACACCAAGGGCTTGTATATTAGATAAATCATTGGCACTTAAAGGCTAGATCACTAT
Source organism: Pinus albicaulis (assembly GCA_034641835.2). Taxonomy (NCBI): domain Eukaryota; kingdom Viridiplantae; phylum Streptophyta; class Pinopsida; order Pinales; family Pinaceae; genus Pinus; species Pinus albicaulis. The sequence continues at coordinate 623,251,177 of CM076584.1, read as the reverse complement.
GAGCTTCAATCATAGGCACATGATTGACATGGCATCTTTATACTTCCTTATTAAGTGTAAGGACATCATCTGGGTTCTAGGGCTTCTTCATATTCATATGGGTTCTAGGGAATCTTCATGGTTAGTTCAAGGAAATAATCATTAGGGTATTATGACCAATGGGCATTTAAACATCACACATCATAAGAATTTTCCATCATGAAAAATGTCATATTTACATCAATGGAAACCATGATTAACAACGCTAAGTGTGCAAGAGTGTATGCGATACAGAATGAAAGGATCAAGACAAACTAATTGATAAAACTTGTGAACTAATCCTCTAATTCCTTTTTATCACTGGTGTCTCCCTTTTTTCCATTTTCCTTTAGTTTCCTTCAAATTTCCTTAGCATGCAAATTTTTGTCTCTCCACCTTCATTTTCTCCTATTTTCCTTTATATATTATTATTAAATCCAAATTATTTCCTCTTTTCCTGTTCTGATGCCTTTTCTAATTTCCTTATCCATAAACGAACCAAAATTTATGCCCCTTATGATGTTTTCCCAACATTCAGCTTGGAGTATGTGTCCCATGAACTTGATCTTATTTTCCCTTTATTATCATTTATTACATGAAACTTTAACCCAAGTCTCTTAAAAACCCCTCGCGCTTAGGGGAACACCAACCTTAGTGTTCTATGACACTTATTACCAAAAAAACATTGACAAAAAACATACACCCTATGGAGATTTATAACGTAGCTCGATGAAGTATCTACAATGAAATCTTGCTAAAAAACAAATCAAACATACCACTTATTATAGATTTATAACATAAATCATTGCATTATTTACAACCATAAATATGCATACAAATACCAGAAACTCATTTGGTTGAACCAAAAAATAATGAAAGACACAAAGTTTGCATCCGATCAACCATCTCCCATGTATCTTCATTGGGCCCAAAGTGCGTCCATTGTACTTTAACCTACTCTAATGTTTGTTCTGAATCATGAGTTATTTTTGTTGCACTATGAACTAAGGTTTTGTCTAAAATTATCCCTCTCGTTTTACCTACAATACAAACCAATCAATCACATAATCAAGATCCCGCACATATCTCTTAAGAAAAGAAATGTGGAAAAAATAATGGACTTTCACTATTAGCATTAGTGAAAGTATTTATGCCACTAGTCCAATCCTATCAAGGATCTCAAAAGGCCCACAACACTGAGGTGACAACTTGGCACATGATCTAATCCTCAAGAAGCTACTCTTGGGATTGATGTGCAAGTACACATGATCCCCAACCTAAAACTCCTTGAATTTTCTCTATAGATGAACATAAATATTATTTATTTCCCTTGCTAACTTTAAATTCATTTTAATAAGCTACATATCCTGCTCCATCTCAACCAACATGTCCGGTCTAATCAGTACCATGTTCACAGGATCACTCCAGTTGATAGGAGTATTACAACTCTACTCATAAAGAGACACAAATGAACTCATCCTCAAGGAATCTTGATACCCATTATTATATGAAAACTCCACCAGTGGAAGATACACCTTCCATTTCCTCTCTTGATGCATGGAATACATCCTCAACATCATGTCCTCAATATTATAGTTAACCTTTTCTGTCTGTCCAATTTTTTGTGGATGATAAAATTTACTAAAATCAAACTATGTCTTGGAATATAAATGATGCTCTCTCAATAATATCAATACTGCTACGAGGTACTTTGCATGATTTTCCTCATTCTTGGAATATATCAATATATCATCAATGAACAATATCACAATATTTTCTAGATAAATATGCAATATATTTTTCATCAAACACATGAAATTTTTTGGATCATTAGTAAGACTAAACAAAACCACCACAAAATCATAATTCACATGTCTGGTAACAATACGATCCTTCTTCTTTACAAACAATATTGGTCCATCTCGAGGTGACACACTTGGCCTTATGTATCTTCTATCAATTATATATTTATGTTTTAAATTAAATTCTAGCAAGTTTTTAGTAGTCATCATGTAAGATGCCTTTGATGATGGTGTTTCTCCTGGTACCAACTCAATAGAGAAATCCACTTCCCTATGAGGTGGTAAATCTGATATATTTGTCAGAAACACATTCTAAAACTGTTGCAAAAATGGGTACCTATTCAATGATTCATCATCCTTAACATCCTTCCCCTTGTCACTGGAAACATGAACTACAAATAATACATTCCCCTTCCTAAAACTATGCTTAGCTTGCAGAGTGGTGACCATTCTCAGTGATGTAGAATTCTTCTTTACTTGAAATATTATTATGTATCCATCATCATCCAGGAACTCAATATCCTTCTCATAGAATTCTGACTTTTTCCTTTCATAGAACAACCAATCCATGCCCAAAAGAATATTGTATGATCCTAAAGGAAGCACATTTATATGTGCTAATGTAGGCATACCATTCAACTCAATCACACAAGCTCTCACCCAATGATGAACTATTTTATTGGTCCCTATAGCCAACTACAATAATGAAGTATCTGTATGAAATTTTTTACTCAAGCCACACTTATCCACTAGGTGAGGACTAACATAATTATAATTATATCTAGGATCAATGAAAATGGAAACAACTCGATCACAAATCTTACCTTCCATCTCAATAATGGATGCTTGATTATCCAACTGCCTATTATCAAGTGTTTCATAGATAAGGGAAATAATCTCACGAACATCCCAAATTATCTATGCCTCCTAGAATTTTATATCTAAGGCCTTCCACCCTAATACAATGGATAATCCTTCTTATGATGATCCTTGCCACATATACAACACTGTAATGGTTTTTTTCCACCGCCTTGATTATGTTGCTCTCCTGGTTGTTTTCCATTTCCCTTCTGGACTGCTTTAAACTTCTTGTAAGGAGCCACATTTTATGTTAGCCTGCATCCTAAGGTCTTCCGTGCCTCTGAGACCATTTTCCTATAACCCTTTCATTCCCTTTTTAGTCATGCTTAGGCTCAAACATGCACTTTGACTGCTCATAAAAATGCTTCAAATTTCAAATGAATTCCTCCAATGACTGAGGCTCATCATACTCATTCTAATCCTTGAATGTTAATGGAATTCCATTGATGACACTTTGGAACTTTGTCTTCTCATCCTAGAGGTAAGGCACATACATCAACATCTTGATAAATTTGGTTGTGCGCTCCTTATATGTCATAGAACATGTCTTAAGCTCATATAAATCCTTGGCCTTTCCATCATAGTATCTGTTGGACAATTGCTTCCTCTTGAAGAGTATTTTAAAATCATGCCAACTCAAATCTTCTACCTTTAAGCCTCTGACACGCTTCACATCTTCCTACCAGATATATGGTTTTCCCTTGAGATTGAAAATAGTTATTTTGGATTTCATATACTCTTTATAATAATGAAATCTGAACAACTTCTTCATCCTAAGCATCTATTATTCTACATATTCTAGCTTCTTCATCTCTCCAACAAACGTAGGAGGATTGGATTTCTTGAATTGATTTGGTAAGTAATTCTTATCACACCTCCTATAATGATGATAGCAATGATGAACCATAACTATAATAAAATCCATAAGCACTACATCTCGTGTTACATGCATCCAACCCTCTACCACCTTTGATTGTATCATCTATATCCAATGTGTATCTTGATATAGAATTTCTACCATATTCCCCATTATTCCTTTCCTATTATTTATGACTTATTAGTGGTTATATCTATCTATCCAAATGTGATAAGCTCTAAAGTATTACTGCACCAATCTTGGATTTCTTCTCTTGACCTCTCACAAATATCTCTTGTGAGTTAATTATATCCTTTCATTATTTTCCTTCCAACTTCTGATTTCTTCCTTAAAAATTCTTATCGTATTTGTTATTTCAGGAGAATAATCATCTCCTTGCTACTCAGATGATCTATATGGAGATTCACGTGAACTGTAATACACCATTATTCTCTTCATCTTTGATCTTCTTCTTCCTAAAAACATACCCTCTTAGATAAACCAAATATAGACATAATCAAAATCATAAGTTATTGAAGTTCAAGGGAGTGTATCTCGTCTACAAAAATTAGTCCAAATTAGCATGATATATGTGTATTTATATAATGACACCATCATTTAAACCTATCAACATCATATATGGTAACTCAAATTGTAACACCAACTATATACATGACAACCATAGCCACTGAAATGAATGCATATGGATGAAAGGCATGCATAATAATCTAATCTAGCCCATCCAATCCAATTGTTTAAACTTGGAAGTTGTGATACCAATATATAGCCACCCCTCCTAACATTTACCTTCGTTTACAAGCTCCCAGGGTAAATGTGAGGTTGAGTGCTACTATGAAATTACTTGACCTCCAAGTTACAGTTATAGAAGGGGGGCACGCAAACCACCCCAGGTGATCAATCCATAAGATGGAAAACGTTTTCACTGACCTAACTCCATATAAATACCATTGAAACATGATCCATTTAGTTATGAGGCTATACGTGCACTAATACGAATTATTCCATGTGATTATGACTTGAACTCCTCAGTTTTGTGATAGCAGTTTTGAGATTTGAGCCACTTTTCTAGGTTAGCCTCTAGGAAACTTCCAAGAACTGCTTATATCTTTACAAATTCATGACTAATGTAATAGGAATTCCAAACATGAAAAGGTGAAGCAATTTTTGAACTATATTTTATAGTACACATTATACATTTTGTCAAACATATGGTAGAAATTTGAGTTACCTATCGTCAATGCATATATAATCTTAAATCTCTAAAATTCATTTGAAAATCACTAGGAAGGTCTAATTCCCTCTCAAGTATCTACACTATCACTTGTTATCCCATGCATTAATCAACCATTCAAAAAAATTTCAAACTTTGAACAAGATCCATAGCTAGAGCACATTATAGAACCATGATTATAACCAACATATAACCATAATATTAACCATTACAATCAGCCATCAAATGAAAATAATATTAATAAGTACAAGTGCTCATAAAACACAATAGAAAAATATCTCTTATTAAAATTCTCAAAATCCACCGAAGTCAAGGACTTCCACGTACCACCCGAACATAGGTTGGGATGAAAGAAATCTTTCTTTCACCCAATTACCCTCATGGGATGTTCCAAGAACGAATGTTTGATCTCATGGAATAAACCAAGAAATAATCAACTTGGGAATATGTTGTAGTTAAATCCTCCAGGGGATAATAACATTATATTTGTGCCCATGGTTTTACATGGAAATCAAAAAATTCCCATACTTGGTAATGATTTAATCAAGAATATTTCTGAGCTTAAAATTTTGAATGGAGATAAAAAGACAGTAACTTTGTCTAGACTAGAATTTAGTCTCAAGGTACAAACATTATTAGGACTATTGATCTGATTCCAGTAGAAGGTAAGAAGTAAAATAATGTAAATGGTAATGCAAAGAACTTTTGGAAGTTTTTAGTGAATACCAAAGGATGCAAATTCTCCAAGAAATACCTAGAAAACCAAGAATAATTTAGAGAAATATGAATGAACAAAAATTTTTCCATTCATCCAAGCAGGTGATGTTGTTCTCAACTGCTCACTTTCTTTTACAATCCCAAAATTGAAGTCACCTTTAAGCCTGACTTTTATCCACATGGATACAAAATCTGGAGTAATTGAATTCACACTCATATGAGCATTTGTATAATCGAAATTTATCTATTTATTGTTAGAAGATAGAATAACCGTGTCCTCCACAATATTTATAACCAATGTACCACCATGGATATCTCTCTCACGAATATTATTTGTTGACAAAACTTTCTCCACGACAATTTTTCCAGTGCTAGGGTTTTTGGAGAGAAAAACATTGTCCTTGTCTCTTGAGAAAACATTTTAATAATACTTTGGATATATTCATCTCTAGCAATAACGAGATTAGGTTCTCGAATTTCAGCCAATCATGGATTTTATGAGATTTTTATAATTTTAAACAAATTTTCTTGTTATTTAAGATAGTTTAATGCACATTTGTAAAGATGGATTGCTGAAAATTTTGTAAGAAAGCTAGTATATATTACAATAATTACGAAAAATATCTGAAGGAATTTCAAGTATCCAAGTAAAGTGCCTATTAAATTAATTTTTTTTATTTTTCTATCATTGGAAGTGGAGTGGTTGGTCTTAGATATTCCCTTGAAGTTTAAAAAAATGGGTTTTTGGCAATCATCACAAAGTTGAACCTTATGAAAGTAATCTGAATTATGCACAATGTGGTGTTAATGTAGCTTTTTCTCCTTCAGATTCTGTTGAGAATCACATTTGGGATACTAGGATTTCTGGTGGATATTTATGTGATGAAGAGACCATAAAGATATGACGAGAAGAGATATTGAGCGAGCATTACAACCTTGTTGAAGTTAAAAGGGATTACTTATCTGATTAGAAAATGGTACCAAATAAAACTCAATATATCTCCAGATTTGTTTCCAATATTTTTGTGAACTCAATAAATATAGATTTCATATTTCAATAAAAAATCTTGTGATTTCTTAGTATGATGTAATATCATTCTCTCTTGGATGGTGTAATATGTAGCTCATTTTTTTATGTTAATTGTCATGAATTTACTTAATTATAATCATGTTAGTTAATCTTCAAAATCTTAATGAAGCACTCCCCATCTAGGAATTCATCCAAATTATCTCATTTTATCATGATTCTTTCTATAGAAGTTTAATTTCAGATTCCTAATTTCTTGGATTAAACATTGTCTTCTTTATTTCTCTTTATACTACTCTTTTGATCCAAAGACCCTGCAACCCTCATAGTTTCTAGCCATTCTGTTTTGCAGGCTAGGATTTTAGAATTATAATATTTGTTGCAATCCATTATTTCCCATCCCTACGACCACATATTTTAAAAATTCCCATCAATCTTTAGAATTCCTGGGCACTGGTTCTCATATGGCCAAGACTGCCTTTGGGGAAACAACATCAAATTAGTGTCGTTGTCAGGGACCGGAGAATGGAAGGTATTTTTTCCCTAGGTAATGAGATATATTTCTTCATGGAGAACAAGATTTAGGTATTGAAGCTTGGTTTTTAATCTTTCATATAATCATTCTCCTAAAAAATATTTTACTAAAGAGAAAAAAATTGCTGAAAAAAATGAAGAGTAAGGACGAAAAGACCAAGTACAAGATGCTGAAATTTTTAAAATAATTTTTATTCTTTGTTACCAATTTTGTTATCTGTTTTACCATACATTTCAAGAGGATTATTTCATATCTTGTATATTTTTATTGGTCTAAGCCCTCAACTATTCTTTTTCATTCAAGATAAAGGATTCGTGTTCTTCCTATATGATAAATCTTGATTCCAACCTTCCTGAGAGTAAAAGGATCAAAATCTCATTTGCATTACAATCCATCATAAGAATAACCAATCATGCCAACTTCAACATAAAAATTTTGGTTCATCATCTACTTTGACAGTCCATTAGAGAAATTTCTAGGTCTAAAATGGGCCTCCTAAGAAAAATGTACAACAAAAATAAAATTTATAAGAACAAATAGGATTCAATATGATTATTTCAACCACGGGTGATGATTCGCCATTTTTGGGGTAAAAAAGTAAAAAGATTAAAAATTAATAAAATAATAACACTACTTTTTCAATTTGTATTTTCAACTTATCTCCCTCATTTTTTATTGAAATTTCGAGTAGGAGTACTCATTATATGAAAAATTTAATTCCTCATCCAATAAGTGCCCATGTTGCATACTTTTGATGGACCTTGCTACACGAAATATGAAAAATACATGAAAAACATTATTGCAATCACGATTTTCATGTATTTTTCATTTTTTGTGTAGCAGGATCCATCAAAAGTATGCAACATGGTTACCCCTTTTATGATGAATCAAATGTTTCATCCAATGAGTGTTCCCGCTCAAAATTTCAATAAATTCATAGGGAAATAAGTTGAAAATACGGGTTGAAAAAGTAGTTTTTTCTTTTTTCCCTCTAAAATTTGATGATGTAATCTAATCTTATTTTATTATTTCCACTATTATTTTATAATTTCCTTAGGAGGCCCATTTTAGAGCTCAAAATTCCCCTAATGACTGTTGTCCCTTCCAAACAACCCACTGATAGTTAATCCAAAATTCAAGAAAGTTTTAAACCCGTCAGGTTATCAGGCCTGTTCTTCATGACAACCCTCCAAGAAATTTTAAATATTTGCCTCATTTTGGTGGAGAAGGTTCTTTTATAGTAGAGTAGTATATGTTGGATTTCGAATGCTTTTTAGACAAGTTTGAAATTATTCACGAAGATTTGGCTTTGAGTTTATTTTGTCATTCATTAAAGGGAGATGTTAAACAATGGTTTCAATGTTTAATGCCAAGTGAAGTCAATTCATGGAAAGAATTTCAAGATATTTTCCTGAGGTACTCGGGTGAACACAAATATCATGAGAAATATCTTTCTAAATTGTATGAAATTCATAGGATAAGAAATAAAACAATAAGTTAATTCAACAAGAGACTTCAAAAATTTTACTTCAGCATACCCAAATAAATTTTCCTTTCTAAGGTTTCTACCATAGTATACTATTTATTAGACCTTCATCCTAATGTAGAATTTTATCTCAGGGATAGGGGATCGAAAACCATGGAGAAAATGTTCATTGATGATAAAGAAATTTTAGGATAACCTTTGGGCCTGCGAGAAGCTTTCGTATCATAATTTTCATGAAAATTTGGAAAACAATTAGTAGGACAAGGGATCTAAACAAAAACCATTAGGTTTAAGTCTGTGCATGTTGAAAATGGAAGATATATCATCTTCAGAGTTTCCACTTCTTCTAATCTCATAGCTTGCAAATCTTATTTTTCAAAGGTGTTACATAAAATTTTCCAACAAAATATTTTCACATCTACAATAAATTATTTTTCCACTCTTGAATACATGAAAGTTTATGATATGGTATTTCTTGAAGATTCCACTATAAAAAATAACAGTATAGAGAATTTGGGTGACAATTGTGAAATTTCTGTAAAAAAAATCACATCAACAACTTTCCAATGAAGAGTACATGCCATATTCTCCAATTTTTTCATATCATATTAATTTGGCTTCAGCAGAGGTGTGTGAATAATTGAACAAGGAATTATGAAAAAATAATTCTGAAGCAAGAGAATTTTTATCTGATTTTGCAAAGAAACCACCAGTGATACAACCCATAGAGAAAGCTATTATTGTTGAACAAGAAGACAGATTCACTCATGCTTTCTATGCTCCAATATTTGACTATATGACATCTTCCTTTGGTAAGAAGAAAACATCAATTTTGGGATATGCATCAAATATTTTTCTTGAAAATGATATACGGTGCAAATCTGTTTTGATTTCTGAATCTCATTAGAATGGAGTTATTAGGAACAACAACCAAATCCTAACTTGGTACCACTGAAAGGTGGATTTCACTTCAGTGAATCCATCCATGTATAAAAGTGCCACCTATACATAAATAACCTCAGTTTTTGAGAATTTTTTTTTAGTTGTTTTTCAGTTCAGTTTTGCAGTTGATCAATAAGGGAAGCAATCCTAGTTGAAAATGGTTTTGAGATATTTTAGATTTCAGTTTTAAAGCTTGAGGTTTGAATCCATGCCCAACCAAGGCTACAAGTCTATAGTTCTTACCACTTTGTAGGCAAAGAATTGTCCTCAGATGGATCTATTATGTTGTATCTAAATCCTCCTAGTGATAATAGAAGTTCTATTCAAATTCATGGTTTTACATGAAAGCAAGAGAATTTCTGCACCTGGTAGTATTTTAATCAGGAATATTTATGTGGTTACAATTTTGAATGAGAAAGGAAGTAACTTTGACTGGAAATCAGTCTCGATGTACAAACATTGTTGGGACTACCAATCTGGGTCCATCAATAAGGACGAATGAAAGTAATGTAAATGGGAGTGGAACAAGCCTTTGAAAGTTTGTAATGAAGAAAAAAGGATGAAAATTCTCGAGGAAATAATTGGAAAACTAAGAGAGATTATCAATATATCACTCAATATGCATGGAACAAGAATTTTATAACTTAAAAAAATACCAACGACAACAAATTTCACCATTCATTCAAACCAATGACGTTGTTCTCAAATTCCCATCTTCTTTTGCATTGTCAAAATTGGACCCACTTTTAAGTCTCGCTTCCATCCACATGGCTACAAAATCTAGAGGAGTTGCATTCACACCCATATGATCATAATTTATATTTTTTTTATAAGGGGACCAAAGAACCTCGTCATCCATAACAATTATACCCAACATACATCCATGGATATCTCTCTCACGAATATTATTTGTTAAAAAAACTTTCTCCATAACATGTTTTCCAACGCCAGGGTTTTTTACGAGCAAAATATTTTCCTTGTCTCTTGAGACAATATTGTAATAATACTTTGACTATCTTCATCTCTAGCAATGATAGTATTAGCTTCTCAAATTTCATTAACAAAATCATGTATTTTAGGAGATTTTTATAATTTGAAACAATTTTTCTTGTTCTTCAATATATATTAATGCATATTTGGAAATATGGATCACTGACACATTTGTGAGCGAGCGTGTATAGATTACAACAGTTACACAAAATCTCCAAAGGCAGTTCAAGTATCCACGTCAAGTGCAAATTCAATTAAATATTTTGATTTTTCTATCATTTGTAGTGGAGTGTGTTATGCAGAATCTATGACTATGGATAGATGTATCTTCCCTAGACGTATTGTCTTGGTCTATAGGAAAAAAAAAAGGAAAAGTAATATAACGTTTCCCTTAAAGTATTTAACCAGGAGATGAGACCTACCTGGAATCTGTTGCAAGCTTCACTCTCTACGTGGCTTGCATGGTCCAATCCTAGCTTTGATCATTATAATTAAAGCCTGCATATATAAATACAACAATTCAAATATTTATGATATATATGTAGTGTTATCCAATTAATTCCTTCAATGGATCAAAAAAATATTGAAAAATATGAACATCAACATCATATATAGGAAAACAATGTACTCATTGTATTAATAGAAATGAAGAGAGTTACAACCAAATTTAGGAGCTAATCATGTAGAGAAACTCCCCAAGTTGACTTGTCCTTCCTTGCCACAACAAACCCCTCTATGTCACCCCATTACATGTAATTATGGCTCTCCTTAGATTCAAGAGAGCATCATGAAGGTAATCAATATCTAAAATCTAACCCCTAGCTTGTGGATGGCAGTAAATATATACAAAAGGATTGTAGTTTACAAATTATTATCTATTTACCAATCTAGGCTTAAGATCCACTCTTGATGAGAGGATGAGTTGAAGGGATAAGAGGTGAAATCTCCAAAGTAGAATGAGATGGGATTCAAAGGTCTTATCAAAGATAATTGATTGAAACAACTCCTAGAAGATAAAACATTTCATTTTATACACACATATCATAAGAAGCCAATTATACCATAAAAACAATGATTGGGATTTTGGAAGACTATACTAAGAGCTCAAACTAATTTTTCATACAGGAATAGCTAGAACTAAAGAATACACAATGACTTTAAGTAATAAGGAAACCATTAATAGTTAACTCTTTTAGTATTTTCTAGCTACAAGTGTTTACCCTATTCATGCATTAAATACAATAAAATACATAACAATGGGCAATGTCATCTAGTATATTCAAAATAATTTCGCCTAAATTCCACCAGAATCAATTAGGGATCAAATTTATAGGGATTTAAGATACAAGGTCAATGTAAACCTTCAAGAATAGCCCTACGATAGAGGAATTGTGCGAAAAGGTAAATACCTAGAAAGTGTTTGTAGGGAAAATGCTAAACCCATGATAAAAGTCCTTTTCCTTGAGATTTCCAAATGCTAGTGTAACATCCCTTCGAATTACTCAGAAAATAACGATGAATTAACTAGTAATTTTTTTTAAGTATATCAGTATATATAAATAAAATATGATGTTTACACACATCACGATGACCTCTAATTCTATTTGGTGAGATAACACCTTGTTTTTTTTCCCTTGAACAAGTTGATTATCCTAGAACATGTAACGCTGTGTTCAATGTATATATCTTCTTTCCATATTTGATTTGATAACAAAACTAGGCTAGGCCCTATATAAAACTTTATCTAAATTATTTTCATTTTTATATTTGCATGCATGTGGCATAATAAATTATTGGTTTAGAATAAATATATTCCCAAGCCAAGGGATATGGTATAATGTGAAATATCTTTTCCTTAAAATGAATTATGCCATCTCTTAATGTTTTTTTGACACTTACAATATATAAATGTGTGTGTCTATACACACACACACACAGATATATATATATAGTCAAATAATTTTTTACCATGTCAAACGTGAATTGTAGTATAGCATCCAACTTTGGACATTAAGTCCCAAAAAAATATAATTATGTATATATATGTGTTGTTCGTTTTTCATCTCCATGTCGAGACTTGCTTGAGATTATGAGGAGGGTGACATAACTTAAGATCCTCATGGAATTGCATTATGTTTGGCGATTTTTACTACAATTTGTCCATGTGGATGGTGTTTACATGGAAAAGGGTCCACAAGGTTGAGCACACCCTAGATAGATGTTAAGATATGATGGTAAGTATTTTCTTGTCCTTTGTCAATGGTGGGTGACATATTTACACTGTTAGGGTACCTAACTACCCCTCTTGCCCAATCACATTGATATCATTTGGAATCTCCAAGGATTGGGAGCTGAGCTCTGCAACTCAAGCGTTTTAGAGAAACTAAAGTGAATTCTCTCGAAAATTGAAATATTTTCTTAGTAGGAATTTGTCTCAGTAGAATTTGATAGAATGTTGGTTATTGTTTGGCTAAGAAAATAATTTAGCTACTAGGTCAATAATCGACATTTTCATCTTGTTCACTTCAATTCTTTCTACAACATATATAATTTATGAGTGTTTGTGTCCAGTTATCATAGAATATTTTTGCTGAATTTGACTTGGGTTGGGGCATGAAGCATGTTAACCTAGCTTCCTTATGATTTTTGTTGCATCTCCTCTCCTTAGGGATTTTAAAATGCCATGATTTTCTTGTGCTTTCTCAAATGAAAATTTTCATAGAACCATTTTTTTTAGAAATTTAAACCATAATTAAGCTTCTTCCAAAAGTGTTTATTTCTTACATTGTATATTCATGAAATTGAGTGTGTCCTTTCAACTATAATAGGGGGAATTCAGAAGGATTGTATGCCTCTTTCTCCCAAGGTATAATATAGGACATTGTCCAGTTCAGTGATGTTATTTCGTATATGGTTTTTCTAGAATTTTTTCGTGACACACTAACGGTCCCTCCTAGTCGTGGATGCAACAACCACCCTCCAAAATTTTCCAATTCTTTGATTTTGGACCCTCCCATTCTATCCATGAGAGCTTATATTTTACTATCGTAAAGTATTCATGATTCGATAAATACTTATTCTTTTCATATGTGTCTTGTGATTTCTTTTTTTCATACTTATATTATCTTTTTGAGTGACAAGCTAACCTTTTCACTTGAACTTACAACAGTTTTGGGCTTTCCTCTAGAAAATGGGAAATCCATGAGGGCAAGCCAACCTTGATTGTGGAAATTTTTTAATCTAGGATGGCAGCTTAGCCTTGAGTTAGAGAACTATGAATTTATGGATGGAGGCCTAGCACTAAGCTCAAAAATTGTGCAATCCATTCCTTGAGTTTAGAAGCTACATTATGCATTGATTAGGAAAGCTACCCAGTTCCTCGGAATTGCGAAATCTTCCTTGGAAGTGCATATGGAAAGTTTGTCGAAAAATAAAAAATTTAAAAAAATAAAAAATCATCCCTATAAAATAGGGAGTCAATATTAATTTCCTGAAGGTGGCACAGTTGTTATTTTTCGAAATTTCCGCCAAGCGTCTCTTTTTCCTTGACTTTAGGAATACGTGTCATAAACCATAATATTCTCAAACATATTTAATTAATGCCTCTAGAGAGCATTTATACATTTTATCTTTGAGCTCTCACATTCCCAAAAATATCAAGGAGCCTTTGGTGGAGTTTGTGTCGCTTTTCCTCATGATTTTTGTGTTTGTCGTCTTTTGCTTCTTTTCTATTGTTTTTTATCGTTTCTCTTTTGTGAGTGTTCTTTTAATTGTTTCTCTTCATGGTTTTTTGAATTTTAACTTATATTAGCTTTTATAAGTGTTGGTTCAATTTTTCATTCACCTTTCAAAAGTGTGGCATTAGTTTTCTTTTTTTCTTCACACTGGTGATCATCGTTTCGATGAATCTCCTCGCATGTTTGATTTTCCTTATGTTTGTTGATTTTATACAATTGATTCACATTATTCTATCCATACTTAGTCAAATATGCACTTTAAATAGCATTATCATTTAGATATTATTGTTTCGCACACCTTCACCGAGAAGATGTAAATTTCACTTGGCCATGCTTTGCATTTCCCAGCTAGGCATTGCACAAGTTCGAGGCACAAGCTGAGAGCTTGGCCTCTGATACTATGCAATGTGTAGTACGGGTTGGCCCAACTACACATTCCATAGTTTTGGGGCTTAGTTTTCACAGCTTGGCCATTCATATTGTACAATGTGTAGTCTCTCCCCTTCACTGTGAAGGCTAAGCTACGCGTTACGCAGTCTCAAGCCTCAAGTTGCATTACTGGCTACTAAGAATACACAATTTGTAGTTCGCTCAACTAGCCTCCCTCCCTTGGCCATGATATTTGTGCAATATCTCTCATTAGTTCATGTGTTTCTTGTATGACCTTTTTTTGAAAGTGGATTTGCAAAAGGTAAATTATTCTTTCCGTGAGTTCCCTTTCCCTCCTATAGGTATCACAATTGTTGACCATTTATCTCAAGCAGTAACTATTACCATGGCACCCAACATATTTGCTTCAAAGGATACCATAGAGAGCATTATCGGGGAAGCGATTGAGAGCACGCCAGTAAAATTGCTAGTGTATTTAGATACTCAATTGTTTGTGGAAAAGGAATCAAATTTTACATGTTAGAAGGTGAATGAATATTTTTCAGAAAAATGCTTCAAAGAAGATCTAGAGGGTCGACAGGTATAAATAAATTTTCATTAGATGTGACTACAGAAGGTTTCATCCATATATCTATCCTTACCATGTGAAGATGTTATCAGGTGGATTGCTTCACATATTAATGTGAAGACTATGACTTTGAGCAATGCCAACAGACAATATCTTGCTACTTTTATAATAACATATTACCACCTTATACACCATTTTCCCTAGCTAGACACACTCATGGATTTATACTTCTATTCCACTAATGTCCATGTGAGAAAGAAATAAAATTTTTAAAGGCTAGGTAAAAGGGACATCAAAGTTTCAATAGACACCCACCAACACATAAAAGGAAAAGTCTCTCAAGAGGGCCTATCAGCTCCTGGTTATCCCATCTTGGAGAATATGCAGTCATTAAAGCACAAAGACCTTTCCTGAAGGGTCATAAATCTTATTGAATGATTTTGTGAATGAGGGGTGTTATCACCAAATTGATCTTGATTGGTTGCTCATCAATCAATGCAATGTAACTCTTTCAAACCAATTCTAACTAAATCTTAGCCTCTTTAGTTTGAGAGGGCTATCTCAAAGTGGGTTTATGATTTTGAATAAGGATAGTAATAGATGGCTAACTCTATGTAATTGTAACTTGTATTATATGACTGCAGGTTGAAAAATGTAGGCTTTCTATCATTGGGCCTATGGAGTCAACAATCAGTAGTTTTAGTGACAATGTTTCTTCACATGGAAGCTGAGGAAGATAGAGTTTTTTAACAGAGATAATTCACACACAGAACATAGGAAAACACAGTAATTTCAACACTAAAGGAAGTCAGAGCATAATATTATGAATTATAAGTAATTAGAGGTGAAATTTACTGCAAGTGATTTAACATAATATATAGATCAATAAGACATCAAAAACCTCATGAGAATCTCAGGTATAGAAGTAGAATGTCACTATGTATTACTGATAATGGCCAAAAACATACAAGCATCAATTTTTTGCAAATATTCTCCAACCCCTTGCTTATTTGATTTTTTGTCTATAAATATACATTCTTTACAATATGGATAATCTACTTGGTGGCCAGATACTTGAATTATACTATGATGCCTTCCATAACTGAAATCAAGAACTTAAAACAGAAAACTGACAACTACCTTTAATGAAACAAACTCCTAAGAGGACTCTATCTCCTATTTATTACATTCCTTTATCCTATCTTCAAAACAGTTACATGATGGTTACATAATGAATGTCACATGCTTGAAGGACACATGACCAAGTTCACCACCACTTTACATATTTATAGCACTCATATATTTGTGGAACATAACCCTACTTTTTAGGAATGGATGACCTTCCTCTTCAACGTTGTTTTGACTAACGACATAGCTGCATGGAACTCCCTTTGAGTCGTAGATATCTGCTAATACGGTCCACTAACATGCTGAAGGTATCCAGCTCACAAAAAATTCTTTTAAGATGCTCAAAATCCTTCAACAATTTCTCACTACAAAAATAGGGAAATTTCATAGCGAGTCTTATTAGCGTGGGAAAAATGGCTTTTCCATCAATCTTCTTCACTTATTTGTTGTTCCAACACCTTCATCATGTCATGACACCTTGCAAGCATCGATCTCCTTCTTTAAAACATGTCAAAACTGAGTTTAAATGCAAAAAAGAACCTACGATATTTTTTGTAGTGTATTTTTGGTTTCAAACTTGAGGTACGCTACGAAAAAGTGTAAAAAACCAGAAAATGTTGTTGTCAATGTGGTCTTCAAAAAATATTCTCTAGCTACAAATTTTGGGTTCTTTGTATGTTATGAACCTCCTAAAACATATTTCACCTTACCTTATTACCCCTATGGGGTTTCCTCCTCATTTACAATTAGTTGACTAATGGGCTCTTCTACCACTGTCATCTTCAATCCTTTCTTTTCCAACTTGACATGAATCAAATCTAATTGCTCCTCCAGATCTTGCACTTGGTGTTTTAATGCGCTATCCTTGGAGTGCAAGTGCAGGTTTATATTTTTGATGTGTTTGACCTCTCCTCTTAGTGGTTGTTGAGCATGGAAAAAGGTATGAATTCACCATGTATTTTCTCATCTTTTTCCTTTAAACATAACTCTTTTTATTCTAGAAAGGTTATTTATTGTAGAATTATGATACAATTGCAAAGACTTATGTTTATTGTGAAAATTAACTAAAAATTTCCTTTTATTGTAAAAACAGGAAACAAAGGAAGTAAAAAACTATTCGAAAGGCAAGGCTAAAGTAGGAGCAACTGCTGTTCCTCCAGTGATAGACCGTATCTAGTCAAAGAGAAGGAAATTAGAACGCATTGCCAAAAGAAGATAGGGAACAACACGACTATAGCCTAAGAAGATCAAGCGCTAGCTAAAGAGAGAAAAGGAGCGAATCGCTCAGGATATTTCGATCCTGAGGGATCGTTGTTCAGTCTTATCATGTTCCTTGTCTTATCCGTCGAAACTGTTATAAAAGGCAATGCCTTTAGAGATCGAAGGTGTCGAATCATTGATTGAGCATTCTTTGTAGAACTCTGCATTTTCTTATTAACTCTCGTAATCAGAGAGCGATTGTTGTAAACACTATTTATGTTTGATTAATACAAAGAAGCATTTCCGTTCCATTTCTTAAGCTTTGAAGTAACCCAGTAGTGTTTCACAGGTGCTAAGGGCCCGACCCTAGTGGATCGATCTATTTTTTGTATCTCTACCTTTCAATTATTGCCGTGTGATAGTGTGTGCTTGTTTTCATTACAATTGCAAGTTCATTGTTTCACTGTTGAATTCATGATTGATTTTGTTATGTTACATTAATGAATTTCATTGCTGTTCTGTTCTAACAAGAATCTTAATTCCTGTATCATTTATCTTGTTATGCCTTACAGAGCTTTGTTTTTCAGCATTTATGTTCCAATTGATTACTATTCCATTTAATTGTTGTTCATTTCAGATTGTTGCTTAACAGGGTTTGTTGTCGACATGGTTTGCTATTCAATAGGATTCGCTATTTGATTCCATTAGTTAGGATTTGTTGTTCAAATCCTTTAGTTACAGTTTGCTGCTTATTTACATCGCTTTTCAATTTTAGTTTGTTGTTCATTTCCAGTTCATTAGTTTACATTTTGCAAGGAGTTTTCTTTTAAAGAGTTTTCCTAGTTTACTTTTATTAGCATCTTTAGTTCAATTTCTATTTTCCTTTTAATTGCTTTAAAGCAGGGTCATCAACTGTAGAGAATACTAGTTATTGCTCCCACGTTCCCAGATTGATTATCTTGTTCTTAGATTGGTTTCAATTGCATCAATTTCTAGAGGAATGGGTTATCGCTACTGTATCCTTGATTGATGTTTGTTGAGTGAATGATTGGATTTTAGAGCATTTGAGTTCATGTTATTGTAGTCAGATTTCTTTTCCAAACATCCATTTACTCTTGTATTTAGGAAATTGTACTACATATTACAAAGCATTACTCTTAGATTGAATTGCAGCCTCAGACAGAGTACACTCTTGAAACAAAAAGTTGTTCCTGGATTGACAATTAATGTAGGATAAGAAGGTGTTAAAAAGATACCTTTTATACCTCAACATTAGTAGTGGTGCCAAAGAATAATGGAAAGTGGAGGATATGTGTGGAATACCGAGAATTGAATAAAGCAACCCAGAAAGACCACTTTCCCCTTCCCTTCATTGACCAGGTATTAGACACATTGGCAGGAAAGAAATTCTTTTCTTTCCTAGATGGCTTCGGTGGGTACAATCATATCTAGATTGCCCCTGAGGACCAAGACAAAACCACTTTTACCTGTCCTTGGAGGACATCTTCCTATCGAGTCTTACCCTTTGGCCTATGCAATGCCCCTGCTACATTTTAGAGGGCCATTCTCAGCATCTTTTCAGATTTAATAAATGAAGAGCTCGAAGTCTATATGGATGACTTCACACCATACGGAGATGATTTTGAGCCAGCATTAGAAACATTGGAAAAGGTGTTGCAAAGATGTTTTGACACCAGGCTTTGCTTGAGCCATGAAAAGTGTCATATGATGATGACCGAAGGACTTACCTTAGGTCATTATATCTCAGCAGCTGGAATACAGGTAGATCCAGCTAAAATTCAGATAATTTTGTTAATCCCTACTCCTACCACACAAACAGAGGTACGTAGCTTTCTCATATTTTCTAGCTATTATAGAAGATTCATAGAACATTATTCTTGAATAGCTGCACCTTTATATGCATTAACATGAAATTTTGATTTCAATTGGACAGATAAATATGACCATGCTTTTAAGGATCTGAAAAAGCTGGTATCAACAACCCCAGTGTTGAGGGCCCAGATTGGGATTTTCCCTTCCAAATTTCATCTAATGCCTCAGACACGGCTATTGGAGTAGTTCTTTGGCAGGAAGAGGATAAGAAACCATATGCAATTTACTATATTAGCAAAAATATATCTCCTGCTGAATTAAACTATACTATGACTGAGAAGGTATTTTTAGCTATAATTCATGCTGTAAATAAGTTTAGCTATTATATAACTGGGTATCCTGTAGTTTTATATACCGATCACTCTGGCATTAAATTTTTAGCAAATAAAACTGTTACAAATGGTAGAGTAATAAGATGGTTTATTTTATTATAGGAATTCGATATCACAATAAAAGATTGACCTGGAAAAGAGAACCCTATAGCTAATTTCCTGTCACGAATGCAAAAACCAACAGATGCAGCAGCAGTCAAAGATCATTTCCCAGATGAGAATTTTTTCGTTGTTACTATTAGAACCCCATGGTATGCTGATATAGCAAATTATTTGGTAATAGGTAAATTGCCTAAACATCTAACGCTTAATGAACGAAAGCAGATAATACATCATAGTACCTGATTCTCTTGGATTGGGGGCTACTTGTTTCATACAAGATCAGATATACAATCAGGAGATGTGTCCTAGAGGACGAAGTATTTGATATTCTGAAAGCATGCCATGACAGGCCATGTGGCAGGAATTTTGCAGATCATAGAACTACCCACAAGGTTTTACAGACAGGCTACTTTTGGCCTACCATTTTTAAAGATGGCAAAAATTTTGTACAAGCCTGTGATAGCTGCTAAAGGGCAGGTTGCCCTGGACAGTCTGACGAAATGCCTTTGAACCCACAATTAGTAATCGAGCCATTTGAATGCTAGGTGCTCGAATTTGTTTTTCCTATTAACCCATCATCGAATCAAAGAACATACATCCTAGTCACAACATAGTATGTTACTAAATGGGTCGAAGCAGAGGAACTTTCGAAAGCTACAGAGGACTCTATAATACAATTCCTTTTCCAAATATTTGTGTGATACCGTCTCCCAAGGGACATAATCACATATGGAGGACCGCAATTTGTAGGTAATAAAATCGCTGAAACATTAGATAATTACCACATTCAGAACAAAATCACAACTCCATACCAGCCACAGGAAAACGACCAGGTAGAGAGCACGAATAAAGTGATCGAATCTATACTGACAAAAATAGTTGCCTCACACAGACGCAACTGGGCTTATAGATTTCCTGAAGCCTTGTGGGCGTACCGGAAAACATGGAGAAGTACCATGGGGTATTCACCATATCAATTGGTATTTGGAAAAGAGCCCATATTTCCAATAGATTTTGAAATTCAGACATTAATAATAGCCCATGAGGCGGGTTTAGATTTAAATGAAGCCTAGGCCAGAAGATTAAATCAAATCAATGAGTTAGATGAAATTAGGCTCTCTACTCTTCAACACACTACATTAATTCAACAACAGAGAGAAAAATGGCACGATGCCCTCATCAAAGAGAAAATCTTCCATGAAGGAGATTGGGCACTCCTATATGACTCCAAGTTTCAGGATTTTCTAGGAAAACTCCAGACACGATGGATTGGACCTTACGAGATACAAAAGGTGCATGATAATGGCACCATTACATTAACCACCATTTATGGATCTGGACTTTCCTTCAAAGTAAACGGTCATCGAGTGCGACTTTACCATAAAACTCTTACTCGAGAATCCTTTTACCAACAATTATGGGAAGATTCTACCATGCAAGTTCTTGCTGAGGGAGATAACTCCTCCTCGGCACCCATTCATTGAATCATTTATTTATTTAAAAACCTGTACATAAATTTTTTTCTTTTACCTTGCTTGTTTTTTTGTATAGAATTTTATTTCTTAAGTTGTTCTTACTTTGCTTGCTACGAATTTTTGTTGTTCCTTTCCAAAGGAACAACACTTTTTGTTCCTTTAGAGGTTACTGGAATCAGAAAATCAAGAAAAATCGTCACCTTTAAGAAATTGTTTTGTAGTGATAAGAAAAGGGAAAGGACATAACCACCAATATCACTTTGTTGTCTTACTATCACTAAAATTAATATGATCGATTATCTTTATCATGTTGGTTCTTCCCTAAATTTTCATAACTCTCTTTGATTTTTATTTATTGAATAAGGATAAGGGCATATTTTCTCTATTGAGATGTTTAGACTTCTTCCACCATCCCTAATCTTAAGGATTTTCGAGCTATCCTTTATATAGAAGTAGGGAAGTGCTATATAAAAAATAAAAAAAATAAAAGACAAAAGAAAAGGAAAATATCTAGATATTACTAACAATTCTATGATATGGCAGATGGACGATAGGGGGTCTCATCAAGAGCCATCCTACCATGATCATAAGGAAGCAATGAAGTGGCATTCCCATTATGGCTACCACACCAGGGATATGGTCCAATGGACAACTCAGGAAAAACTAAAAAGTCCTTGGAACAGGAGGTCTCATCACGAGCCGGCCTGCCCACCTTCACTTCTTTCTGGTGAATGCCATTGTGATTTATCTAGTCCCCAAGCCAGCACAATGGCCTCCATCATGACATCACACAACACTTCTCTAGGCATAAATAAAGGATAATGGTTCCAAGGGTGAGAAAGCAACTTTGTCAAGGTTATGGACACCTGTCAGCAATAGAGCTCTGCTGATGGTATTGGAGTCACATTTTTTACAAATATATAGTAATGTTAAACCCTTTTCTTATATATTTATCTAATATCAAAAGAGAGTATGCCCCTAAACCCTTTTTTTTGAACCTACTATACATGAAATTTATTTATAAATCGATCATAACAGTTTGAGTAGGTAATGACTGCATAAGTACTTGTTTTCACATTAGCTGTCCCTTTCCCTTATCTTTGAATCATTACATAAACATTTCTATATCTATTTACAATTTAATCATATGCATCGATTTCAGTAATGCAATAATTTGATTGATCATATCATAAGTATGTATGATTTTTCCTGCTGTAAAATTGTTGTACCGTACCTTCCTCTTCTACTTGACAGTCGAGGACGACCTATCATCCTTCAAGGGGGGCGTGGATGCCTTTTAATGACAGCATGAACGTCAAATCCCTATATTTTATTCCTGCATGTGAATCAAATCCCTATATTCTCTGTAATAACAAAAACTTAATGGTATTATTCCGATATACTGTGTTGTGATGTTCCATTACATTACTGTGCATTTGTGAAGAATTAACAGTGCGCAGATAGAATGGGAGGATGACCAATTCGTAGTGAGCCACAGGTGCTAGTTGTTTCTAACATTGCACGGGAAATTCTGGAAAGAATAGGGTGGATTACCTACCTCATAAGACTGCAGCAACCTCATGAAATGGTAGCCATTGAGTTTCTACAGAATTTGTAGGAAGGATACTCCATGATTAGAGGTATGAAGATAGCATTAACAGATGAAATAATCGCAGAGGTGTCCGGTCTGTCAGTGGAAGGAACCATATGGACCCATCATACTCCATGATTAGAGGTATGCAGATAGCATTAACAGATGAAATAATCGCAGAGGTTTCCGGTCTGTCAGCGGAAGGAACCATATGGACCCATCAGAAAGTGAAACTTCAAGAAGCCATGAACATTTTCCAAGATGAAGGGTAGAACCTGGTTGTCAAAGGAAAAGGAGTTTAGCCAGTGACGTTGGGAGAACCATGGACAGAATTGGAAAAAGTTGTACAGGGCTACATAACATGCGATGGCAGAAAATATGTGGTAAGACCTTTCCACCTTAAGCTATTAGCAGTGTTAAAACAAAAATGTACCATAAACCTACCTGCATTTTAAAATTTTTTATTGCATGATGCCGCCCGAATTATAAGAAAATCTCGTCATATAGACATGGTGGTAAGCCACCATTGCTTAATCTGATTGATAGTGAGTTACAGTCTTTCCCAACAGCAGAATAGTTGGGAAGAACTGATATTTTCAATTGATGGAGGATTAGCCCTACTTGCCCCAAAACGTAAAATAATGACTAGCACAGTAGCGGAACCATTAAAACACAGACTATTAGGGTTCTCAAAATGAAGAAAATTCCCAAACGAACCCCAAAGAAGAGGAATATAGCCACCAAGCGAACTCTGAAAAAGAGTAAATTAGCTACAAAAACAAAGCCCCAGGTTGCAGAGACTGTGGAAACCCAAGCTGAGCCCAATCAAGAAGACATGGAATAGTAGGCAGTTGTTCCAAATTCAACAGCCTCAAGTGAAAGTGCACAAGCCTGCAGTCAAAACACTTTTACTAACCCTACCATAGCAAAACTCCAAGAGGAGTTGGCACAGGCTCATCAGGTAAGAGAAAAAACTGAAGAGGAGACTATTCCAAAAAGAAAATACTAGGAGTTACAGCAGCAAAAGAATAACATCCATGCATCAGAGGTTGAAGCCTATGAGAAGTGTCAGAAGGCAGAGGAGAAAGCTGAAAAGGTAAGGAATAAATTAAAAATGGCCCAGAATCAAATGGATACACTTTTTTCCTTATATATAGATCTTTTAGCTTGTAGATGCCCTACCAATAATTATGATTTTTTTATTAGAGAGATATTTACAGTTAAAAATTAAAGCAGTTATGGCAGGAAAGTCTATAGAGTTAAACACTATAGATGATTTTTTAAAATGCTGCAAACTCTATGGGGTTAAATTACAGTGTCTGCTTTGTGAATTCTACTTGCACAATTTTATATTGGAGAATGAAATTGAGATAAATCTCAGCCCTTTTGTGGGTGACATCCAATATCAAGCATTTATTTCATTTGCTGTCAATCAATTGAAATGGCTCAAGGCCTATAATACTTTCCAAAGGCAAGAAAATGGGTTAGACCTGTGGGTTAGGAGTGAACCAAAACACTCATTACAATTATGGGCTAGGCAGAAGAGTCTAATGACAAGATAGGGTGTTATCCAAGCATTGGGGCCTGTCCATAAAGAAATTGTCTTCAATGGGGTATAATATTTTATATCTATCACAGACCAGGCCTATACAACATCTAAAGTCTGATGGAGGATTTCCAATCAGAATGTTCAAGACAGAGAGCCATTTAACTATAAAATTTTTGGATTAGCTGCTGGCCGCCTAGTTATCTATAGCAACCTCATCTTCAGGGAAGCCCATTCTGGCTAGGTTGTAGGTTTCGAAGTCCCATTATATGGTATCCTGCAACAGATTATAAATCCGTTTATGAGTTACCTGAAGGACAGACATGGCACATCTTTGAAGTTTTAGCTGCAAATCATGGTTTTGGACCTCTTAATGAAAAACCCTCTCCAGCCTATTCTTTAACTTCTTTGCATGTAAACTATGGTTTTCATGAGGACATGAAAAAGGGTAAGTAGGGGGGTATGTTGAGCATGGAAAAGGGTATGAATTCACCATGGTTTTTCTCATCTTTTTCCTTTAAACATAACTTTTTTTATTATAGAAAGGTGATTTATTGTAGAATTATGATAGAATTGTAAAGACTTATGTTTATTGTGAAAATTAACTAAAAATTTCCTTTTATTGTAAAAACAGGAAACAAACGAAGTAAACAACTATTCGAAAGGCAAGGCTAAAGCAGGAGCAACTGTTGTTCCTCTAGTGATAGACCACATCCAGTCAAAGAGAAGGAAATCAGAACATGTTGCCAAAAGAAGATAGGGAACAACACAACTATAGCCTAAGAAGATCAAGTGCTACCTAAAGAGAGAAAAGGAGCAAATCCCTCAGGATCTTCTGATCCTGAGGGATCGTTGTTCAGTCTTGAGCCTCATTGGCTGGGTTCGAAACGTCGAAATCAACAAAAATGGATGCGATTAAACCGGAAAACTTCTCTACACAAAACACTCATCGCAGAAGTCTCAAATCTATAACTTATCATGTTCCTTGTCTTATCCATCGAAACTATTATAAAAGGCAATGCCTTTAGAGATAAAAGGTGTAGAATCATTGATTGAGAATTCTTTGTATAAATTTGTATTTTCTTATTAACTCTT
The DNA here is from genome assembly GCA_034641835.2 of Pinus albicaulis. Taxonomy (NCBI): domain Eukaryota; kingdom Viridiplantae; phylum Streptophyta; class Pinopsida; order Pinales; family Pinaceae; genus Pinus; species Pinus albicaulis. The sequence continues at coordinate 623,225,634 of CM076584.1, read as the reverse complement.
GTAATCAGAGAGCGATCGTTGTAAACACTATTTATGTTTGATTAATACAAAGACGTGTTTCCATTCCATTTCTTAAGCTCTGCAATAACCCAGTAGTGTTTCATTGGTGCTAAGGGCCCGACCCTAGTGGATCGATCTGCTGTTTGTATCTCTACCTTTCAATTATTGCCGTGTGATAGTGTGTGCTTGTTTTCGTTACAATTGCAAGTTAATTTCTTCGATGTTGAAATGATGATTGATTGCGTTATGTTACATTAATGAATTGCATTGTTGTTCTGTTCTAATAAGAATCTTAATTCATGTATCATTTATCTTGTTATGCCTTACAGAGATTTGTTGTTCAGCATTTCTGTTCCAATTGATTGTTGTTTCGTTTAATTGTTGTTCATTTCAAATTGCAACTTAACAGGGTTTGCTATTCAATAGGATTCACTATTTGATTCCATTAGTTGGTATTTGTTGTTTAATTCCTTTAGTTACAGTTTGCTGCTTATTTACATTGTTATTCAATTCCATTTTGTTGTTCATTTCCAGTTCATTAATTTACAGTTTCCAAGGAGTTTGCTTTTAAAGAGTTTTCCTTGTTTACTTTTATTAGCAGCTTTAGTTGAATTTATATTTTCCTTTTAATTGCTTTAAAGCAGGATCATAAACTGTAGAGAATACTAGTTATTGCTCCCACATTCCCAGATTGATTATCTTGTTCTTAGATTGGTTTCAATTGCATCAATTTCTAGAGGAATGGGTTGTCGCTACTGTATCCTTGATTGATGTTTGCTGAGTGAATGATTGGATTTCAGAGCATTTGAGTTCATGTTATTGTAGTTATATTTCTTTTCCAAGCATCCGTTTACTCTTGTATTTAGGACACTATACTACATATTACAAAGCATTACTCTTAGATTGAATTGCAGCCTCAGATAGAGTACACTCTTGAAACAAAAATTTGTTCCTGGATTGACAATTAATGTAGGATAAATAGGTGTTAAAAAGATGCCTTTTATACCTCAACAGTAGCTGAGTCGACTTTATGAAATTTGTTGTATTTTCCAAGGTCTTTGAAACACTAGTGACTTGATCTTCCTAGATTTTTGTCATTTTCTCAAACTAAACATTCTCAACTTTGTGTTTCATTTCCTCTTGCTTCAATACTGATATTTCCTCAGCTGCCACCTTCAAATGCTCTTTAAGGGTTTCAATTTCTGTTTTTTCACTATTTTTCTCTTTACCCTTTCTTTGTTTGATAACCAGCTCTTCTTTTGTAGGTGAAGTCAGATCTATGATGCTTGGTGGCTGATAAGTTTCATTTATCTTCTCAGTCTCTTTGCTTATTTCCATTACCTTTCTTGCATGTCTGGTCATTGGCTTTCTAGGTTGAAAAATGAAACCAACATCATCACCTGTAAACTCTAGTTTTTTAGTAGTCTTACCATTTTTCATCTTTCTTCCTCCATATTTGATGTCTTGAGCTTGGAAAATAGGAGTTTCTTAAATGTCAATTGCATGTAGAATGTCCTCCAAGTTTCCTTTAGCCACTGTCTCACTCCTAGTGACTCTCCTGTTTCCTTGTCTACTGACTATTTTCTTCTGTTTTTTAAGTGTTGTTTTAGGTGTGTCAACCTTCTGCAAAGGCTTTGCTTCCCTTCTCACTGGTTCTGGAGGGGATGATCTATTCCCTTCTTCAACTTCCTCTGCCACAGTTGGTGATGAAATGTTTCTAGGTTTGGAGGCTCTCTTAGGAGTGACAACATCAATTTCATAACCATTCATGAAAAAAGAGGAAGTGCAATCTCTGTCTAGTCTCTTCAATTCCTTTAACGCCAATAACTTAATCAAACCATGATGAAAAACAGAAGTTCCATTTCCTTCTTTATTGATTTGAAAATTATCTGACATTTTCCCTAGACTTATGTATAAATAAAAAGGAAATTTAAGCGACCTCTTACCCACAAAATGTAGCAGAAGTCTGAGGTGATAGGAGTAGACCATGTGAAACCATCCTTCACAGGTAAAATAATTATGGATGATCATGAAAAATTTTTAATAATTGTCCTTCATGAAACCCTTGGGGATATCATTTTTCAAATCAATTTGAATGTGTTCTACTTTGATGAACTCTTTGTAGTCCTGCATTGTGAATTTGATGCTTTTAAATCATTGTTACCCTCCTCAAGGTATTCCTGTTGCTTTTGAAATGTTGTCTGGTGTCACTGTAAGGTTAAAAATTCCCACTTTTGAATCTGTTCTAGTGAAGTTAGGAGAAAAATCCTCATAAAATTATAGATGAAAGCCCTGTAACATTTGACAGAATTGTAAGCAACCAGTTCTTCTGAAAACCTCCATGGCAGTTGGGTCTTCATTGAGCAAATTCATGTCCATGGGATCATACCTGTGGCAATGACCACCTTTGTTTGTTTTCCTTCTTGTAGCCATGGACACTTTATATCTTCACAACCTCACTTGCTTGATGACACCTGCAAAGTTAAAATCTACCAGCAACCTTCTTGGCTCGATGAAACAACTCTCCAGAGATCCAATTAGATGTAAAGATAAATCTAAATATGACAAAAAGGCTAATTGGGGTAAGGTTTTATGGTTTGAATGACAACTCATGCTTTAATCATGACACATGCATGAAAAAATGGGTAAGGATGAACTGAAATAGGGCTTCGTACTTTTAAATAAACCATAACAGAATTGAATGACCACCACCCTAACAGGCTTGTCTGACAGTTTCGCTATGAAACTATTAGGCAGTTTCGTAGTGAAAATTGTTGATTTGCTATATAAAATGCTACGAAAAGTTAAAAAAATGACACAAGCACCCTTTTTGAATTTAAATGAATGGGGAATGAAAACATACACCATATGATGACTGATGGGACATGACATGACATAAATGGAGGTGGCTTTGAACTTTAGGATAGGTTAAACATGTAAAAAATGAAAATTTTCCTATACCAAATTGAAAAGGCTTAAGGAGACATTATCCTTTTGATGAGTGAACTGTATGACCATGCCAAGTAATGTTTCACAATTTTATAATAGTGGCTACAATTGGGATGGTGTGCCCCTATGGTACACCAAAGAACCTTTAGTTCCAGTTCCATCCATATATATATATATTGAAAATAAAAACTCTAAAATTTTCCAAGCCTTCTTCAAACTCTAATGGCCTTCACCTCAGGCTCAAGTTTGATAATTATCTTGTCTTCATTAGAAGAAAAGCATAATAAAATGGAATATATACAATGGAGTGAAAAACAAATAGAACTTAAGAGGAATAGTTCTTTAGAAACTTGGCATTGACAGGCCCTCTAGCACAAGGTTGTCCATCCATCTCTTGTAGTAGATAAGTGTTGCTGCCATCGAATGCAACTACTATGAATGGTGCTTTCCATATATTCTCAAACTTACCATGTTTCCCCTTTTCTTCAATTCTAGCCTCCCACTTCAACACCACATCTTGAATTTGAAAATTTTCATCTTTGACCTTCCTGTCAACTGTCTTATTTATTTTGTTTTATACTTTTGATGGTTTTTATATACCTCCTCCCTTTTTTCCTGCAGAGCTATCAACTGGTTTATTCTCCTCTGAATAGCATTAGGCTCCTCCTCTAGTCCTTGCAGCAATTCCATAACAGGCACTCCCGAGGATGTAGGAAAAATGGCTTCAACTCCATACACCAACTCATAAGGTGAAGTACAAATTGATCATTTTGTACATACTCTATCATCCCAAAGAGCATAATTTAGCTTCAAATTCCATGATCTTTTGTTTTCCTACAGAACCTTCTTAATAATTATCACAATGCTTTTGTTAGAAGACTCAGTAAGACCATTACCCTGTGGGTAATAAGCAGTAGAGTGTCCAAGTGTTATGTGATACTGATGACAAAAACTAATCAACCTTTTAGATTTAAAATATTGTGCATTGTCAATCATAATCTTCATAGGAAAGTCAAACCTGGACAATATGTTATTTTCTAAGAACTAGATGATGACTGAATCATTTTCCTGCCTAGTTAGGATTTCTTCAATCCACTTGGTGAAATAATCTGTTGTTGTCAGGATCCAGCGATGCTGTCCTGAATAAGATGGGTGTATTTCACCAATAAAATATATCCTCCACTACTGGAAAGGCGCCTCAACATAAATTGGCATCAAGGGTAAAGGAACTAGCTTTTTCTTACCATAAAAAATCTGGCATTCATGGCAAGCAGCTATCTTCTTGTAAACATCCTTGAACATAGTAGGCCAGTAGTACCCTGCTCTAAGAATTTTGTTTGTTATGGCCTTCCAATAGTGATGTCCTCCACAATCTCCTTTATGAAACTCTTGAATCACCTTGTCAGCTTCCTCTTCCAATAAACAATTCAAAAGAATGCCACCAATATCCTTCTAGTACAGATTTTTATCTATAATGCAATACCTCTGAGATTTCAGCTTCACAAACCTTACTTTAGATTTAGTCAATTCAGCAGAAGCTCTATGATGATGTAAGACAAAGACAATATCTTTTTACCACTAAGATAGAATGTACTTCTCTTCAATAGGAGTCAACTCTTCATCTTCATATGCATTAGGGGAATTTTGAGGTCTAAAATGGGCCTCCTAAGAAAAGTGTACAAAAAAAATAAACTTTATAAGAAGCAATAATATTCAAGATGATGATGTCAACCATGGGGGATGATTCACCATTTTTTAAGTAAAAGGGTAAAAATATTAAAAAATAATAAAATCATAAAACTACTTTTTCAACTTGTATTTTTAACTTATCTCCCAACGTTTTTACTCAAATTTTGAGCGGGAGTACTTGTTGGATGCAAAATTTAATTCCTCATCCAAGGAGTACCCATGTTGCATACTTTCGATGGACACCGCTACACGAAAAATGAGAAATACATAACAAAATGTGATTGTAGTCACGTTTTTCTTCTATTTCTCATTTTTCGTGTAGCAGGACCCACCAGAAGTATACAACATGGGTACTCGTTGAATGAGGAATTAAATTTTTCATCCAACGAGTACTCCCACTCTGAATTTGAGTAAAAAAATTGGGAGATAAGTTGAAAATATGAGTTGAAAATGTAGTTTTTCCTTTTTTCCCTCTAAAATTTGATGATGTAATCCAATATTATTTTATTATTTACACTATTATTTTATAATTTCCTTAGGAGGCCCATTTTAGACCTCAAAATTCCCCTAATGGATAATTCTGAAATTTCTGCAGTAAGATTCATATGAAGATAGTCAAAATTGGACTGTGCCATCAACTTTGCTAGCCCCTAACCTTTCACAAATTTTGTAGATATAATTTCTATATCATACTCCAAAAAATTAGCTATCCACTTCCATCGCTTACCATCAAGATTAGCTTGAGTGAAGATGTCCTTCACTACAATATTAGGCACAAATTTTATGACATGAGAATGCAAAATATAAATTATGAAGTCTTTAATGGCTTTGAAGAAAGCATATGCCTGTTTTTCTAAGATGTTGTGCTTCAACTCTAAGCTAGCAAGGGTTCTGCTAAAGAATGAAATGGGCTGCTCTGTACCTTGCTTTCCTTTTTGCAGTAAAACTCTGGCAATTGTGTTTTCTGATGCAAATGTAAAAACTAGAAATTCTTTTGAAAAATCTGGGCTAATCAATATTGGGGCTTGAGTGAGTGCCTTCTTAATTTCATCAAATGACTGTTTTTCTTCAACTTTCCATTTAATATCATCTCCTTTCTTCAGAATCTTGGTTATATCTTTGAAAATCTCATCAAAGTTGGTAATAAACCTTCTAACAAAATTCACTCTCCCAAGGAAAGACTGAATTTCCTTTTTTTTCCTTGCAAGTCAACTTTCTTATTGGAATTGACTCTATTTGGATCAATATTTATCCCATATTTTGATATAACATGCCCAAGAAACTTTCCAGAAGTTAAAGAAAAAATACTCTTAATGGGATTAAGAGAAATACCAAATCTCCTACACTTCAGCAGAACTTTCTCCAGATGCTTCAAATGGTGCTCCTCTCTTCTTGAGAATACGATTATGTCATTCAGATAGACAACCACCAACTTATCCTTCTCCTCAGCAAAGGCAATGTCCATTTCTCTTTGAAAGGTTGCTCCTGCATTCATCAGACCAAAGGGCATCTTGGCATACATGAACGTCCCCCATCGTGTAGTAAAATAAGTTTTCTCCTGATCTTCTGGGTGTACCAATATCTGATTGTAACCTGAAAAACCATCCAGGATAGATAACCTTTGGGAACCAACAATATTTTGTAGAATTTGATCCATCTTAGGGAAAGGGTAATTCTCCTTCAGAGAAGCCTTGTTCAAGCTTCTGAAATCAATGCAAATTCTGATTTCTCCACTCTTTTTCCCGGCTAGTACCAAGTTAGAAAGCCATTTTTAGAATCTGATAGGAACAATAATTTTTGCATCAAGGATCTACTTAATTTCCTTCTCAATAAGAGTCATGAGCAATGGATTAATCCTCCTCAACTTCTATTCGAAAGGTTTACCATTTTCTTTAATAGGTGTAGTGAAACTAGTTCCAAAAGTAGAAGAAAAGTGCTATGAATGCCTTAGAAATAAGCCACTTAGAGGGGGAAACCTCCAATACATTACATCAATGAAAAATTATTCGATGATGCAAATTACAAAACCTCCTTTCTATATATAGGAGTCCATGGGGCCACAATGTAATCCTAGTGGGGCCACAATGTAATCCTAGCCGACGTAACAATAATAATTTAAGGGCACAATTATAACAATATGGGGGTTACAGGGGTACAATAATAACAATAAGGGGGTTACACTAACAAAAATAAGGGACTATACTGGTAATATAGGGACCTAACATGCCCCTCTCCTTCAAAAAAGTGTTGTCCTCAATGCTTGAGTAAATCTAGGTGCTTCTATATAAAATTCTCATCCTCCCATGTAGAATCTTCAGTGGGTAAGTTCTTCCACTTGATGAGATACTCTGAAATTGATCGATTTCGTAGCTGTCAAGTTCTTGTTTATGTGACCGCTTCAGGTTCCAATATGATTTTTCCTTCCTCATCAAGTTCTGGCAATATTTTTTGAACTGGAAGTTTTTCACCTATAACCTTGTTTGAACATGATCCCTCCAAGACCTACTGTAGAGTAGTATATCATCAAAAAATACTAGCACAAATTTTCTAAGGAAGGGTTTGAAAATGGAATTCATCAATCCTTGAAATGTAGAAGGTGCATTGGTAAGGCCAAAAGGCATGAACAAAAATGTTTGGAAGGATATATTTGTTGTTTTGTATCTAGTAAAAAAACACAATGGGTCAAGTGGTTACCTCTGATACCAAATGTTGTGAAACTAGTTCCAAAATTAGAAGAAAAGAGCTATCAACGCCTTATAAATAAGCCACTTCGAGGGGGCAACCTCCAATACATTACATGAATGAACAATTCTTTGATGATGCAAATTACAAAACCTCCTTTCTATATATAGGAGTCCATGGGGCCACAATGTAATCCTAGTGGGGCCATAATGTAATCCTAGTTGACCTAACAATAATGATTTAAGGGCACAATAATAACAATATGGGGGTTACAGGGGTACAATAATAACAATAAGGGGGTTTCACTAACAACAATAAGGGACTATACTAGTAATATAGGGACCTAACAATAGGAATGGTATGATGAATAATAGTAGGAGCATACTTCTTCAAATCATCATAACTCCATGCAAAAACATGAATGAAATTTTTCATCATCTCGATATATTTTTGTTTCATGTCTACAGAAAGAAACTTAGAAAGCTTTATCATTTTAGGCATTGCTACTATACCAAGATTACAACTATCTACCTCTTCATCATCAACCTGCATTCTAGGAGATTTGAACACATCATTTTGGTCAAAAATATTTTCAAGTGGGATAAGACCCTTGGGTATACAATTATTCTTCAGCTACAAAACTTCAGAATTACCCTTAGTTTCAGCAAGCATGTTTTGCTAATCTACTTGTGTGCTTTCAAACTCCCCTTTGAACTTTATGAAAATTTTTACTTGCTGGTCATCCTCAAACACTTTCCATTGGATGATTTTTTCTGGGATAGCAAGTCTATGATGAACTTCAACCTCATACTTCTCAGTGGAATATGCATGGATAAAAAGCAGAGTTGCAGAAACAGCTAAGGAATCAGCTACTAAGTTTTGATCCCTAGTTTTCACAATAAATGAATATTCCTGAAATTTTTCTACCATCTACATGATTAGATTTATGTACGCTCAAATTCTCACATCCTTGGTTTGATATACTCCTTCAACTTGTTTAATAACCAATTCATAATCTCCACAAACTGAAATATTTTGGGCACCTAATATTTCCAAATTTTCTAAACCCAAAAACAAAGATTCATACTCAACCATATTATTTGTGCAATCAAAGTTTAGTTTGAAAGAAAATAACTTACTTTCATCATCAGTATTTGTGATCCAAATGGTCGCTCCAGCCCCCTCTCTTCCAGTTGATCCATCAAAGTGAAAAAGCCACTAGCCCTTTTCCTTTTCTTCAATGATTTCCTGATTTTCAACTTGTTTATTTTCGACCTCTTGAATTTTTTCTTTCCTTCCATCTTCTGCTTCATCAGTTAGTTCATTACAAAAAAAATGGTGATCTTAGTTCAGTTTCAACAGCATAAATTGGGAGATTATGAGGCTTATCCTTACTGCTTACCATATACGCCATCCTTGTCTCTTTTTACAATCCTCTTTGCTCACCAAAAGAAAAAACGGTCGGACATGTTAGGTCCATATGCATGGTGCCTTTGATTTTTGCTACCTAAGATCTAGATAGAAGCATGCCAAACTTGTGTGTAATGTCTGCTACCACAATGTCCATTACCACTATCTTGGCAGGGACTTGTGTAAGATCGACAAAAACATCTTTTATCAATCCAATGCATTGAACTCTTTTTGAATCAAAAGAAAACAAATCCTTGTATGGCCTAGTGATTTCTAAACCCATCATTTCCATAATCACTTTAAGCATGAGGTTATGAGAAGCCCCTAAATCCAACATGGCATTGTGTAAAGTCATGTCATGGATACTAAGGCTAACATAGAAAGGACGTACTTCTTCATTATATTCATATCCCAATCTTGGTCCCAAGTAGATGGTTTGATGGTATTCTTGTACATTAAAGATGTCTGCAGCTCCTAGTTGAGAATTCAACATTTTTAAAATTTTACTTTTGTACTCATTCACCTTAAGAATTTCTCCAAAAGGGAATGGGATCTTGATTTTAGAAATCTCATTCTCCAAACTGAAATCAGAAGTAATATTTTCAAATTCTTTGACAAGAGGAGGAGGTGGTGGATCTTTTCTAGCTTCAGCTGCTTTAGGAGCATCTTTCTTGGGCTATGTTTTATTTGCAGTAATAGTGACATTTCCATTTCTAAGGTTATATTGCTTCTAAATCTCAAAGATTGCATGTTGATAACCATTAAGGTAGTAAGATGGTTCCTCACCCTTATTTACATCATTATTAGACTCATCATGCTCTTCTTTGTTAAAAAACATTCTAGACATGTTTTCATCTAGGCAATGAATGGAGTCTTCTGGAATCTCAGGTTGATCTTCTTCATCAACTAAATTTTGTTGAAAAAGAGGCCTTACCTGAGGGTCAGGCTGATTACTATTTTCCCTTGGCCTCTGCTTATTTTGAGGCCTTCTAAATTGTGGATTTCTAAATTGTGGCTCATGTGGTGTAGGAGGTGCAGAAGCATTTCCAAGGGCAAGCCTATCCATAATTTTTTCCATTGTCTTCATCATGGAGTAATATTTGTCATCTCAGGTGGAAGGCTTATCTTCTTCTTTCAATTTTGTTTTTCCCATCTTGGATTTCTTGGCTGCTATCATATTCACTTCCACTTTCGCAGCATCGTTCTGCATTTCTGCTAGTGAAGGGGATTCTCTTTCTCTAAGAAATATAGACAAGTCATAGTAAACTGCCTCAGTATATCGCAATTGAACTGCTCCTAGTGGAGGTGTTAGATGAGTAGGGATGGAATCATAAAATTTATTAAATATCTTGAAGAAGTTTTGGATAGTTTCATCTACAACTCTTTTCAAACTATTGTACTTAGTGAGGGCTTGTACAAGGTTTGTTCTATTTCCCCATTTTCTCAAGAAAATATCCTCAAAATCATTCCAATTATGCAAGATTCCTGCAGCAAGGGCCTTAAACCACTTTCTGACCTCACCAGTGAAAATTTGAGCAAATAGTCTCATTTTTACATCTTCATGGTCAACCTCCTCTCTGTCTATAAATTCATTGAGTTTGTCTACATGTTCTTCAGCTGTAATTTGTTCATCACTTCCCCAAGTTTTAATTCTAGTAGAGCATTTACTATGAAGAGAATTAAGGACAACTAGGAGAACAAGTGGAGCATACCTAGCAGGTGCAGCAGCAGGTAGAGATGGAACATTTCCAGCCATGATGATAGGGACTGTGGTATTTTTAGTGACAACAGTAGTAGAAGAAGAACTGTTAAGAGGTGGTGTAGTTGGTCTTTGTGGTCTAGTTACAAATGAGATCCACTCAGGTAAAGGAAAACCAGATTTTCTTCTTAGCAGTTTTTAAAATGGGTTTAAATCCTTCAATTTATCAAAATATTCCCTCTCTAAAAATAACTCTGATGTGACTACCCCCAATAATTCTTCTTTATCTTTTTGGGTCACTAAGGCTGAGGTATCAATACCTCTTCTTTTCAGGTCTAAAACAATCTTAGTCAATTAATTTTCATTTTTAGACCTAAACAAGACTTCCTAAATTTATCATCAAACTTTTTATCTTCAGGACTTCTTAAAACCTCAGAGGACAAAGCTCTTGAATGTGATGGGGTACTTGATTTTGAATATTTTCCTTGAATTCCTCTGGAAATTGTGTTTGGATTATCCACAATAGCAGGTAGGTTAGGATCTAAATTGCTCCTCGTGTATCTCCTTCTCGAAGCCACCTTTAAGCATGAATTTTTGAAATGGAGTCACCAAGATAGTTGCAGCCTTGAATAGATTCTGAGCTCTTGTTACCTCCAAGAGTTCAACTTCACTTTTTGCACAAAAACTTCGGGAAATATGTCTTCGACTCCCGGTAGACGCACCAAAATGTTGTCACCAAATTGATATTGATTGGCTGCTCATAAATCAATTCAATGTAACTCTTTCAAACCTCTTCTAACTGAAGCTTAACCTCTTCAGTTTGAGAGGGATACCTCAAAGGGGGTTTATGATTTTGAATAAGGATAGTACTAGATGGCTAACTCTATGGAATTGTAACTTGTGTAGCATGATTGCAGGTTGAAAAATGTAGGCTTGCTACCATTCGGCTTATAGAGTCAATAGTCAGTAGTTTTAGTGACAGTGTTTCTTCACATGGAAGATGAGGCAGATAGAGTTTTTTAACAGAGATAATTCACACACACAACATGGGAAAACACAATCATTTCACCACTAAAGGAATTCCGAGCATACTATTATGAATTTTGAGTAATTAGGGATGAAATCTATTGCAAGTGATTTAACATAAGATAGATATCAATAAGACATCAAAAACCTCATGAGAATCTTAGGTCTAGAAGTAGAATGTCACTTTGTATTATTGATAATGGTAAAAAACATACAAGAAACAATTTTTTCCAAATATTCTCCAACCCCTTGCTTCTTCGATGTTTTTTATATAAATATACATTCTTTACAATATGGATGATATGCTTGGTGGCTAGAACTTTGAATTATACTATGACACCTTTCATAACTGAAATCAATAACTTAAAACAGAAAACTAATAACTACCTTTAAAGAAACAAGCTCCTAATAGGACTCTATCTTCTACTTATTACATTCCTTTATCCTATCTACGAAACAGTTACATGATGGTTACATAATGAATGTCACATGCTCGAAGGACACATGACCAATTTCACCACCACTTTACATATTTATAATACCCCTATATCTGTGGAACATAACCCTACCTTTTAGGAATGGATGACCTTCATCTTCAACGTTGTTTTGATAGATGACCTGGCCGTATGGCACTCCCTCTGAGTCATAAATATCTGCTAATGGGGTCCACTAACATGTTGGAGGTATCCAACTAGAAAAAAATCTTTTAAGATGCTCAAAATCCTTCAACAATTGCTTGCTATGAAAACATGGCAGTTTCATAGCGAGTTTTAGTAGCATGGGAAAAATGGCCTTTCCATCAATATTCTTGACTTGTTCTCTGTTCCAACACCTTCATCATGTCATGAAACCTTGCAACCATCGATATCCCTCCTTAAAACATGTCAAAACTGAGTTTAAATGAAAAAAATCACCTAGAGGATTTTTCATAGCGTATTTATGGTTTCAAGCTTGAGGTACACTACGAAAAAGTATAAAAAACCAAAAAATGTTGTTTTCAATATGGTCTTCAAAAAATTTTCTCCAGGTGCAAAATTTGGGTTCTTTGCATGTTATGAACCTCCTAAAACATATTTCGCCTTACCTTATTACCCCTGTGGTGTTTCCTCCTCATTTACAATTAGTTTACTAATGGGCTCTTCTACCACTCTCATCTTCAGTCCTTTCTTTTCCAACTCCTCGTGAATCAAATCTAATTTCTCCTGCAGATCTTGCACTTGGTTTTTTAATGCCCTATTCTTGGATTGCAAGTGCAAGTTTATCTTTTTGATGTGTTCGACCTCTCCTCTTCGTGGCTAAGTCCACTTTATCAACTTTTCTATATTGTCCAAGTCCTTTGAAACACTCGTGACTTCATCTTCCCATATTTTTCTCATTTGCTCAAACTGAACTTTCTCAACTTTGTGTTTCTTTGCCTCTTGCTTCAAGATTGATATTTCCTCACCTGCCACCTTAAAATTCTCTTTAAGGGTTTAAATTTCTAATTTTTCACTAATTTTCTCTTTACCCTTTCTTTGTTTGATAACTAGCTCTTCTTTTGCAGGTGAAGAGAGATATATGATTCTTGGTGGCTGAGCAGTTTCATTTATCTTCTCAGTCTCTTTGTTGCTTTCCACGAAATTTCTATCATTTCTAGTCATTGGATTTCTAGGTTTAAAAATGAAACCAACATCATCACCTACAAACTCTAGATTTTTAGCAGTGTTGCTCATTTTCATCTTTCTTCCTCCATCTTCAATGTCTTCAGCTTGGACAATGGGAGTTTCTTCAATCTCAATTGCATGAAAAATGGCATCCAAGTTTCCTTTAGCCATTGTTTGGCTCCTAGTGACTCTTTTGTTTCCTTGTCTGCTGACATTTTTCTTCTGTTTTCTAGGTGTTGTTTTAGGTGTGTCAACCTTCTACAAAGGCTATGCTTCCATGCTCATTGGTTTTGTGGGGATGATCTATTCCCTTCTTAAACTTCCTCTGCCACATTTGGAGGTTTGGAGGCTCCCTTAGGAGTGACAACATCAATTTCATAACCATTCATGAACAAAAAGGAATTCCAATCTCTATCTAGTCTCTTCAATTCCTATAACAACAATAGCTTAATCAAGCAGTGATGAAAAAGAGAAGCTTCATTTCCTTCCTTCTTGATTTGAAACTTATCTGAAATTTTCCCTAGACTTCTATATAAATAAAAAGGTAAGTCAAGTAACCTCTTACACGAAAAATGCAGCAGAAGTCTAAGGTGATTGGAGTAGATCATGTCAAACGGTCCTTCATAGGTAAAATACTTTTGGATGATCATCAACAACTTGGAATAATTGTCCTTCATGAAACCCCTAGGGATACAATTTTTAAAATCAATTTCACTGTGTTCTGGTTTGATGAACTCTTTGTAGTCTTGCATTGTGAATTTGATGTTTTTAAACCACTGCTCCCCTCCTCTAGGGATTCTTGTTGCTGTTGAAATTTTGTCTAGTGTCACTGTAAGGTTCAAAATTCCCACTTTTGAATTTTTTCCAGTGAAGTTGGTAGAAAAACCCTTGGAAACCTCTAGATGAAAGCCTTGTAACCTTTGACAAAATTACAAGCAACCAGTTCTTCTAAAAACATCCATGGCAGTTGGGTCTTCATTGATCAAATTCATGTCCATGGGCTCATACCTGTGGCAATGAACACCTTTGTTTATTTTCCTTCTTGCAGACATTGATGCTTTATATCTTCACAACCTCGCTTGCTTGATGACACCTACAAAGCTGAAATCTGCCAGCAACCTACTTGGCATGATGAAGCAACTCTCCAGAGATCCAATTACATGCAAAGATAAAGCAGAATATGATAAAAAGGATAATTTTGGTAAGTTTTTATGGTTTGAATGACATCTCATGCTTTAATCATGACACATGCATGCCAAAAAGGGTAATGATGACCTCAGACATGGCTTGGTACTTTTGAATTAACCATAACAGACTCGAATGACCACCACCCTAACTCCTCCAATCATGGAATGAAATTTCATATCGAATTTGACAAGACAGGCAAGAAAATAGATTTTCGTAGTGTGATTAGTTTATCCTCTAACAGTTTCGCTATGAAACTATTAGGTAGTTTCGTAGCAAAAACTGATGATTTTCTGTATAAAACGCTACGAAAACTTGAGAAATTGACACAAGCGCCCTTTTTGAATTTAAATGCACGGGGAATGAAAAATGACACCATATGAGGGCTGATGGGACATGACATGACATAAATGGAGGTGGATTTGAACCTTAGGATAGGTTAAGCATGTAAAAAATGAAAATTTTACTATACCAACTCGAAAAGGCTTATGGAGACCTTATCCTTTTGATGGGTGAACTTTATGACCATGTCAAGTAATGTTTCACAATTTTATGAGTGATAACAAGGGGAGTTTGTTAAAATAGTCAGATTTGGTGGCCCACCAATTAAGTATCTGTGTAGAAAACACCCAAAATTCTCCCAAGGGTGGGAAAGAAAGATTCTACATGTCTGCATATTTACTGGATGCAATATGTGCACATAATTCATTCCCGAGCATGAGTTGTACTTGGACACCTAGAGAAAAATTCATGTACATCCATTGCATATTTATCTTAGATTGAATCCATCAATGAGTAATGGAGAAGCTAACTTCTATACATCCACTTCCTCATTCTTCTATACAAGATCATATTTGAGGAAGAACCAACTTGCATGTCATGTGGGGTAATAGAAGTAGTAGAAGAGATAGAATATTGGTTTGCCTCCTTGGATGGAACCTTCCTTACAGTGTTCGATGGAAAAAAGTCATCGCATATTTTTTCAAGGTATGCCACCGATAATATTTTCATGTGAGAATTTTCATGTCCTCTCCATAGGGTTGTGAGTAGCTTTACACAAGAATAATAGAGCACCTTCGCCAACTCTTCCATAAAAATTGGATTGTACGATATCAATAACCTAAAATTTGTGGATTCTAAAATAAATGTGATAGAGAATTTTGTATTCGGTACTCGGGACTTTAATCCATACGATCCTCATGGTATTTGAAAATACCATTGTTATAGAGTTCAATTCTAGTGGCTTATTAGGACATTTCATTGGCGGGAGGAGGATCCATGGAAGAATTATTATAATGCCTCCAAGTTCCGCGAGTCGATCAGTTTTGTAGGAACTTCATAGGTGACTCCATAGACAGAAGCTACTATGGATGAAGTGCCAACAGAAGGGAGAAACCTCGTGAAAGAGAAGGGAAAGAGAAAAGTTTCTTATATTCTAAGGGGATAATGAAGTTTAAAGACGAAATAATATCCAAGTATCATGAAAGAAGATTTAGTAGCTGAGGCAAAAAGGAAACAGAGGATGAAGAGAGAAAACCGAATGAAGAGGGAAGAGCAGAGGAGATTGGAAGAATAAAAGAAGAAGAAAAAAGAAGAAGAAAAATAGAAGCTAGAAAATAGAGAGGCAAAGTGCAATAGAAAATTAAATAATGCAGAAACAAGTTGAGGAGAAAGAACAAAATTTACAACTAGAGGAGGAGAGAAGAAAGGTTCAAGACAAGGAATTTTCTCAGCAGATTGAGGAATTGATTTAGATCCTAGATATGAAGGAGGAACCAAAGCCACAGAATCAATATTATGACATGATTCCTAGGATATAGTAGGTCACCATTCAGTCTCCACCCCATCTAGTAGCAGAGCCAACTCCAAGTAAGGAAGAGGGAGCTTCCCCTGTTGATGATGATCCAATTATAAACATGTATAATATTCCATATGATGAAATACAAAGAAATATTTTACAAGCATGGTATAATAATTTTCTTGATGACCTCGCATCTCCTGCACTTATTAGAGAAAGGGTGATCCTAGAGGAAATGAGGAAGAATCCAATTCCATTGTTGTAGCCAATTTGGCATTCACAGGTGTAGTAAATTCGAACATTGAATATTTGATAGCTAAGAAGAATAAATTGGCAAATAACTTTCAGGAAACTAGGAAAGAGGTTGAAAAAAGTAGTGTAGTAGCTCAAAATGCATCTTTTTCACAGGTCCATTTGAAGGAAATGAACGGAGAAGTGTCTACATTTGGAGAGACCATGCATGATCTTTACAAGGAAATGTTTACCGTAGTAAGGTTTTTTTCCACTTGCATTGCTTGCAGTAGAAGTGTAAATACTTTTTCAAAACTCTCAGGAAGGTACCATCTCCCATTGATGTCATGCATGAAAGGTCAATTCAATACAAAGGGGCATCTCTTAAAGTAGGAAAGAAAAAAAGAAATAGGAGAGATGGAGAGAGAAATAGTTGATATGCTCATCCGGAACAACACATAGATCTCCTCATTCATTAGTAAAATTCAAGCCTCATATGCACAATTATACAACATTTTGGATTTCAGGGATAACTCACATAGGTTCCCATAAGTTGGCTTACCCATCAAAGCCAAACCCAAGGACCAGGTCTGGAAGGTGATCAAACAATATTTGGAGCAACTTAGACAAATTTACACCAAGGAATATTTGGATCTAAACAGAAACAACATGCATAAGTACATCAGTGGTTCTATCCAAGTCAACATAGTTTTTTTCCTACTATAGAAGGAAGGTCAAACTAGTTCCAAATCATTGTACCTGGATGCCATGGAGGTGAGAGTCTGCTTCCAACCAGACACCATCATATACTTTGGGGATTTCACTACACAATACTATTCTTCACACCGATACGTGACCGAAAGACATCAAGTGAAAGATTTTGTGCTAGATTTTCCCCAAAATCAATCATGATAGTGGTTTGTCTTATCAATTTTATCTCATATGGGTATGAGTAATTGTAATATTCTTTTGTAGATAATTGTAAGTGAAATTAGAAGTGTCACTTGTGGAATGTGAAGAGTCATGATGTAATGTAATTGAAAAATCATTTGTAAAGAAGTTGAACAGTCATGAAGGAAGTCTAAGATTCATAAAGAGTATTGTGAAGATTCAGTACCATTTGTTATAAATATATCCTCATAATTCATGTTAATGGATTTTTGGAGCCAAGCATTTGGCTAGGCTTAATCTTAGAAACAAGACCTTGGGAGTTATGTATGAACCTTGGCTACTCTATAGTGTAGAGGGAGTATCTTTCTTTGGAGGAGCGGGTGATGTGGACTTCACGTTCCACTATTAAGGCTAGTGGTATGTTAGTGGTATATGTATGATTGGAACTTTCATTTTAATAAAAGCTCAAAGATGACAAGTTTTCATGCATATGTTGTGAATATAGTAGGACTATTCTTGTTTTATTTTCAACGTATGTTATTTAACTTAGGCTTATGAATATGAACTAGTTTTTTTTCACTATTATGAATGTTGTTGAATTCGTGTTTTCGTATTATTTCACCACTTTATACTTCTAAACTATTTCTTATATTAGCTTTTGATGTCTTTATGCTCATGCATCTCTTTTGAGACACATACTATGACAGGCTTCCAAGGGGCTCACTCATTTTCCCTTCATGTGTTAGAACCTTCATGCATCACACTTGACTTTCTATAGGGTCACACAGTTTCTCTCACCAACATCACCAAACATTAATCTATTTGTTATTGTCGCCAAGGAACATCATTAAAACCCCTTCCATCGACAATCGAGATTTATTGAGGATGTGACTCATACACCAAATAGTGTGAGGTCTAATTGGTACTTCATATTGAGGACATCCTCTTAATGTTGATGGGTCCAACACCGTCAACCTTTCTGGAACTAGAAGGAATGCTAAAGGACAAGTTGAGCCCATGAAGTCTATTTGCACTTTCCACACTCATTAATGGCTTCTCCCCAAATCACAAACCCGACATGTGTTTCTAGAATATAAAATATGAAATTACTGGCGAGAATCATTGATGACTAGTCAAATCTGAAATTTGAGAGGGTGGAACAACCAATTTTTAACACACCACTCATTTTCTTTATTTTTGCATAAAACACGATATTTGTTATGATGATTCTATGTGTAGGTTTTTTTGGGTGCATTTTATATTATTTTTGGACCCTATATAAGGTCAGAATACCTTCCAATGGTTTTCTGCCCATGGTATTTTGTAGATCTGGTCAAGGAAACTATGGTTATGTTCTAATCTAGGGTTAATGGATTTGGGTTTATGAATGCTTTGGCATGTGTATATATATATATATATATATATATATATATATATATATATATATATATATATCTATGTGTTGTAACATTGAAATGAATATAATGAAAAATAAAGTTGGTAGTCCTTGTTTTGGAATCCAAGGGAAAATATCTGTGTATATTTGTTTTATGTTTCATGCTCTTGCTATTGTTTATGTTATGTTTTAAGAGTTTGTTTGCAGATAATTTATGTACAGGGTTAAAACCTATAGGTTTTTCATCCTCATGTTCGAAGGGCATGTAAGCGAATGGTGTTACACATTTCCTGTTTCCTCTGTACACTCTTTGGAACATCTTGCCATGGACCTTTACCAAGCCTTCGACAGGTATGATTATAAATATGTGTCCAAGAAAATTATATGATTGTGAAAAGCACATGCTAAATCTCTTGATTACTTTCATGATATTTTCATTCATTTTTGTTTTTAATTTTCGAGAGATGTTGTTAATTGACCTTTAATGAAATAAAATTTTGAATTTCCTGTTCACATTTGGATGAATATGCAAGAATATGAATCTTTTGAAAGTCTCCCAACATATCATAGCTTTATAGATTATAAATTTGCAATGGATGGAGTTTCCATTCCAAGTGTCTCTTCATCTCGTTCCGATCAAACAACTCCATTTCCATAGGTTGAGGTGGGAGAACTTGAGAATCCATTCACTGACTCACCACCATGTTCCCCAACCCAACATACTTAAAATTCTAGTGCAAGTTTGGAATGCAAATCTGATGTTTGTGATGAATTTTTATCTCCTCATCCTCCATCATTTAGTTCCTTTGGTTCTCCATATTGTGATTTGATGTGTTCACCTGTTTCGAATGTTTCTGTTGATGTTCATGAGAAACAAGTTGCTACAACCACCCTCCAAAATCTTTCCTATGCTTTGATTTTGGATCCTTCCCTTCTGTCCATGGGAGCATATCTTTTATTATCGTCAAGTATACATGATTTTATCACGACTTATTCTTTTCATATTTTCTTATTTTTTATTGATTTGATTCATAACTTAACCTTCTAAATTGACCTTACAGTAGTTTTGGGCTTTTTTCCAGAAACTGTGCAATCCATGAGGGAAAGAGAACCTTGATGATGGAAATTGTAAAATCTAGGATGGAATCTCACCCTTGATCTTGAGAACTTTGCACTCATGGATGTAAATCCAACACTAAGTTTAAAATTTGCACAATCAATTCCTTGAGTTTAGAAACTGTGCAATGAACTACGCTAGAAAGTTCTCCGGAATTGTCAATATTCCATGGAAGTGTGAGTGGAAAGTTTCCAAAAAAGGAAAAAATCAAAGGAGAAAAAAAATCCCGATAAAATAGGGAGCCATTATTATTTTCCTGAAGGTGGCATATTTGTTATTTTTAGAAATTTCTATCAAGTTTCATTTTTTCCTTGACTTTAGGCTTACACATCATAAACCCTAATACGATTAAGCCTATTTAATTAATCTAGAGATCATTTTGACATTTTATCTTGGATCTCTAGCATTCCCAAGGAGATCAATGAGCCTTTGGTTGGGCTTGCGTCGATTTTCCGAGTGAGTTTTTATTTTGTTATCTTTTTCCATTTTTTCTCACTTTTTGTCATTTCCCTTCTATGAGTGTTTTTTTCTTGTTTCTCTTCATGGATGCTAGAATTTGAAATTATATTATCTTGTATAAGTGTTGGTTTAGGTTTTTTGTTCACCTTCCATAAGTGTCACATTATTTTTTCTGTCGTTTCAACAACTCTCCCCACATGTTAAATTTTACTTTCGTTTGCTGATTCTCTGCACTTGATTCACACTGATCTATCCATACTTAGTCATTTTTTCACTTTAACTTGTATAATCAATTATATCAGCCTATTTCCCACACCTTCACCAGGCAGATCTATAATTCACCTGGCCATGCGTTCCCTTGCTCAACTAGGTATTATGAAAGTATGAGGCTCAAGTTAAGAGATTGGACTTTGAGACTGGGAAATGTGTAGTATAGGTTGGAAAAAATATGCATTTTGTAGTTCCAGGGCATAATCATGCTACCTTGGACACTAATATTGGGCAATTCGCAGTCTCTTCTTGTCACTTTGTATCCTAAACTGCACATTACATAGTCTCAAGCCTTAGTCTCCATTACTGGTTGTTGATATTATGCAATGCAGAGTTCCTTCAGCCAATATCCCTCCCTTGACCATGAAAATTTCGCAAACTCTCTCATTAATTTATGTGTTTGTTTCCTGATATTGCTTTAAAAGTGGATTTGCAAAAGTTAATTTATTATTTCCAAGATTTCATTTTCCCTCCCGCAGGAATCACAATTGCTGATCAGTTCCCTATAGTAGTCACTATTACCATGTCACCCAACAAGACTTGTTCAAAAGATGCCACAGAGAGAAGCACAGAGGAAGAATTTGAGATAACACTAGTAAAATTACCAGCCTATTTAGATACTCAACTATTTGTGGAAAATGAATCATATTTTACATGGCAGAAAGTGAACGAAGCGTTTTCAGCAAAGGTCTTCAAAGTAGACCCAGAGGACCCAAAGCTATACATCAATTCTTAGTGGTCCAAATTACACAGGTTTTCATGCATATATTCAACCTTCCCATGTGTAGGTGTTATCATATGTATTTTTTCACATATGGATGTGAACAATATGGCTTTGATAAATTCTAGCGGACAAAAACTTTCTAATTTTCTAGCAACATATTACCATCTTATGTACCATTTTCCCGAGCCAGAAGTACTCATGGATTCATACTTGTTAGAAAATTATATATTATGGAGCAATGGAACACATAAAATATGTGGAAACACAAACATAGAAAACATATAAAATGAGAGAGACATAGATATACGTGGTTCATCCAATTTGGGCTATGTCCACCCCAAACAGCTAGTCCATCCTTTATATTATCCAGCAAGATGAAGAGACATAACCTACAACAAATCCACTGTAATTTCCTCTACTCTCTCTCAAAATCCCCCTTATTTTTCTCGCTCATAATACACATACCATACACAGTCGCAATACAATACCCTCATGCAAAACGAGGGGTTCCCTTCTAGGGAAAAAACCATAAATTAAACATAACTTCAACCGTCAAATCATCCGCCTAATGAATGGCCCAGATTGAATACAAAATTACAATATTTTACAAGGAAATTTTACATCTATTTTTATCTTTAGGGGCGCTACTCTTGAAACCCCCCACTAGGGGGGACTCGAAAACTTCGTCAGCCCCCCCCCCCCGTTGGACCACCGTGGCAGCGATTAAACGATGGGAGAAATTTCCGACCCATTAAGAATAGGGTTACAATGTGGCAATACATCTAAATAAAGAAGATAATCAGGCTCCACACCCAAGACTTCTATGACACCAATAGCTATGTGAGAGCGAAATAATTTTTTAAAGTCATGGTGAAAGAGACATCAAAGTTTTGACAGACCCCCACCAACACATACAGGGAAAAGCCTCTAAGAAGGGCCTATTATCTTTGGGTTGTCCTAGATTTCAAAATCTATGGTTAGCAGAGCACATATATCTCTTTTGAAGGGTGGGAAATATTATTGAACCAGGTTCTGAACGAGGGGGAGTCGTTCAACTGATCACATTTGTTGGCTCGAAAATTAAGTATCCATGTATCAAGCTCCCAGAATCCTCCCAAGGGTGGGAAATACATATTATACATGTCTTCATATTTACTAGATGCAATATGTGCACACAATTCATTACTAGGCATGAGCTACACTTGGACACCTGGAGACCCTACCATGTACTTCCACTACACATTTCTCTTGGATTTAAGCCATTCAGGACTAATGGAGAAACTAACTAATCGCTTCCTCATTCCTCTATACAAGATGATATTTGAGGAAGACCCACCTTACGTGTGACGTGGGGAAATGGAAGAAGTAACGGAGATAAAAAAATTGGTTTTCCTCACTAGATGATGCCTTTCTTAGAGTGTTCAGTGGATATAAGTAATTGCATATTTTGGCAAGTTATGCAACCAATAAGCTTGTCATGGAAGAAGTTTCATATAATCTTTGCATAGGCTTGTCAGTAATTTTTCACATGAAGAAGAAAGAAGCTTGGCTAAGTCTTCCTATGAAAATTGGATGGTACTAGATCAAGAACCTGAAAGTCGAATATACTAAAGGAAAGGTGATAAATAAGTTGGCATTCAGTACTCGTAACTTTAATCCATACGATCCTCATGGTAGTTACAAATACAATTGCCTGAGAATTCACTTCTAGTGTCTCAATGAGACATTTTACTTGTTGGGGGAGTATCCATGGAAGAACTTTTATAATGCCTCCAAGTCTCTCAAAATGGTAAATTTTGTAGGAATTTCAGAGGTGACTCCACATAAGGAATCTACTCTGGAAGTATTCCCTTCAGAAGGGAGCAGCCCCGCGTAGGATAAGGGAAAGAGAAAGGTTGTTTATATTCTAGTGGGGTGAAAAAATCGCCAAGATGAAAGTGGGTCTAGTTATTATGGAAGCAACTTTACCAGTAGAGGAAAAGGGGAAACATAAGATGCAGAGAGCGGAACGGACAAAGGGGGAAGAGTATAGGAGATTGGATGAAGAGAAGCACAAGCAATAAGAAGAGGAAAAGTAGAAGAAGGAAGAAGAAGGTAGGTGAAGCATAATAACAGAAGAGCCAATGCATAAACAAGCTGAGGAGAAAGAAAAAAACAGAAAACTAGAGGAGGAGAGTGGACAGGTGTAGGATCGAGAGCTTTCTCAGTGTATTGAATAATTGGTTGAGATCGTAGATATAAAGGAGGAACCAAAGAAACAAAATCAAGATGTTGACATGATTCCAAGCACACAACAGGTCATCGTTAAGTCTCCACCCCCTCCTGTAGTAGAGTCAGCTCCAAGCGAGGAAGAGGACGCTGTCCCTCTTGATGATGATATAGTTATGGACACATACAGTCTATCATATGATGAAATCAAGAACAAAATTGTATAATCATTTAAGAATAATTTTACAAATGACTTCGTATCTCCTACATTTATTGGGGAAAGGGTGATCATGAAAGGCAATAGGAAGAATGCCAATGCCATTGTAAGAGCTAACTTAGCCTTCATAGATGTAGCAAAGTTGAACTATGAGTATTTGATTGTCAAGGATAAGAAATTGGTAAAGAACTTGCAGGTTTCCAGGCAAGAGGTTGAATAGCTCCACCCAATAGCTCAGAATGCCGCTTCCACACAGGTCCATCTAGAATAAATGAAGGCAACAATAGTGGGTTAAGTATCAACACTTGGAGAGACCATGCAGAATCTTTACGAGGTTCTTGTTACCATGTATAAGGTATTTTTCCACTTTTATGGCTTGCAACAGAAGTGTAAATTATTTTTTGAAACTCTCAGGAATGTAAAAGATTCCATCCCTACTATGCATGAATGGTAATGTGATATCCAATCCAATCCATTTAGTTACAAGGAACCGGTCCTTTAAATCCAGCTTGAGCCACTCACACCAAACGGAAAAGGAGCGTTTTGGCGTCCCGACTGCAGGGTTTTCCCCTGCCAAGCTAGGGGCGACAGATTTTCTAGGCTTCATCGTAATGGTACGAGCTTACAAAGGGGAACTTATTAACTTCGGAAAGAAAACAAAGCAACAATAAGAGTTGGAGTGTTACTCCATCCTCCCACACCTACCCAAGTTAAAAGGTCCACTAGGGTAAATATGTTACGAGAATATACTACGATTTGATTCAACTTCCTGGGTAACCTTAAGGTAGTTTAACCGATGGAACACAACCAATATCACCATCCACACATCCTAGAGAACCTCCAGGGGCTACCCCACCTTTCTAGGTGACCAAATGCAGTTCAAGGGCCTTGAGCCCAAGTCACTCCCTTTCCAAGCCCTCCAAGTGACTGAGGGTCCCAATCTCTCTCATGAGCCTTCCTAAGTGTGACTGTAGCCTTTTTTTGCCAATGCTATGTCGAAAACTCCAAGATATAAGGCTAAATTCGAGGGTTAGGACCTAGTCACTGCCCAGAACGTCATGTAATTTATAGAAATTAAAAATAACATAGAGAATCATACCGATGAAAATTATTGAATAAAGACTTAAATAGACCCCTACTATCCATGACACGAATTTCCTCAAACATGTCACAAATATACATTCTACATGTCATAATTATAAATTTGAGCATAGGGGCCATATACTTATTTGAGAATCACTAAGAAGCATTGATGCCTTATAACGTTAGCTTCATTATCATCTATTAGGTCATCTATTCATTTCTCATTCATTTAAAAATAAAAACATGATGAGAACCATACATTTTTCGTTGTCATAAAACATATCCATAACCAAGATATAAATAACAGAAATAATAAGGATACAATAGCCATAAACTCCATATATGAACCAATACATTTACACATAAAATACCAATTAAAAAAACTCTTATTAATCAATTCAAAATCCAACTTGATATGGGACTAACACGTTCCACTCAAGTGCCATATATTCGCTGAGTAAAATATCTCTTCAACCAATCACCCACGTGCCATATTACAAGCATGAATGTGGAATTCAAAACGAAAATAAAACATGGCTTCACAAGGCTAAACCACCTCATCCTCATCAATAACTAGGATTTACCGGGATCCTCAGTGGATCACTATTCCCTAAACAGGCGTGGATTCCACCAGATTTCTCCACCTACACCATGAGGAATTTTCATGTCTCATAGTCTCTAGGATTTACTACAATCCGTAGTTTGATCCAAGTATCAATTGGAGAAATTTTGAGGTCTAAAATGGGCCTCTTAAGAAAAATGTACAACTAAAATAATATTTATAAGAACCAATAGGATTGAAGCTGATGATGTTAGCCATGGGGGATTATTCACCATTTTTGGGGTAAAAAAGAAAAAAGATTAAAAAATAATAAAATAATAAAGTTACTTTTTCAACTTGTATTTTCAACTTATCTCCATAAGGCTTTACTCAAATTCCATGTGGGATTACTCATTGGATGCAAAATTGAATTCCTCTTCCAAGGAGTACCCATGTTACATACTTTTGATGGACCCTGCTACATGAAAAATGAGAAATACATGAACAAACATGATTGCAATCACGTTTTTCATGTATTTCTCATTTTTCATGTAGAAAGTTCTATATAAAGTATGAAACATGTGTACTCCTTGGATGAGGAATCAAATTATTCATCCAACGAGTGTTCCCACTCGAAATTTGAGTAAACCCATAGGGAGATAAGTTAAAAATACGAGTTGGAAAAGTAGTTTTTTTTTTTCCCTCTAAAATTTGATGATGTTATCTAATATTATTTTATTATTTCCATTATTATTTTATAATTTCCATACCAGTCCCATTTTAGTCTTCAAAATTCCCCTAATGTAAAGGATATGATGCCTACATCAACAAAAAGGGAGTCTAGAGGCTTACACCTCCACCCTCAAAGTAACACCATAATTCACCTCCTTCCTAGGAAGTCTAGATTCCACTACCAAAGCCAAGGCTGCGCCCAATGTACAATTTCAAACTTCGATGCCACTTTTCCTCTAAGTGAACATTTACTAACTCATTGTTCCAGGGCACACTCCCAATGTGCATTTGACTATGTCTAGAAATGTTAATGACAAAAAAAAATAAATCCACTCTTCGGTCTTGCCTTCTCTACTACATTGTCCCTTCAGAAATACAGTCATCCCATTTCGTGCAGTCACTCACCTTCCATGTTCCCCAGCATCCCCTATCCCGGGTGATCCATCCATTGGAAAGGTTTCCTTGCATCAGAAGGTCCAAAAAGCAAGGCATGTCCCTCTATTGAAACCATCATAACGATTATATCATGCTCATGGAAATCAATGGACACTATTGGGTACCAGTGTCCCACAATGGCACTACTCCTGAAGTGTTTTACCAGCATATTGTTGCATGTTTCAATTCCTTTTCACTGTCATTGCATATCTTGGAGTCAGTTCCAACCACCAAACTGGGAATTCCATTTTTTCCTGTTTGAAGCAGATAACTGCCATTATATTCCAAATAATTTGAAATAAACTCACATCATACCTCATTGGTAGTTCATCAGCAAGGTACACTTGCAATTTTCTTCACTTCTCATCACAACAATTTAAACTAGCTATTTGATCAAATCATCATGTATAAACATGTCACATTTAGTTAGCTCAAAACACAACCATCATAATCACAATCATAGATAACATGTAGCCATCATAAATCAGAATCATAGATCATATAGAATCATCATAAACCAAAATCGTAGATCACATACATATATACCATTACATGTATGCAACACCACATGTACATAGCACTGTATAAAAAGCATATACATAGCATCATATATACACAAAACTGCATGTACACAACATCACAAGTACAACATGTAAAACATATACACAAGAGTAGTACTACACATCCATAGACCACACACTGACTCTACCAAGCAACCTTGCATCTAGTGTCTTTCCACTATTCATGCATGTTATAACATGTCACTGATCACAATGCTTTCATTCCATTATTGTATCTTTCAGTATTTCCTGCCATAACATAAACATAGACATAGTATAATCACTTAATATCAATTCATATTTGCATGATACTGACCTCACAGATATGTCAAGGCTACTCCTCCCACTTGATTCCTCATAAACCAGGAACCTATTCATGACATTCACCTCCATAAGAAATCCTTCCCCCACGAGAATGATTCTTGATTACGATGTCATACAATCACTTACATACATAAGTATATATACATATAAACATCAACATGAAAAAATCATGATCCTTGACCACCCTGTTAGACAATTGCATACATACATATATAAATATACATGTGAACACTAGTACAAAATACTCCTAACGACCCTGTGAATCAATGACATACATACATATATGCATATATAAACATCAACATAAATAAATCAGGATCTCTTGATAAAACTACATACATACAGGGATATACATATATAGAAATTATCATAATCATGATCACAACATAATTACAAAATATCATAAGGATAAACGAAATATAACTCCCTTTATGTGTGCATAGTATGCAGAACATTGAGAACAACAATTCCAAACATAGCCAAGTAATATGACACCACAATTTTGTTCACTTTACCTTACTTTATTATCTTTCTGATGACTGTACTGCAACTATCCATTTATCATAAGTGACCCAACCAGTCCAACCAGTTGTCATATTCTTACCTTTTTTTGCCTTTATACATGTACCGAGCTTCATTCAGGTCTTACATTGCCTATAAGGTTTAATTTAGGCCTTCCTAAGCTCCATTAACTTCCTCTTTCCAAACCAATTCCCAAGACACCAAAAACATAAAAGGAAATAATAAGAAACAAATAAGAATAAAAAAATGAAAACCAATAAAAATATGACACCGCAAGAAAAATGGCATGGACATACACTAGACACAATAAAAAATTCAAATCAAACGCAACCAAATCAAAAAATATCGAAGGAAAAAAACTAGTAACAAACACTATGACGCAATCCCCATGGTTCCCAATGCCACCAAGGGAAATTAAACTTGAGACTTCCTCAAGATTTCATGGTTGTCTCCTTTTCCATGCAATCCCTTAATCATACTTCCATAAATGCATAATTGTCATTGTATAAAAAAATATAACAATATACCAATTATCTTACCTTGTTGTTCCAAGCATGTTGTCTTGTAATTGAACACATCCATGCCATCTATCAAGGGACTCCAATTCCCTTGAAGAATACAACTATAACTAGAAACCAGCTAATGTTACACCATTTTTTGGTCATCTAACCCATTATCGTTAGATGAACCCAAGTACACCATGTAATACCAATTTAACCCCAAGTAAAATTGCTTGCACCACATTTGTTTAAGTTTCTTGGTCATATTTAACCCAAAACAAGGTAATCAATTAAATAAATCATTATTTATTTAATTATTTCCTAAGAATAAATTATTTAAATCATTATTTAAATACTATTCATAGTTAAATTTGACTAAATCATTTTTAAATAATTAAATAAACCATTATTTATTTAATTATATTCCCATCATTTCCCTTAAATAATAAATAAATCATTTATTTATTTATTATTTAGAAATAAAGGAATTGACCCAAGTCAAGAATCCTTTTCCCTCCAACAAATATAGTAAAATATTCCTAAAGGGTGCTTCTAGAATTCGATTAATAATATTTTATTCATGCACCGATTTCTAGGCCGCCCCAATATTTTGTTATAAATAGGAGGGTTTTCCCCATTCATTAGTCACCTCCATTGCATTAGATCACACTAGATCTACTCTTGGTCACCAATTTCATTTGTTTGCATTTTGAACTCCCATTGAGTACCATGTTTGTTAGGGTTTTCCACATTAACCAAAGAGAGGAATTTTAGATCTAAAACACTGAGGACTTTCAAGAACCCATCCCACTGAGGAGAACTGGAAAACACCTTTCTTGTTTTCCTCTCAGGTGCCCCATTCTTTAATATAATATAAGATTCTTTTTATACATTGTTCTTGTCTTGTTCATTGGATGCATGGAGCCATTTTACATTTTATCTGCTTAATATCTTTTATGCTTAGATCTAATTTTATGCAGCAAACTTAAAGATATTTTGCAGCCATACTTGATGTTAGGGCTACTTGATATGCATAGCTAAAGTGATATTTTACGACGAAAGAATCATACTAATAGCTAATATACCTACTAAATACATGTTCATGACTATAGCACATATCCACATAATTTCAGACAAAATCAATGTTAATAAGACTTCATGTATTCATGCAAAGCACTCATTCATTTGGAACTATAGTTTCCAAACATTACCAAAGGAATTCTTACGCAATTCCTTCCTTTTACCTTTTTCCTCATTGTAATTGATTCTTACTATGTACTATCACATCACCTAACTACTATTTATATAAAATAAATGAATGGTTACCTTGTCATTATAATACCAAGAATGTTGCCTTGCCACTGCTCATGCATGTTCCAAATATCAAGACATCATATATATTAACTAAAATCGGTCTCTACTAATACTAACATTGATGTCATAATCAACTGCTGGAACAGGGTCTCCTACAAGAGCTGCGAATCTAGTCCATTTTTGTATATTTTTTATTATATTTAGTCTAACGCAGGGGTTTTGGGGTGGTTCAAAGCCCCTATTGCATTGTAAGTGGGTCAAGGGTAGACCAAGAGTCTACAAACCACACTTTGCGGACCATTGGATGTGTAGGCTAAAGTAGTATAAGTAGTTGAACCTTTTTGAGTTGTAAGACAGACTTGAACTAAGATTGGTGTGAATTATGAATTAGTAGATCTATTTTGGGATTTTGGGGAAAGGACTCCTACTGGATGTGTGCGCAGATATCCTTAGTCATGCTGTGTGTGGACCCTACTGCTGTGTGCGCAGTTTGGGTTTTGGGTATTGTAAAAGGATCTGAAGGATTAATGAATGCTGAAGGCTTTTGAAATATATGAATCTATTGGATCTGTGATATTTGATTATGTATGCTCTATGTCATTGATGTAAGCTTTGAAAGTACTTGTGTTACTTGTTTATACTACGATCTGGATCTATTATGTTATGCATAAGTCTATATTGAGCTCCGCAAGTAACTGTGCTAAGTACTTAAGCTGTGTTGACATTTGATTTGAATCTATTTATTAGACTTTATATCTGCGATAGTTGATTTGTTGGCCTATATATATTATTCGTTGCGATTATACATGGTGTTGCACATGTGGATGTGAAGGGACTGATAGATCTGGGTTTTGTAATATGCGATTTGGTATTTTTGAAGTCGAACGCAGCTCTACTTGACTTTCCTACCCTCTCCCAGGGTGCGAGAACCTGGTTCTAGCACCCTCCCATATTGCTTCGGGTGAGAGTTTGGCCTGCACAAGCAGGCCATTTCAGAAAGGGCAATAGTATAGGGGTTTGTTGGAAAACCTTAACCTCTGAACCTGGGTCAGGACCCCTCGAGCCAACAAATGGTTCCGTTGCTGGGACAGGGAGCATTCTGAGAGAGGGATCGAGTAATGCCAAGGCTGTACTAGAAACCTGAAAGAAAAGAAATTGATGAATGGTTCGAACAACAAGTTCAAGAATTCATAGTAAAAGAAAACCGCAGCAAGAGGTTGACCACTGAAGAGTGCAAAAATAAGTATATTTTCACAAATATCTACGAGATCTTCTTTATAACCATTACAATCGAGCTCCAGGATTGGCTTGCAAGGTTGGTCGAATTTTAGAAGTTTTGGAAGGACGAGTGGGTTACAAAGTGGACCCCATAATTAATCCAGAAGTTAGAGAATGCTGATAACACCATCACTCACACCATAGAACACTGGGTGGATAGCGTGCTAGGAGGATTCGTGATGGAATTTTCCATCGATCAATTCATCTTCTACTCCAAAGAAGAGCGAAGATTCTTCAAAGGATTCAGGGGTAATCTTCTAAACACTTTACCATTGTTGATTAAGATATTGCTGTGCAAAAAAAGTATTCTGTGTAGCCACACCAAATGAATGACCTCTGATCTGGACAAGAGTACGACGCGAAGTGGAAAATACTATCGGACCAACTTAGAAGGAGGTAGATCTTTCTAAAACCCAGTAAGAGAAGTAGATGCGCAAGAGTCCTCCAGCCACACCACTTTCAAACTAGCGTAGGGGTAAGAAATCACCTACACCTCCACCAGCAGAATACGACTTGGCTGCACTTATGAAGTTTCCTACCTTTAAGGGTGTGGGAGATGAAGACATGGATCAGTTCTAGTTTGTCGTAGAATCGGTATGGACTGTGCAGAACGTAGCTAGTGATGCGGTGAAGAGGGAATAGCTATCCCTTGCCTTCGAAGGAAGAGCTTTGGATTGGCACATGGGATACATTGGAAAAAATTCAAACTCAACCATTGAAGAGATCAAGAATTCCCTAAAACAACAGTTCAAGAAACCGAAGTCCTATTCTCAAATAGTGGTTGACTTAAAGAATTTCAAGCAAGGGCCTTCTGAGTTTGTGTGGGAGGCTGATCAATGGCTAAAGAAGGTGATCAGTGAAGGAGGATTTTAGTATGACGAAAGATAGCACATGGAATGGTTCATTGCTATGTTGCTGCCTCACCTGCATGTACCTATGGGCCACCAAACTTTTGAATCACCGGAAAAATCCCTGGAGGTTGCTACGAAGTTAGAATTTATGCCTAGAGATGATACCCAACTAGGCATCCAGTAGATCCAAGGACAACTGGAGGTGATGCACATGGAGATCCAAAACCTGCGAAAGGAGTGAGGCGCAGAGGCTAGCCCAAAAATATGGTGCATACGATGCAGGACGAATGGTCACACCAAGGATAATTGCTCGCTATTAACAGAATACATGCAAGCTGGGGGACCTAGTCCATTGTGCGCTAGGGAAGTTGCAGGACCAAGTGGGCCGGCACTATGGTGCGATGATTTCCATGTTGCAAGCCTGCACGACACAAACCACTGTCCCTGCCTTGGTGCATACGTCCCAGAAATAAAACAGCAATGGTGCAGGTTCTGCAGGTCGGTAGGACATGATGAATAGAACTAATGAAAGTATGATTTGATGATCGATCAAGGGAATCTTTATAGGGTGTAGTCGGATCCATCCTCACCCAGATCCCTCTCGAGTGTAGGGGGCTCCCCAGCAAGGGGAAAGGGAGGCAGAAGAGGTGGATGTGTAGGTTGAGGATGAGGGCAACTCATCTGTTATAACTGTGGAGAGGTAGGGAAGTTTTCTAGGGACTTTCCTAACCCTACAATACAGTCTTTTCAGTATTGCAGGCAACTAGACCATGCTATTGAAGACTGTCCAGTCTTGATAGCGAAGATGTAGGAAAAGCAACCGACACCTACGCAGAATGTACAGAGGATCAAGGCAAAACTACGAGACAAAGATCCAAGCATGAATGTCGTAACATGCAGCAGGATGACCACCGGGGGGCCTAGGGAGAAAAATGCCACCGAGCCTATGATCCGACTAGTAGTTAGCAAACAAGAATGTTTGGATCTAAAAAAGGAGAAAGAAACATTTATCGCAGCTCACAAAGAATTTGCTGAGGCAGAGGCATCTACCTTGCCACCGTGTGAGGACCTCAAGGCAGATGAAGAGGTCAAACCATTTTTACAGGCATGTATGAAGTTGCTGCGCATCCCAAAGGCTATGGAAAATCTTCAGGCATTGATAGATAGCTGCACAACATGACCTATCCTCCCTCCGAAAGTCAAGGATGTACACAAACTCTATATGTATAAGAAACACACTAGTAGGGAGATGTAGTTGACTGCATAGATCGGTGATTAAGAGATGGATTAGGTTATTTTTTACCTAGGGTCAGATGTGAATGTATTACCCAAATAGAATTGGAAACAAATGGGGGAACCTAAGTTGGAATGGTCCACTATCTAGTTGTGTATGGCTAATCAACAGAAGATCATTCCATTGGGAAGGCTATCGAAGATTTTGGCGGATATCGCAGGGGTTAAGGTATAGGCTGACTTTGAAGTAATTCAGATTGTCGAAGATGTGTATCCCTACTCTATGCTCCTAGGCTTGGATTGGGCCATAGATATGGGAGGCATCATTAACCTAAAAAAGCGAAGCATGGTATTCGAGAATAACGGTACAAGGATAATAGTACCATTAGATCCAGTGGAAGGCAAACAATACATAGAACCAGTGCATGATGAAGAGGATGTGGATCATATCTATAAGTTGACTGCATGAGATGAAGATTGGATTAAACCCATAGCGGAGGGGGTACTCTGTTGGGAAAAGGATAGTGAATGTTTCTTTGACTCTAATGGGGAGATAAAGAATTGGAAAAACCGGTTACATGATGTCTCTGCGATGCGATTTCTTTGGATCACGAAGAACTTCTTATGCAACTCCTCAGAGGTAAGAGATCTACCTTATTTCGATGGTTCTGGTAATGTTAGGGACTTTTTGAGGGCATTCGAAGCTGAGGTTCCCCAAGCACGACAACTATGGGCATGTAAGCTGGCCATGCATCGATCACCTGCGCAACGGTGGGTAATGCATGAGGAGGCATTCCAGGATTAGGGAGGACTGTTGGAATATGATGATTCTATGATTTGATGCCTCAGCCAATGTGCGAATCAAAATGGTCCTTGGACTCGAACATCCATACGAATATTTGTTTGCTTGGATAAAAGAATGGTGCGATAGAAATGCCCAGGAGTGGGTTCATCTGCTTATTCATTCCCTGGGACCACTTCCCACTGCATGGTACTTTGATGCGGAGCTCCATCAGTGCACCTGCCACTGGGAGACGTTGAGGGATGAATTTCTAGGAACATTTGGATTAATAGGAAGGAAAAAAGCACTTGACGTAACTCTGTAGAACATTAACACTGTAGCATGGGGTGAATCACACCTGTGTTCACACCTAAAATACCCAATTTGTAGCCACGGACACCAAGCATGATCAGATATGGCAACCTAGCTCCAAAATAAGGTATGAATGATCCACGAGAGGGTGATGGCTCAGAATTGAATAGGGTGCGCATGGTTACCTGACCACTTGGGCTGCGAATGGATATCATTGAGATGCACCCCACGATGGAAAAAAATGGGGATGTGAATATTGTATATCCACCAGATCCCACAACAAAGGGGAGGCTGCGCTCACTTCTCAGCCACGTAGGTTATTATAGAAGTTTTTTTCGGAAATATGCAGTGATCATAGCACTGCTGAAAGATTTGCTCACGAAGGAGGCCTGGTTTTGTTGCGATGACACAAGCCAAGTGAACATACCTTTGGGTTTGAAGTACTTAGGGTTTAAGCCTATGTTTGGGGAAGATGCGCAGGAGGTGCAGGTGTTTTAGCCAAGCATAGAAGAAAATCCAAGCGTACAGGAGGTGCGAAAACTAGCTGTTGGCATAGTAACCTCTGGTAAAAAGAAAAATTTACCGTTAAAAGGAGTGGGCCGTTGGCATTTAATGGGGCATATTTTGAGGATTTTTTTATATTTTACCTGATGGTAAGTTCCAATTCAAGTTTACCCTACTGTTGGATGCCCACATGTGCTATAAAAAGGGCTGGGTAGCTCAAACAAGGGTTTCGTCTCACTTGCATAACTTGCACCTATCCTCTTTATCTCACGTGAGCCTGAGCTATAAGATTTTTTGGGTCTGCACTATTCCTCTCATTTCATATCAGCTTCCCCCTACTGATAGTAGCCACCCAGAGTTGGGATTCATTTTTCACGCTAGGATGATAGCCAATAACCCAGCTGAGCCCTCGACACCTACTGCCCCAGAAGTTAAGTAAGTAATGGAGATTAGGTCTGAGGATGAAGAATTTCCCTCAACAATAGTCACCAGGAAGGGAAAAGAGTAGGAAATGGGCTTAGGGAAGCCCCCTAGAGCTACGAAATCGGCTTCAGGGAAGCCTAGGACGTCCCCAAGGCATGCCAAGTCTCTGCAAGCAACGCCTCAGGTTCAGGCTATGCAGGTGGAGGCCCTGCCTACCAATCTAAACAACTGGTTACCTCCCTTCATCTTCTAGTGCAGGCCCTTGATGCACACAACAAAGAACCTTGATGGTATGGTTACCTATCTGCAGACACCACTAACCTCGAGAGAAGTCCCTGTCATGAGCGACCCCTATGGGAAGCTCCATGAAGTTAAATTTGATGATCACGACTTGGAAAATTACGAAGCTTTCCTTGAGCTGACCCTCACATTTTATTTCGACACAATTTACGTGGAAGATGGGGTCACAGTCATTCCTCAATGCTGGTTAATCGGATTGGCCGGATCCGAGCCCTTGAACCTAGTACGTATGCCCCACTTTGGCCATTACAATGTCGTGGATCGACTGGCCTGACAACTATTCATCCTAATTCACAATGGTTGCATGTGGATTTGAGATAGGGTCCCCATAGATGCTGCATTGGTTCATAGAATCACGAGCCTTCCCTTGAACGGGCCACACCCTCTGGAACATGTGGGCAAGAAGTATGAAGGGGACATGACTAAATATGTGTGTAAGACCTACCATGTGGAAAGGAATACGTGGGGCTTCGTCATAAAATCCATTAGTGACCCAGCTTCGTAGATGGGTACCATATTACTAGATTGCAAGCTAATGTGGAAGTGCCTGGTCGCAACTGTCCCTGCCTATGTCATTCAGCTAGCCGGTCATTGTGCGAAGGGGGTCTAACTCAATTGGGCCCAATACTTATGTGACGAGTTCTTAGCCAACGTCCACGAATCACAGGAGTAGGGGAAAGCCTTCTGCTATGCCTGGCTACTATTTATTATAGTCCTTGTTTCCTAGGAAACCCCTACAGAGTCTGTCCTCCCCGATCTCCCTCCAAATATGTGTGAAGGGGCCCGGTATGCCCATTTATAGGATTCCAAGGATGCGCAACACATAGAAGATAACCAAGTCATTTGGGTCCTCTTCCAAAGTAGTGTGGCTGCAACCATCAATTCTCGACCTCAGCTGTCCCCCATAGTATATGAAAAGTACAAGAGTATCGCAGCATTCCAGGTTACCACGAACAACATTCAAATCCGTAGCCACAAGGATAAAACCTGGACATCACTTCCTTATATTGTAGCAGACGAGGAAATTGATAATGTGATTGGGCTATGGCCTCCTTCATAGAAGATAGGCTTCAAAACCAGTTCTAGGGGCATCGCTGGTACTAGCATGACATAGGTACCCCCACCCATTATCACCAAGGAGCCTAGAAGCACAGGGAAAGACTCAAGCGCAGTAACGAAAAAGGACACACAACCCACACAGACCACCACGAAGAACACCAAGGCTGAGACCCTAGTTGATTCGTAGCTAGGCATGGAGGAAGTGAACGTCGGAGGTAGGAAGCGAATATATGAGCCTGTCAAGGGACCCCGAAAGAAGTAACGCGCCCAGCGGAAGGAACGAGATGAGTTGGTCACGTTGACAAATGGAGATCTCGAACAAATCGTAGATGCCGTCACACTGGCCACAGAAGAAAAATGGGTCTCTTTAGAGGAGAAACAGAAGGCTATAATCAGTGCCATCCAGGAAGAGCTTCGAACCTTACAGCTAAAGACTAACATAATACAGACTAGTGTGGTTCAGGGATGAATTTGCTTGGCATCTAGAAATACAACGCTAGCCACAGAAGAAATTCGTCTTTGTCCCTTACCTAGCACTGCCCTTGTGATCAGTTCACCGGACCAAGAGATCCAGCTCCACGCAGGTGCAGGGGTGCAACTAAAACTTGCCAAGCTACCCTATGTAGAATTATAGGGTCTCCACACCGCAGTGTTTCAGGAGATTCACCACCGGGACTAGCAAGTACACCACCAACTTGGTATGGCTGAACAAACCATCGCACAACAGAACACAGAAGTACTTTTTGCTGTCGCGCAACAACCAGAGCTCGAAATTCTAATCCACCAGCTCTACACAAAGGTTACATAAGAAATCCTAGCAACAGCCACCCCCCAGGCTAAAGTGGAAGGATTGGTCACAACATTGAAGGCTTCCAGGACAGAAATGCAGGTCATTAAAACACAGTTGGAGTAGAAAATATTTGACTTAAAAGCCAAACTGCAGCCTGAAACACCCCTAGAAGTATGAGCCCAACACGCTACGCTAGTGGCCAAGGCTACCAACACCATTATAGGACAGACTGCTCAGAGCACCCAGTTACTCGAGGACACCATGCATCTTTAGACGAAGATCTAGTGCGATTTGGTCCTCTGGAAAATCAATCAGGACTTGCAACAAAAGGAGGAATCTTTGGAGTATATCGAGGCTACATTACCTACCTTTGGTCCTTGCATAGCATTTGGTGCAATTGCGGACCAGCAACACCCTCCAAGATGAGATCAAGGGACTCTGCCATAAGAAGCATGTTATCAGAGAATGCTTGAAGCCTTGGGCTGCTGTAGCCCTCCAGCTTTCACAGGATGTTGATGGTGCTGTGAAGCGACTAAACTAAGCATCGGAGAGTCACGATCGTGCGAGCGACCGACCCTGCCGGCTTCAGATATCTCCAGTGCAGTTCTATTGCTCGCAGTCAAGGGAGAGTCCACAAACCACGGTTTTGGGAGCATTGGATGCGTAGGCTAAAGTAGTATAAGTATTTGGATCTTTTTGAGTTGTAAGATAGAGTTGAACTAAGATTGGTGCGAACTATGAATTAGTAGATCTGTTTTGGGTTTTTGTGGAAAGGACTCCTGCTGGCTATGTGCGTGGAGATCCTTAGTCCTGCTATGTACAGACCCTGATACTGTGTGCGTAGGTTGGGTTTTGGGTATTGTAAGAGGATTTGAAGGATTAATGAATGCGGAAGGCTATTTAAATATTTGAATCTATTGGATTTGTGATGTCTGATTATATATGCTCTATGTCATTGATGTAAGTTGTGAAAGTACTTGTGTTACTTGTTTATATTGTGATATGAATCTGTTATGCTATGCATAAGTCTATATTGAGCTTTGTAAGTAACTGTGCTAAGTACTTAAGCTTCATTGATATTTGATTTGAATTTTTTTATTAGACTTTATAGCTGCGATAGTTGCTTTGTTGGCCTATATCTATTATTCGTTGTGATTATACAAGGCGTTATGCACGTGGATGCGAAGGGACTGATAAATCTGGGTTCTTTAATATGTGATCTAGTATTTTCAAAGTTGAATGCAGCTCTTCCTGACTTACCTGCCCTCTCACAGGGTGTAGAAACCTAGTTCTAGCACCCTCCCATACTGCTTTGGGTGAGACTTTAGCCTACGCAAGTAGTCCATTAGCGAAAGGGCCAGTAGTATAGGGGTTTTTTGGAAAACCTTATCCTCCGAACCTGGGTCAGGACCCCTTGAGCCAACATCAACTGATATTGAAAATCATATTACTACAACTAGCACACACTCAAGTACATATTAGTTGTCTCAGCTCATAATGTGCTAGTACAACCATATTAAAACAAGACCATTACCTCATGCAATATTATAGACACATACTCATATCATGAAATTAATCAAACATTAAAAAAACATCTAGATGACATAATAGACACCAAACACTCAAACACCAATAAATGACATAATAAAACATTCAATCACCAAGTAGACGACATAAGAAAACTCACAACTTAATGTATCTTAGGGGAGGTTATTGTCTATGCACAATAAATCTAGATTAGCATGATATAAATTCACAACATATCGACTCAAACATAAATAATTTCATGATATACATAACCGTAACTAGCTAACATGTTCACCTGATAAGTTCATAAACAATTGTCATTCATGCATAACAACCACATTTGAACAACCAATATAGATTTGAATGATACATATAACATCAATACCTTAAATGAAATAACCCTAATCATTAAGTTAACTAACGTATAACAAAAAAAAATTAACATATAACATAATAATCAACAAAATATAACATAATCATCAAGTTAAATAGCATAAAAGAACAACAAAAATACATATAACAACAATTTACTATCGTTTATGACTATTTGACACATGTGCATATGACCATACTGATTCACTAGCATATATCATGCATGTAAGAAAAACAAAAACAATAAAATGATAAACATGTATACAAACCTAATGCATATAACAATCCATTAACTAATATACCCTCATGTTAAACATACAACATCTATATGACAACATGCTCTTACCCCAAAGCCTAGTGTTGCAACCTCGCTCTAATGGTATGCATCTACTGCTCTATTTTAGCCAAAATATCAACATCATGTCTTATCAACGACATCATGATGACATAACTACATATAATTACCTCACAATGCATATCCGACCTACTATACATGCATAGCCATGACCATGAAAATGCATGCACAATAAACTATGCACATTGACATGAATTAAGAATGGATATAAAACCAACATGCATTGATGAAAAACACATCCTAAAAATAACATCAACAAATCCTACATGAAAACACAACTGCAATAATAACCACCACCATGCATACACATCAAGCACATATGCAACATGCATGAAGGCATGACAATCCATATTCTTGCCATCTAGTCCAAGTGTTGAGCCATGCTCTGACAGCACTCTATAACACCCTCCTCCCACATTTACCCAGGTTAACCAGTTTTCTTGGGTAAATATGTGACGAGAGAATACTATGATCTTATTCAACCTCTTGGGTCACCTTAAGTAAGTGGAATGATCAAACAAAACCAATCTTTCCATCCACACATCCTACATAACCTCTAGGGGATACCCATCCTTTCCAAGTGAACACCCCTACGGAAACTCAGAAGTTCAAGGGCCTAAATCCCCATTCGCTCCCTTTCCAAGCCCTTGAGTGCTATGCCAACGAATATGAGAGTTAAGGCTAAATTCTAGGGCTAGAACCCATTCACTGCCCAGAACTTCATGGAATTTAAAGAAATTAAATGTAATTTAGAGACAATGGTACCAATGCAAATTCTTGAACAAATACATGAATGAACCCCTACTATCCATGATAGGAATTTCATCAAACATATCACAAATATGCATTCTATGAGTCATAATAACATATATGAGCATAGGGGCCTTATACTTATTCGTGTATTGCTAAGAAGAATCGATTCCTTACCACATTAGTTACATTATCATCTATTAGGTCATATATTTATTTCTCATTCATTTACAAATCAAAACATGAAGAGAACAATATAATTTCATTGTCATAGAACATATTCATAATCAGTATATCAACAACAAAAATAATGAGGATACAACCATAAATTCCATGTGTCAAACAATATATTTACAGAAAAAATACTAAGGAAAGTAGCTCTTATAAATGAATTCAAAAGCCAACCTGGTATGGGACTACCACATTTCACCCTACCATTTATTGGTTGAGCTAAATATCTCTTCAGATAATCACCCTCATACTATAATCCAAGCATGAATATGGCACTCAAAACCAAAATAAACCAACGCTTTCCAAAGCTAAAAAACCTTATCCTGT
This sequence comes from Pinus albicaulis, assembly GCA_034641835.2. Lineage (NCBI taxonomy): Eukaryota > Viridiplantae > Streptophyta > Pinopsida > Pinales > Pinaceae > Pinus > Pinus albicaulis. Next base: position 623,184,936 of record CM076584.1, on the reverse strand, counting down.
TCAATAGAGCCAAGCTTTATCGTGATCCTCACCAGATCACTAGGCCTTTAAAAGGTATGGATGACACTAGATTTCTCCACCTACACCATGAGGAAATTTCCCATCTCATAGTCTCTAGGATTTGCTGCAATCCACAATCTAATCCAGGGATGACTAGGAAATAATAGGGACACCACCCTCCAGGATTTACCGTATATCTCTCCTATCAATAGCCAAGGATTCCTAGGCTTGATCTAGGAAATCCGCCTCTAGGATTTACTACATATCCACCATTTACTGGTTAAGGATTCCTAGCCCCACCTAAGCACATAGTACTTGGATTTACCACAACCCACCCTCTCGTTCAGGGTTTACTAGGCTAGAAGCTTTACCAACATCCATAATATGATTCATGGATTACTAAGCCATGTGATCTTGCATTCAGATATCCACCTCACTTAGTTTTGAATCCATCCAAAAATCCATCTTACCTAAAACATGAGAACCCTATCACACCATGGCTACCTAGATTTGGAAAGGAAACACTTAAGAAAATTGTTACACCTCGAAAAACCTACCAATGACAACAAGAGAACCAAGAACAAACATGCATAACCATGCATGCCAAATCTAGTAAGAAAATCACACATGAAAATTGATACCTACAAGTAAACTCATTGTATCTGATTGATATGTCTCTTCATTACTTGATATTTGGTTGTTGATGTGCTCCAAGAAAACTCTAAGTTTCCAAAGGTGTGATATGAATAATAAAGGGAGAGCTCCAAAATTAAACTAAAAGAAAAGGCTATGAACTAATCCTCAAAAGACTTTTTATCAATGAGGCCTCTAGTTTCTTTATTTTCCATTAGTTTCCTTAATTTTACTCCTCACATGAAACCTGTGACCTTTAACTTTCCTTTTATCCTAATTTTCATTATTTTCATAAATAAAATTAAAATTAATTCCTCGGGCATTTCCAAAGTGTTTCTCATTCCTTTTCCAGTTTCTTTTAGCCATAATAACTAGAATGAACACCTGCTAGGATGTTTTTCCCAAAATAAACATTGGAATATGTTTCCCATGACCATGGTCTTGTATATTTATTTTTTACATGAATTTTAAACAGGGCTACTACATGGATAAACCAAGAGTTAGAATGCTCATCTAGAAAAACAAACAACTCACCTCATTCATTGGTAACATTTAGGCCTCGCGTGCACAATTATACAACAGTATGTATTTGTTGGTAAACTCACACGGGATCTGATTAGTTGAATCACTCACTAGAGCTAAACCCAAGAACTAGGGTAGGTAGGAGATTGAAGAATACTTGGAGCAGCTTAGACAGATTACCACCAAGGCATATTTGGAACTAAGAACAGAGAACATGCAGAAGTAAACTGGCGTTTTTATCTAAGTGAAAAAAATGTTTTTGCTTCTCTAGAAGGAAGTTAAAAGTAGTTCAAAATCATTGTACTTGGATGCCATGGAGGCAAGACTCTGATTCCAGCCAGAAACCATTGCATACTTTGTGTATATCATCACATAGTATGAGTCTTGGCATCGATATGTGACAGAAAGACATCAAATGGAGGTTGTTGAGCTAGAGTTTCTTCGAATCCAAGCATTATAGTGTTTTTTATTATTAGATTATCATGTGTTATAACCTTCATGCATTGTTCTTGAATTTTTGCAGGGTCACACACTTGGTCTCACCAAAGTTACCATACATCACTCTATGTATTATTGAATCCAAGGGACATTATTAAAACCCACTGCATCGGAAAAAAATACACATTCTAGATGATATTCCTACACCAAATGGTGTGAGGTCCAATTGGGACTTCATATCGAGGACATCCCCTGAATGTTGGCGAGTCCAACACTGTCAACATTTCTGGCATTAGAAGGAGGGCCAAATGACAATTTGAGCCCATGAAGTCTGTTTGAACTTTCCACACTCATTAATGGCTTCTCCCTAAATCACAACCCAAACATGTTTTTCTAGAACTGTAAATATAAATATTCCATGAGAATCGTTGATGAATTTTCAAATATAAAATTCGAACGAGAGGGTAGAAAAATAATTTTTTAGCATACTACCCAGTTTCTGTATTTTTTCGCAAAACACTATATCCATTGTGAGGATGTTTCATGTAGGGTTTTCATCTTCACTTTTGAAAGGGTACATAAGGGAATGGTGTCGCACATTTCCTTTTACCTCTATACACTCTTTCTAACATATTTCCACAGAGGTTTGCCACGCCTTTGATAGGTATGATTATAAATCTGTGTCCAAGAAAACTATGCGTTTGTGAAAATAACATGATGAATCTCTTCATGATATTCATGGCCATTTCATTCATTTTTGTTTTTAATTTTTGGGATATGAGGTTCATTTTCCTTTAATGAAAGAGAAATTTGAATTTATTGTTCACATTTCACTAAATCAACAAGAATATGAATATTTCAAAAGTCTCCCAACATATCTCAGTTATAAAGATTCTAAATATGCAACGGACAAAGTTTTTGTTCTAGGTGACTCTCTCTCTCCTTCTCATAAAAGAATTCCATTTCCACAAGTTGAGGTTGGATAATTTGACAATTAATCTAATAATTTACCACCACCTTCCCCCACCCCACATACTCAGAATTCTAGCGTAGGTTTTGACTGCGAATCTCCTCATCCTCCATCCTTTGGTTCCTTTAGTCCTCCGGATTGTTAGTTTTGTGTTCACACATTTCAAATTTTTATTTTGATGTTCATGAGCATAAATTTATGGATGGAGTTAGTGTTGAGAAACAAAATTGTGATAGCATTTATGATGACTATTTCTTGGATTCCACATCCAAATAAGAATACACGATGAAGGAGGATTCTTTTCCTTCTACACCTCTCCCTCATTACCATTACATTTTCTATGACTTTGCTATTCATGTTGAATCCTATGCATAATTATCTTTTGATGATATTATTACATTTGATCATGCTCAGAACTCATGGAATGTCAGTTTTACATCTGAATGTGGAGAGGAAAAATATTCTCTTCTTGATCTCCCCAATCTATCATCTCATCATTCTCAAGAAATATAAGGTGAAATTTATTTTTTTCAATCTTCCTCTCTTTAATATTCCTCATATCATGAGGATGCCATTGTTTTTGATCTTGAACTTTCTGATCATGGTTTTCATTATCTCTTCATTGATTCATCTTGTAACAACTCACATTTTTCCTCTGTCGATATTTATAAGACACCAGTATTTGATTATATACCTTATGTTGATTTGGAACTTTCGCAAGCTTTCGAGGCACTTCAACCCGAGCTGATGGTTATGTCAGGTTCTCGTAGTCTTCAGGACATTTCCAATTCTGGTCAGAAAAATGCAATTTCTTTCAAGGATCCTATCACTCTACCAAAAATATTGAAAATCAATCTCTCTCACAATATTTGTATCCTCCATTTTTTTTACATGATCCTATCTCTAATTCATTGAGGGAATCATGCCTAGCAAGAAATGTTCCAAAACACAAGTTTTCTTCTTTCTTTATGTTTGCTGACTTTCAAAGTTTGATTTTTTTTTCATGTCTCTAATTCAGAGTGTGTCTGAACACCATAATGCATTCGCAAAATGGTTTTAATGCATTTTTATTTTTTACTTTCTTGCGTGCATATTTCAACTTTGAACATCTTGGTATGTATTGTCTTATATATCTTGTTTGTTGTTATGCTTGAATATATTCCTTGGTATGCATTCCCTCACTTACATAGGCTGACCAATGCGTTGGTGGCTACACTGGAAGTTTCATTTATGTAAGTCTGGACTATTTACCATTAGGTTAGGAGTAGGAGCATTTGTTTGATGTTTTTCATTGCTTTTTTATGTTTTGATTTACTTTCCACTCTGCCACTTTCTTTTTGTTTCTTTTCAAGTTATACGATATATTTCGAATGATATTGTGTTTGGTTTCTCAAGCAAGCATGGTGAAGTTCAAGAGGAAGTTGTGACACTATCAATGCTTGGTTAGGTATTTATTTCCTCTCTTTCTGTTGATATTTTATTATTTTAGTCGATGATACTCTGATAGGAAATATTTTCTTTTTTGAAGAAAACCATAGTGGAATCATGCCACTTGAATCTATAACTACTACGTCCTACTATAATCAACCTTTTATCATTTTTCGGTTATCCCTTAACAACTAAGTATAGTAGAGTAAGGAGGGGAGGAAACTTTAACAAGTGTGTCTGAGGTATATATTAATATCCTTCTATGAATGAACAACCTCTTCTTATCTCAATATGTTGGGATCCCTCTTCTTCCACATGAAATAAATAAGTTACTTTTCACAGTTCTATGAACAAAAAAATTAAAAAAATTAAAAAAAAAATAAAGGGTGAAGGAAGAGAAAGGCTTGCTACATAGGTAGGTGAAGCAAGAAACTCCATCGGGGCAATTTTTGTATTCTTGAAATGACTCTGACATTTACTTTACTCCTATACTTATATACTCCTTCTCCCTAATCGAAAAAACTTAGTTTGACTTGGCTTGGTTAAGTGTGTCGTCAATGAATATTTTATTTATTGAGTGGCATGAATTCTGAGTTTATTTATTTATTTTAATTAGTATTTTTTACATTAAAATATTTCACTTCTATTTTCTGAGTGATATTCTAGTTTCCAGTGTGGTGTGAGAAGTTTCTACAGAAGTTAGGGTTTTTTTTTTGTAGCTGGCTATAGTCCTTGTCTAGAATTTACGGTGTTGCACCTCAGATTTCATGAACACCCAGATTAAAAATTAAATTTTTTTTCATTCATATACCATATACTACACCCAACATTTTGGCACCGTTTCCTGGGAGGCGCTTGAGGGATAGGGACTTGGTGATCTATTATGCTCTTTTTCTTTCTTACAAATGTATTTTTAGTGTGATTTCCTTGCTTGCTGAACCATACTCGACGGTATATCTAGGGAGCTAACATGAATAGTTTGTTTCCTCTCTTGAAATGAATTTTTGGTGCGATTTCCTCGCTTGATGAAGCATGCTGGATTGTATTCCAAGAGATCTCACAAGTCTTATTTGTTTCCTTTCCTACAAATAAGTTTTTGAGTTTTTTGGGTGTTGTAATAACCCCCCCTATATGCTTATCCATTTGTTAACATGACCTTATAGCCAACACAAGAAGAATGACCAAGTGCTTGACAAAATATGCACTCCAGGAGCTTTCTCAGATATTTGTAGCAATTGGCATCTCTGTTCCCATGAGGAGCCAATATTGGCAGAATCCAAGAGCAAATCCATCTTTTTAGATGTGATAAAGGACAAAATTAACCATGAGCCATCCCTTAAAGAAGGTCAAGAATCTTGCTTTGGATACCTTTGTCAATCTAATGATGAAATTTAGGAATCATAGATCAGACCTAATGAGGAGAAAGAGCCATTGGAAACAACGAGTGAAGAGTTCTTGACATGTCTATCACAAGATTTGGCCTCCACTCAAGAAAACAATCAGAAGTCTTGGGAAGACCAACATGATATCATAGAGGAGGGGACACCAGTAGTTACTAAATAATCATAAGACAAGGAATATGAGAACTCCATTGAAAATTGGTTCTAAACAATTTTTAGTACACAAATGTTCTCCATCATTGACCAACTCTTAGTACCATCTCAATTAAAGCAGATGGTTTCTCATACTTTTTTATGTGTTGAAGTTTATTCTGTAAAACTAAGTGTGAGTATTATTTAGCATTCTTTTATGCACATGGTTACATTGGACGTACTCCTACACTTGAAGGAGATCTTCCTCTCTCTAAATTAGGGTAAGGTAGAGAAAAACGAATAAAATTTTCATTTGAAATAAAATTGTTACAAAAAAACTCTTAAAACTGCAATTCCCTAAGGCACGACTATTGATATTTCCAATATTATGCACTCTTGTTGTGATTCTTTTCAGAAGAAATTCATTCTTAATGCCTCATTAATCTATAAAGTGACTATAACTAATGGGTTGGTTCCTCTTCATTGTTTGATCATTAATTGAGTCAGTCAGGGGGAGTTATCATGGTTGTGCTTAATAATTTCCCCTTATAAACCTATAACCCTAACTATGGCCTAATTTCTTGATCAAGCTATTGTCCAAAAAATATTTTCAAATTTCTCTTAAAAGGCATTGTTAAAAAAACCAGCTATGGAGGACCACTCCTATAAATCCATAATGACCTCTCATGAGAACCATAACATGATCAACTACAGGAAAATTTTGGTATGTATCTAAGATGCTTTCTTTAAAATGAGTCTTTAGGGTAGAAGGAACAACTAGTAAAGATTAGTAATTAAAAAAATTTCATGACATCCCATGCTCTTAAGCAGAATATTTTCCTACCCACATATTAAGTAACCTATTTAAGGTTAATTATAGTCATATTTTCTTTTAAAATGATTGAATGAGGGATGGGAGCTCTCATTACGAGCCGACCTACCATGATCATGGGTCCTAACAAGAATGACTTTACCTCTACTAGTCACAAAGACAGGGTAATGGATTTTAGTTGAAAAGCTGGAAGACAAGGGATCTCATCATGAGTCAACTTGTTCATTCTTGTTAGTTCTTGTGAATGGCACTTTTTTTAGCCGGTTAAAAAGCTAGGACAATGACATTCAATTAATTTATAAACAAATTTAAATGATTTCAATCAACTCTAAATCTATATCTAATAGGTGGGACATACACATTTCATTCAAGTAAAAGGCATCCATGTCGAGGCTATAGACACCTACTGGAAGCGGGGCCATGCTTATGGTATAAAAGTTAATTTTACACTATGGTTTACTTGGTCATTTTTATCTTTCCCTGAACTCATTATCATATCTCTCTCAGAATGGCTTTAAGATCCATTCAGTAATGTGCTTTGGAATTATATCTTTGATCCATGTGGATATTGGTGGCCATCGCCTATTCCACTTGGACCTGACCATTTTTTCTTTTAGCTTTTTAGTTTCCTTAATTATAGAACAATATACTATTTTTAGCAGCTTTTTCGGGTCCTGAACTTCTAGAGTCGTTTTGAGGCCCTAAACGACTTTTTTTGAGAAAACCAGGAGCATGATGGAAGTTCCTTCCATGTTTCTTACTCAAAAGTTGTAATCCTCAGATATATATTTGTAACAAGGTATTGAGCACATCAAAAAGAGATCATATGCCAAAGTTACGTCCTGGGGAAGTTCATGTACCAATTTACCCAAACGGGGCACATAGTTTTGGTGCTTCATGTCCCAGGGATATTTGTATGGATGTTTAGGGTTTTCAAATGTTTCTCAGTAATAAATAGGCCTTTGAGCCTCATTATAACATATTTCAAAGGCCTGTAGCCCCCACATCTCTTCTCAGAGATAAGCCAATCAATGCCCTAGCTATTTTATTTCCATTATGTGTGTAAGCATATTTTTTTTATATGATATTAATGAAATGAACTGTAATTTCAAATGCATCTCTATGTTTATGTTTATTTCTGTATTTTATTTAATTCTTACATAAATATGAATCAGTGGTATTAGAGCGGTATCCTCTCCCTTTATTTTTCTTTACATGTCCCCAAAGAGGTCAGGGTATAAGGTGTTAGGGCTCGATCTGGTTGAATCCTTGCAAGATCACCCTCGCAAACATCAAAGACCTCCCATGGTAGAAAAAAACAAAGATGAGGAAGTGGGAGATCCTATTAAAATATTGCTCGAGAAGCTTGTTGAGAAATAAAGGAACATGGTGATGGATAGCTTTCCCCAGATCCTTCAATGGTTTCCCACCAGTGGTGCATCTATATCCAACAACCACTCTGCAGGCACCATTCCCTTCAAGGTACATGTCAAATTTGACATTCCTATATTTGAAGGCCATATAGATGTAAACGCCATAGATAAATGGTTGAATTTAGTGGAATGGTATTTCACAGTCCATGATTTCTCTGACTGAAAAAATATTACTTTTTCACTCCTCAAAGCCAGCCCCGATGTCAAAGACTGGTGGGAAACCTACTGTGAGCAAAAGGACGATAGGGAAACCTCTCTGCTCTTGGCCACACCCACTTGGAATTTTTTTCGAAAGGACATCAAGGAAAAATATTACCTCGTGGGGACCTATGAGGACAAGTACATCCAATGGCCCACACAATGAAAAAAAGGGATCAAGATGTGCAGGAGTTGATGAATTTGTTCAATACCCTGTGCGCAAAGTTGGGTATTAAATATTTGGATAAACATTTGGTGCCCAAGTACCACAGCTATTTGCAAAATTTCATTCAGAAGGAAATGGATTTACTTGAAATTACCTCACTTTGCACGGTATATCGATATGCCACGAAGATCGAGCATAAATTTTAGCAGAAGAAGCGAGACATTGGATAAACGAATCCAAAGCTAGGGACATGCACCCTTGAACTGCAGAACAAGGGGAAAATTCAAAGAGAGGTGACTCAAAACAGCACCATCAATCCAAAGAAGGACATAGGGAAGTGGTGTGAATTTCATAACATCCCCACTCACAGCATAAGAGAGTGTTGAGCCAAACAATCGTTGGTGGTCAAACTAAAGGCATCTGAATCAGATGCATGTTTTGATCGTAATTCTGACCCGGACAAGGGCAATGAAAAATGGAAGAAAATTATTTATGCAGAACCCAATGCCACCATTGCCACCATGAAGCTCCAGAGGGAGGAGCCTGAGGATATAGAGGAGGGGGATCGCCTCTTCCATTCACAGATGTGGGTGAAAGGTTCTCCACTATAATTGCTTTTCAATAGCAGAAGCCAAAAAAACCTCATTTCAGTAGAGGTTGTGAACTATTCTCGGCCTATTGACCACAACACACCTACAGTAGTATATAATTGAGAGGCTTCACCAAGGAAGATATCTTCACATTTTCCAACAGTTTCATCTTTCGTTCAACATCAAGCCACTCATAGATGAGGTATTATGTGATGTTTATCCTCTTCAGGTGTCTGATGTATTATTGGGCCAACTGTACTTGTGGAAGCAGCCTGTGGTGTATGAGTGTAGGCCTCGTTTTGTTATTCTTACTTTGGGAAATAAGTTGTATAGGATACCAAAGGTAGTACCGCTTCCCTCCATCTCTTTGATTACTGCAAAGCAACACAATAAGATTATTTCCCAAACCATGAAATTTATTTTCATTACCATTCGCCCATAGGGCAACAAGAATATTGTGGCCACAACCTCCAAATAGGGCTCCCCTACATGGAAAAAAACAGATGGACAAAGTCGTGGATGAGTATAAGAAAATTTTCTCCTCACCCACATAGGTTCCTCTACACTATCAAATCAATCACTCCATTGATCTGATCCCAGGTGCGCCCCAGCCTAATGTTGCCATACCTCATGTGACCACACAGAAAAATCCACATGTGTAATCTTTGAGGTTTATAAAGAAACGAGATTTACTAAATGCATCTAGCAATTCCACGACATCTTGGAGAAATCCAATTCCAAGTACAAGCAGTGACATGATATGCATCGGGTTCCACACAACTTCCAGGTGGGTGACAAAGTGGGGCTACATTCACAGAAGGAGCGCCTCACTGGACCCCACTGCAAGCTTCGCTTGGTCTGATATGGGTTGTACACTGTCACCAAAGTTGTAGGGGACAATATATTTGAGCTTAGTACTCGAGCATTCCTTGGTCTGCATCCAGTGTTCAATGTGGACTGCCTTCGTCCCTACTTTCCATCATTACTATACACATTCGACATTGTAGATCTCATGGATGAACTCAATACAATGGGGACCATTACTTCTTAAGGGGGGAGGAATGATCTAGGTGTATATTGGTGGCCACCACCTATTCCACTTGGACCCACAACATTGTTTCTTTGAGTTTTTTAGTTTCCTTGATTATAGCACAATTTAATATTTTTAGCCGTTTTTCGAGTCCTAAACTTTCGGAGCCATTTTGAGGCCCTAAACAATGTATTTTGGGAAATTGGGAGAAAAATGGGAGTTCCTTCAATGTTTCTCACTCAAAATTTGTAGTCCCCATATAAATATTTATAACGAGGTATTAAGCACGTCAAAAAAAGATCATATGCCAAAGTTACCTCCCTGGGAAGTTGATGTACCAATTTACCCAAATGGGGCCCATAGCTTTGGCGCTTCATCTCCTAGGGTTATTTTTTTGGATGTTTAGGGATTTCCATTATTTCTCAATAATAAATAGGGATTCGAGCCTCATTGTAACATGTTTCATAGGCCTATAACCGCCACATATCTTCTCAAAGATAAGTCTACCAGTTCCCTAGCTAGATTATTCCATTATGTCTCTAATCACATTTTTGTGATATGATATTAATGAAATGAAGTGTTATTTCCACTGCATATCTATGTTTATCTTTATTTCTATATTTTATTGCATTCCCACATAGATCCATATTTTTGGTATTAGAGAGGTCTTCTCTTTCTCTATTTTTTTTTTCATGTCCCCAATAAGGTTAGGGTATAAGGAGTTAGGGCTCGATCTGGTTGAACCCTTGCAAGATCAACCTCGCAAACCCCGATGACATCCCATGGAAAAAGAAAAGAAAGACGAGGGAGTAGGAGATCCTATCAAAATATTGCTTGAGGAATCCCTCGACAAACAAAGGAATGCGATGATGGATAACTTTGCCCAGATCCTTCAAAACTTTCCCACTGGCAGCACATCTACATCCACCAGCCACTTTGGAGGCACCACTCCTTTCATGGTACAAGTCAATTTTGACATTCCTGTATTTGAAGGCCAGATAGATCCAGATGCTATAGATAGATGGTTGAATTCGTTGGAAGGGTATTTCTTGGTCCATGATTTCTCCAACCAAGAAAATATTACTTTTGTACTCCTCAAAGCCGCCCCCCATGTCAAAGAATGGTGGGAAAAATATTGTGAGCAGAAGAACGAGAGGGAACCCTCTCCATTATGAGCTGCACCTAATTGGAATTCGTTTTGAGATGGCATCAAGGAACAATATTACCCCATGGGGAGCTATGAGGATAAGTACATCCAATGGATCATGCTGACACAACAAAGGGATCAATATGTGCACAAGATGATGAACTTGTTCCACACCCTGCACACAAAGTTTGATATTAAATATTTAGAGAAACATTTGGTTCTCAAGTACCATAATTGTTTTCAAAAATAAATTCAAGAGGAAATTGAGTTCCTCTACAACACCTCGCTTGGCACGACATATCAATATGCCTCCAATATCGAGCAGAAATTTAAGCAGAAGAAGCAAGACTCTGGATCCACAAATCCGAAGCCAGGGAAAGGAACTCACGAACCATAGAACAAGGGGAAAAGCGAGAGCGGGGTGACTCAGAACAACACCAAAAATCTAAAGAAGGATATGAGGAAGTGGAGTGAATTCCATAATATCCCCACTCAAAACACAAGCGAGTGTCAGGCCAAATAGTCCCTGGTGGCTGAACTAAAGGCATCTAAATCAGATGCATGTTCTGATCCTAAGTCAGAACTGGAAAAGGGAAATGACAAAGGGAAGAAAATCATTGATGTAGAATCCAGTGCCACCGTTGCTACCACCAAGCTCAAAATGGATGAGCGCGAGGATCTAGAGGAGGTGGAGCACCTCTTCCATTCTTAGATGTGGGTGAAGGGTACTCCATTACAATTCCTTGTCGATAGTGGAAGCCAAAAGAACCTCATTTCAGTATAGGTTGTGAAGCATCTTGGCCTATCGAGCACACAACCCATAGCCGTATACGATTGGGTGGCTTCACCATGGAAGAGATCTCTATGCCTGCCAATAGTGCCACCTTTCATACAACGTCAAGCCATTCATGGATGAGGTACTATGTGATGTTTCTCCTCTTGATGTGTTTAATTTAGTATGGGGCCAACCATACTTGTGGAAGCGACATGTTGTGTATGAGTCTAGACCTTGTTTTGTTATTATTACTTTAGGAAATATGTTGTACAAGATACTAGAGGTAGTACCGCCTCCCTCTATCTATTTTATTACTGCAAAACAATGACGTAAGATTATTTCCCCAACTAGGAAATTTATTTTCATTACAATTCGCCCACAAGGAAATAATAATATTATGGCCACAAACTCCAAATATGCCTCCCCTGCACAAAATCAACAGATGGAAAAAGTTGTGGAGGAATACAAGGAATTTTTCTCCTCACCCATAGACGTTCCTCTACAGTGTTAGGTCAATCAATCCATTGATCTGATCCCAGGTGTGTCACTGCCTGATGGCCATACCTCATTCGACCACACAAATAAAATCCATATGCGTACTTTTTGAGGCCGATAAAGAGACCAGATTTACTAAACGCATCCATCAGGTCCATGAAATCTTGGATAAATCCAATGCCAAGTACAAGTAGTGGCATGATCATCATTTGGTGCCACACAACTTCCAGGTGGGTGACAAAGTGGGTCTACATTTGCAGAAGGAGTGCCTCACCGGTCCCCACTGAAGGCTTCACACAGTACAATATGGGTCGTACACCATCACCAAGGCTGTAGGGGTCAATTCCTTCAAGCTCAGTATTCCATCATTCCTTTGTATGCATCCAATGTTCAATATGGACCGCCTTTAGCACTACTTTCCACCATTACTAAACACATATGACATTGTAGAACTCATGGAGGAACTGAACACAATGGGGACAACTGCTTCTTAAGGGGGGAGGAATGATCTAGGTGAGTATTGGTGACCACTTCCTATTCCACTTGGACCCCCATGATTAGTTGATTCAGTTTTTTAGTTTCCTTAATTATAGAAAAATTTACTATTTTTAGGAGTTTTTCGGGTCCTGAATTGCATGAGTCATTTTGAAGCCCTAAACGACATTTTTTGAGAAAATTGGGACCAACATGGAAGTTCCTTCAATGTTTCTCTCTCAAAATTTGTATTCCTTGGATATATATTTCTAATAAGGTATTGAGCGCGTAAAATGAAGATCATATCCAAAAGTTACATCCCCGGGAGGTTGATGTACCAAATTACCCAAATGGGGCCCATTGTTTTGGTGCTTCATCTCCTAGGTTTAGGTTTTTGAATGCTTAGGTTTTTCTGTTGTTTCTCAATAATAAATAGGCCTTTGAGCCTCATTGTAACACAGTTCACAGGCCTGTAGCCGCCATATATCTTCTATGAGATAAGCCTACCAGTGCCCTAGCTAGTTTATTTCCATTGTTTTTGAAAGCATATTTATGTTATATGATATTAGTGAAATGAAGTGTTATTTCCATTGCATATCTGTGTTTATGTTTATTTTTTTATTTTATTGCATTCCTGCATAAATCCAGATCAATGGTATCAAAGTGGTCTGCTCTTTCTCTACTTTTCTTTGCATGTGCCCAATGCAGTCAGGTTACAAGGAGTTAGGGGTCGATCTGGTTGAGAACCCTTGGAAGATCATCCTCATAAACCTCGATGACCTCTCATGGTGGAAGAAAAGAAAGAAGATGGAGCAGGAGATCCTATCAAAATATTGCTCAAGGAGGCCCTCGAGAAATAGAGGAGCGTGATGATGGATAACGTTTCACAGGTCCTTCAATGACTTCCCACCGGTGGCACATCTACATCGACCAGCCACTTTGGAGGTGCCACTCCTTTCAAGGTACAAGTCAAATTTTGCATTCTTTTATTTGAATTTCAGATAGATAAAAATGTTGTAGGTAGATGGTTGAATTTTTTGGAAGGGTATTTCTCGGTCCATGATTTCTCTGACTGAGAAAATATTACTTTTTCACTCCTCAAATCTACCCCCCATGCCAATGACTCGTGGGAAACCTACTGTGAGAAAAAGGACGAGAGGGAACCCTCTTTATTGTCGGTTGCACCCTCTTGGAATTCATTCCGAGACAACATCAAGGAACAATATTACCCCATGGGGAGCTATGAGGACAAGTACATCCAATGGACGACAATGTGACAGCAAAGGGATCAAGATGTGCATGAGCTGACAAATTTGTTCCATACGCTACACACAAAGTTGTATGTTAACGATGTAGAGAAACATTTGGTGCAAAAATACTACATCTCTTTGAAAAAATACATTCAGGAGGAAATATATTTCATCGACATTACCTTGCTTGGAACAACATATCGATATGTCACTAAGATCGAGGAAAAATTTAAGCAACAAAAGTGAGACTTTAGATCAGCGAATCCGAAGACAGTGAAAGGCACCCCTGAACCAAAAAAAAGGGGCAAAGCCAAAGTAGGGCGATTGAGAAAAACACCAAAAATCCAAATAAGGACATGAGGAACTGGTGTGAATGCCATAACCCCACTCAAAACACATGCGAGTGTTGCCCCAAATAGTCATTGGTGGTCGAATAGAAGGCATCTGAATCAAATGCATGTTTTGATCCTGAGTCAAAACCTAATAAGGGCATTGACAAAGGGAAGAAAATCATTGATGTGGAAACTAGTGCCACCGTTGCCACCACCAATCTCTAGAGACAAGAGCCTAAGGATATAGAGCACAAGGAGCACATCTTCCATTCCCAGACGTGGGTGAAGGGTTCTCCACTACAATTCCTTGTCAATAGCAGAAGCCAAAAGAATATCATTTCAATAGAGGTTTTGAAGTGGATCGGCCTACCGACCACAGCACACCCACAACCATATACCATTGGGTGGCCTCACCAAGGAAGAGATCTCCACGTCTGCCAGTAGTGCCACCTTCTATACAACATGAAGCCATTCACGAATGAGGTATTGTGTGATGTTTCTCCTCTTGATGTGTCTGATGTATTATTGGGCCAACCATACTTGTGGAAGTGACATGTTGTGTATGATTCTAGGCCTCGCTATATTATTATTATTTTGGGAAATAAGTTTTATAGTGTACTCGGAGGTAGTATTGCCTCCCTCCATCTCTTTGATTACTGCAAAGCAATGCAGTAAGATTATTTCCCAAACCAGGAAATTTATGTTCATTACAATTTCCCCGGAGGGAAAGAAGAATATTGTGGCCACAACCTCCAAACAGGGTTGCCCTGCATGGTAGCAGCAGATGGATAAAGTTTTGGAAGAATACAAGGACATTTTCTTCTGACCCACATAGGTTCCTCTACACTCTTAGTTCAAGCACTCCATTGATCCAATCCTAGGTGTGCTGCTTCCTAATGTTGCCATACCTCATGTGACCACACAGACAAAATCCACATATGTAATGTTTGAGGTTGATAAAGCAGCGATATTTATTGAATGCATCCAACATATCCACAACATCTTGGATAAATCCAATTCCAAGTAAAAGAAGTGGCATGATCAGCATTGGGTCCCAGACAACTTCTAGGTGGGTGAAAAAGTGGGGCTACATTTGTACAAGGAGAACCTCATTGGACCCCACTGCAAGCTTCACAAAAGATGATATGGGTCGTACACCATCACTAAGGCTATAGGGGATAATTCTGTTAAGCTCAATATTCCAGCATTCCTTGTTCTGCATCCAGTGTTCAATGTGGACCGCCTTCGGCCCTACTTTCCACCATTACTGGACACATTTGACATTACAGATCTCATGGAGGAACTCAACGCAATGAGGAGAATTGCTTCCTAAGGGGGGAGGAATGATCCATATGGATATTAGGTAGCCACCACCTATTCCACTTGTACCCCCACCATTGTTTCTTTCAGCTTTTTAGTTTCCTTAGTTATAGCAGAGTTTACTATTTTTAGAAGTTTTTCAGGTCCTAAACTTCCGGAACCATTTTGAGGGCCTGAACATTTGTTTTTTGGAAAACATAGAGCAACATGGATGTTCCTTTGATGTTTCTAACTCAAAAGTTGTATTCCTCGGATATATATTTCTAACAAGGTATTGAGATCATCAAACAGAGATAATATGCCAAAGTTACGTCCTTGGGAAGTGGATGTACCAATTTACCCAAACAGGGCCCATATTTTTGGTGCTTCATCTCCTAGGGTTATTTTTTTGTATTGTTAGGGTTTTCCATTGTTTCTTAATAATAAATAGGCCTTCGAGCCTCATAGTAACATAGTTTAGAGGCTTGTAGCTGCTACATTTTTTCTAAGAGATAGGACTACCAATGCCCTAGCTAGCTTATTACCATTATGTCTGTAAGCATATTTCGGTTATATGATATTAATGAAATGAAGTGTTATTTCCATTGCATGTTTGTGTTTATGTTTGTCTCTATATTTCATTGTGTTCTTGCATAAATCTGGATCAGTATTAGAGTGGTATTCTCTTTCTTTGTTTTTCTTTGCATGTCCCTAATGAGGTTAGGGTATAAGGAGTTAGGGCTCAATTTGGTTGAACCCTTGCAAGATTAGCCTCACAAACCCCGACGACTTCCCATGGCGGAAGAAAAGAAAAAAAGGGAGCAGAAGTTCCTATCAAAATATTTCTTGAGGAGGCCCTTGAGAAACAAATGCAAGTGATGATGGATAACTTTCCCAGATCCTTCCACGACTGCCCATCGGTGGTGCATCTACATCAATTAGCTACTCTGGAGGCACCACTCCTTTCAAGGTACAAGTCAAATTTGGAATTCCTGTATTTGAAGGCCAGATAGATACATACATCGTAGATAGATGGTTGAATTTTCTTGAAGGGTATTTCACGGTGCATGATTTATCTGACCTAGAAAAGATTACTTTTGCATTGCTCAAATCTGCCCCCCATGTAAAAGACTAGTGGGAAACATACTATGAGAAAAAGGATGAGAGGGAAACCTATTTTTTCTCAATCACACCAAATTGGAATTAATTCTGAAATGACATCAAGGAATAATATTACCTCGTTGGGAGCTACGAGGACAATTACATGCAATGGACCACATTGCGACAAAAAAGGGATCAAAATGTGCATGAGCTGACGAATTTGTTCCATACCCTATGCAAAAGTTGGGTATTAAAGACTCAAAGAAACATTTGGTGATCAAATACCACAACTATTTTCACAAATACATTCAGGAGGAAATGGAATTCCTCGACATTACCTTTCTTGGAATGGCATATCAATAAGCCACCAAGATCAAGCAGAAATTTAAGAAGAATAAGTGAGACTTAGGACTCACAAATCCCAAGCTAGGGAAAGGCACCCCCGAACCACAAAACAAGGGTCAAAGACAAATCAGGGTGACTTGAAAAAACACTAAAAATCTAAATAAGGACATAGGGAAGTGGTGTGAATTCTATAATAGCCCCACTCACAACACAAGAAAGTGTCAGGCCAAACAACCGTTGGTAGCCGAATTGAAGGTATCTGAATCAGATGCATGTTCTGATCCCGAGTCAGTACTAGACAAGGGAAATAAAAAAGGGAAGAAAATCATTGATGTGGAACGCAGTGCCACCATTTCCACTACCAAGCTCTAGAGGGAGGATCCCAAGGATCTAGAGCAGGGGGAGCACATATTCCATTCCGAAATGTTGGTGAAGGGTTCTCCACTACAATTTCTTGTCAATAGTGGAAGCCAAAACAACATCATTTCAGCAGAGTTTTTGAAGCACCTTGGCCTACTAACCACAACACACCTGCATCCATATACCATTATTAGGCTTAACCAAGGAAGATATATTTGCATCTGTCAGTAATTCTGCCTTCCGTACAACATCAAGATATTCATAGATGAGGTATTTTGTGATGTTTCTCCTCTTGATGTGTCTAATGTATTATTCAAGCAACCATACTTATTGAAACGACCTGCAGTGTATGAGTCTAGGCCTCCTTTTGTTATTATTTCTTTGGGAAATAAGTTGTACAGGATACTGGAGGTAGGACCACCTCCCTCCATCTCTATGATTACTGCAAAGCAATGCAGTAATTGTTAGGGTCCTGTGATTTAGCATAGTAGCTAACCAAATGATAGCATAACATCAGACCAGCCTTTGGAGTCCTAGGACCTAGCCTTCCTGGACTCAGAGAGGGTTATCTCTATTGTGCAAAGGATGTGATTTTGTTCGCTTTGGATGATTGTTTTTAGGCTAGTTGTTAAGTGTAGGTTTGTTTGCTTGTTTTGGGTTGGGGTAAGATGATTAAGTGGGATAGGTGGAATCAAAGAATATCAAATCAATAGGGCTATGGGTTCAAATGAAGTCAAGGGTGTCTAAATGATGAAACAGAGTGTATTGCAGGGCTGATTTAACAGGGTAAATGGATCCTTAAAGTAATGTATGATGGTGTGACGAAAATTAAGTTTTGTGAAAAGACTAAGAGGTCTTATACATCTATAATTTGAAGCAATAACTCATGAGGTAGGGCAAACCATTAATCTCTATGAACAATACTCAAACTGATAAACATACAAGATGAACAATCTAGTGGTACATAGAAGCATTAGAATTCCTAACTTTAGAAATCCACCTTTAGCTTTTTGAGAAAAAACATAAGATAAACAAAAAATTCAATATATGGAGAGGGAAATTCTAAACAACATATATCAAACTATCAGGAACTTTGAAACAAGTTGATGAGCATGGGCAAAGGGCAAGATTGAAACAAGACCTCTTTGTATTAACCTAATCAATCAGTATTCCATATAAAAGCTTCACAATAAGTTTTTGAAAACTCTAAATAAGCAGGGCCTACCATGAGTCATATTTATAAGCTAACATACTAATCATTCATGAAACAAAGAACAAGTTTTAGTGGGCCTAAGGAGTAGTCAAGATTTCCTTAAGATGAACTAAAAGAAGAAAACATCAAAACTATAGCAAATGGGAGGTTTGAGGTGCTTCCATGAGCATATCTAAACCTATACTTTTCTGATCTATAGCAAACAAGTAGACTGAAAAAAAATGAGGACAAGAAAACACTAAAAAGTTAGAAAAACATCACCATTCACCAAGCTATGGAATCCTGCAAGAAAGCTTCTCCAACATCAAGCCACACAAGCCATTCATTCACTTCATAAAACCAAATATTTTCTCCGAGCTCATAAACCATGTATTGCTCTATAACACATCAAGTCCCAACTAATTACAATGATTCCTCATGTCTTATATAAAAAATGAGGAGAAGAGAGCCTACTAGAGCATCTAGAAGCCTATTGGCTAAAGAGAAACATCCTAACTTGCCCTTGAGGCTTTGCAAAGCCCAAGGCACAAAAATATCTAAATAAAATATCTCTTTTGACTATAAGAAGAAATAAAATTTACTTTTAGGCCTGACATGCCTATTAAAACTTTCCAAACGCACATATTTTCCACTCCGTTACAGGAGTGCAGCACAATGTGTGGAACTCTGAAATTCTACCAGGAGCACAACACCAAAATAGGCCTTTTTGTAGGGTGTTTTGGAGGCCTTCCCTATGTTGAAAAAGGCTTTGTGATGGCTTGTTGGAAAGATATGGAGGTATAATTTATAGATATAAATTTACTTCTTCAATCGGATCTCTGAAAGTTTCCCAAAAAGTGGAAAAAATCCAATACTTCCAGAAGCGCAGCACCTACTCAGAAAAGTGGGCAGAAAGGTGAAAAAATAAGAGTTTTTGACCTTTTTGGGTGGTCAAAACAACTCCAATTGAGCTGGAATTTGGTGATAATAATTCTCTAGTGATGGGGAATCCAAAAATGTAAACCTCTCCTCATGAAGGTGCCTTGAGAAAAAGCACAACATAGGGGGTCTTGCGCTCCTAGGGGTCAAAATTTGGAAAAAACAAAATGTTGTCCAAATTGCCTCAAATTTGGTAGGTAGGTGCCTCATGGGTCATTAGAGACTTGCATAGAAAATTGGGCCAAAATTCCAAGCCTAGATTGGTCCTTTTCATCATTTGGTGTCGAGCCCTCATTTTGGGCAGTTTTGAGCTTTTTCCTTGCAAAGTGATTTCTCTGTTTATAATGCTTAGTCATTCTCCTTTGCAAGCTCAAGCCTTTGTTGGCCTTCTCCAATTTAGCCTCTAGAAGTAGGTTGGCTTTCTCAAGCCATGCTTCCCTATTATGCTCAATTTCAATGGCAAGGAGTTTGGTGAGGGGAAATTGTTGCGCTTAGGGTGATTCTTCCTCTCTGGCCAATGCATTTCTTAGACCCATGGTCCTAGGTATCTTTCTAGCTTGACCCTCTTTATCCTCACTTTCTTCATAGGCGCCCATGTATTCCTTCAATTGCACTTGTGACCTTTGAGCCTCTTTTTGATACTTGAGCACCCTTGCTTCATAGATGGCCAGTTAGCCACTCATTTGCTTGTTCTACATCTGTAAAAAGTGAATGAGATCCTTAGACCTCTCTAACTCAAATTTCAAATCTTTGATCTGTGAGTTCCGGTCTTGTAGAAGAGAGTTTACTATTCTTGTCTCATTTTCATCCTCACTGTCTATGTTAATGAGCTCAAATTCTTTTTCTTCTTTATGATTGTCCTCTTCCTCTTCCACTTGTTGTTTGCCTTTGTATTTCATTGGATTTGAGGAGGAGTGCATGGCCCCTTGGTCTTTGGAGGCAGCAAACACATTCATCTCTCCTCGTTGATAGGTAAAGGTGAAAGGGGCAACAAGTTTTAATTACAAAGCTTGATCACTAGTGAGCTTAGGATTGTTTTTCTCCTCATGGATGATTTCTGTTTGCGCATCTCCCTTACCTTGTTTTTGGCTTCCCCTTTGACAAGCACCCTCACTATCCTTTATGCCACCATCACTATCAACATTTTTAGGACTTTCCCTCTCTATTTTTGCAATGTTAGAGGCGCTCTGATCCTTGTTGGGCACATCTTCATTTCCATGACTCTCATTTGTTTGTTGACTGTCACTAGGCTGAATTTTTTGGTCTTTTTGCAGCTCATTGTTTTCCCTTTGAGAGGTTGCCTCCCATTGGTCATTATCACTTTGCTTTTATTCTTCTTTTAACTCTATTTCTCCCCCATACTCTTCATCATTTTTAGCACTTTCAATATCTTTGTCAAGCTTTGCAATTGTAACACTCTTTTCTGCTTCATTCTCTTCACCTCCTTCCATGCTATCATCACCATCTTTGTCTTCCTTACTATTGTTTGTTTGTTCTTTATGGTCACTGCCTTGGGTACCTTCATTAGTTGGCCCTTTGTCATCATTTTCTTGTCTATGGAAAACAACTTTAAACTCTGTTTCTTGACCGTATTTTTCATTCTTGTCACCGTCATTTTTATTTTCCTCATTGCTTTCATAGGCCTCCTCACTGCTATTTTCTTTGTTATCTTCCTCTCCCTCACTATGCTCTTCATTTGCATAATATGCCTCCTCACCATTTTCTTCTTGGCCATCACTGCTTTCTTCTTGGCCCTCACTATTTTCTTCATTTTTCTTATCCTTCTTGCCATCTTCCTCTTCTTTATTTTTTTCTTCATTTTCATCATCTTTTTTCTCACTGCTTTCTTCTTAGCCATCACTGCTTTCTTCATTTTTTTATTTCTTAGGGGAAGGTGGATGAGGAAGGACTATTTGAGGAAATGATTCATGGGAAGAAGATGAACCAAGGTCAGTGGAAGGTCATGGAGGTGTGTGAGGAGGATTTTGAGATGATGATGGCAGACTTTACAGAGGATTGGGTTGTGGATTTGTGAAATCATCATTTGTTCTAGTTGGTGTGAGACAATCACTTTGATGAGGGAATGATGAAAATGGCTTGAAATTTGTTGGGATGGAGGCCTTTTCTGCATGATGGAAGACATTTTCTCAATACATTTGCAAAGATAGTAGGGCATGTGTAGCAGCTTGGTTTTGGCGAAGTGCATGAGGAGCCTTATGTGGTATGAATAGAATCTGGAGAACCTACCCTCACAAGTAAAGTACTTCATGAGGATCCCCATTAGGAGAGAATACCTATCTAATAGATGAGAGAAATGGAACATGGTTTTATAGTCAGCTTGACAACTTGGTTTCAATAATGGGTGATAGTGACTCAGGTCTAGATACTTTTGTTTGAACCACCTTTCTCCTATGCAAGGCATTCCAGTGGCCCTAGAGACAGCATATGGAGTCAACTCAAATTATACCTCAGCTAGGCATACTTGATGTTTATGAAGGTTTAGGGCAAAGAGCTTGGTCAACTGAGGGTGAATCTAGAGCTTTTATACTTTTTTATAAAATTTATAGCAGCCCAACTCTTGAAAACAGGGCAAAATAGTAGGGGAGGTCATAAGCTCTTCGGTGTTTATAGGTTCAAACTAATTTGGCATCCCTGCCTTCTTTGGCTGCTTTTTAGGCTTTTGGCTTGACTCATCAATGTTAACATTCTCTTCTTTATACATTTTTCTTTTTGACCCTTGCCTCACAATCTCTAAAAGGGATGATTCTGCATAGTGAAATAATGTGGAAAGAGGGTTAAGGAGATGCTAAGTTTTTTAACAAGGTTAGGAAACTAGCAGAGAGTAGGTTAGGTATTCTTTTCAAGATTCTCCATGCTTTCCTTAACACAAATTTTGAATCTTCTTGGCAACCTTATCCCTTATAAAACTATGCATAGGTGATAAGAGTTGAAAATACCTCTTAAAGTGTTCTTTACAACAAATAAATGGCTTGACTAGGCTCTGTGGTCAATTCGGGCGCTGCTGAATGTCTTTTTGTGCAATGCTTCATGCCAGTTGTAGGAGAGCAACACACCAAACAAGTATGGACACAATGGAAGGAGCTTAGCATAGGTCATCCCAGGCGCTAGTTGTAAACTCTGTACAGAGCTGCAGGTCGGACAGGGCTGCACAACTTTGCCAAGAGCGCTGCATTCCTGCCTGTCAGGTGGCTCGGGTGTTCCAAATGTGCAAGGTTGCACACTGGGTAAGGTTGCACGCCCATGAAAAAAGTGCAACAAACCGGGTGGAGGTCCGAAACCTTTGGTAGGAGTGCATCATAGGTCGAGCAGAGTGTCATGCCGTCGTTCAAGCCTTCCCCTGCACTCCTGGAAGAGCTGCAACAACGCACTGCAAATTTTTAGGCGTGCAGCACATAGTGTAAAACTACACGGGAAGAGGCTACATTTGCGCAATACATTTTTACAAGAGCACAACACACTAAAAATTTCTCTTTAGAACTCCTGCAGCAATTATGAAACCTTCACTATGTCTTGCAAATGATCAAATGAGCAGGGAAAAGATGTGTTGTAGTGTTTTATACCCTTTTTGAAAGAATTAAAGTTAAAACCTCATTTTCTAAGGTTCATTTTGCACCTTTTTCCTTTTGACAATGCCTTCTGGGATTTGTCTCTGGATGTCTTCTAAAAACCCCTTTTGACCACTTGTCTCTTTTGAGTCTGGACAATTGGTTAGATCCAAAATGAATCATTCTTTTCATAATCACCTTTTATGGTGATTTAAAATCATGTTTCCCCCTTTATACCTTTTAAACATACCTTTTACTATTGCTTGTTAGAAATCAAATATTTGAGTTGATTTTTGTTTCCTTTAGTGAAGTGGCCTATAGTGCCCAATATCTAATCCTTCGAACTTTGTAGAACTCTGATTTTATCCTTTGATGAAGTAGAGTTGGGGCTTGTTTGCTAAATCTCAGAAGATAGTTGGAAATTTCTTTGAAACCATCTGCTATGATGAAGGAGGTTTCTTGGCCACTTATTATGACCATTTTGTTTAGTTTCCCAACTTTTGAGCTTTTAGGGATGTTCAGAAAAGAAAACAAGGTTGCCTTCAAAGTCCTCAAAGAAAACATTCATTTAAACTCTTTACTTATGCCTAAAAAGTCTCCAATGATCATTTGGAGGTTTGAAAGAGTTCTTTGACCTTTGTAATGCAGGTATTTTCCACTTCTTCGTAAAAACAGTCACACATTTTGATTCTTAATAAAAAACATACATGCTGCTTTTCTTATTGTTATGAATGGACTTCTTGTGTTGATCCTCCTTTTCACCTCACCTTATGGCTTATCTGATGGCTTTTTAGTATTTTTGCAGGAATGTGGGCAAAGGGCAGCTGTCCCTCTACAAAATTCATGATTGAGGCCAAATATCCTCCCAATGATCTCTTTGTTTCAATGAGAAATGTTGCTTATGTGCCACTGTCTTTTTGGAATTTGCGCAGACCTTTTGATGGGCAGCACTTGACAATATATTATCACGAGATAATGATTTTTCCTGTATACTTCAGCCTGTTGTACCTATTTACCTACTTGTTGATGTCTTCCTTAGCTCTTTAGGTCTCCTTCTATGCCTCTGTTCTACTATTGACCAATTACTAAGCATTCTTGCAGAAATTCTTGGACATGGTATGTTGTTCTTTTGTAGACTTACTGTTGGATCAAGAGGGTAACTTTGGAGGTCCTTTAATGTTCATTGGATAATGATAAGCCTCAACTTTGTGTTCTCTTGACTTCGCCTTTGAATAACCGTGGAAATAGTGAAATTAGAACCATGATAGTGCATAACCTATGTGGACCTATTTGACTCATTTGTAATGACCTTGGAATAGGTTTTTTACTGAAAGGTATGAATCATGTTTTTTTGGATGAGGAGATAGGGTTTAGACACTCTACTATGCACCACCATCCTAGATATCTAGAAAACTTTGTTTTACTTCAAAAGGCTTTCTAGAAAGGAATTAGAAAGCACCATTGCTTGAGGCACTTGGTGAGTAGGGGAGAAATATTGGTTTACTTGGAGAAACAAGGTGTAAAGATAGAGGGCTTAGGCAAACTGAGACAGAGGGTTATAGGCAAAGGTGGAAAAAACCAAACAAGGGAGAGACTCGAGGGAGCCAACTTCAAACATTGACCTTATCTCGTGTTGGAAATTTGATGCAGAGTGTTGTCCTTGATGGCAACCCACTAATTGAAGATGAAGACATGCGACTATTGACATGTGTTGTCCTCGATGGCAAACCACCTGATGAAGTTATTCTTGACTTGATGGACTTGGTAAATGATGTAAATATGATGTGATATGATGTTTGTTGACAATATGATGCTGAGTGTTGTCCTTGAATGGCAACCCACTTGATGAAGATGATGGCAACTTACTTGATGAAGTTGTGCTTGATAGAATATGTCTTGATGAACTAAATATGATGTATCTACAGTGTGTACAGAAGGCAATGAAGAAAGGAATTCAGTATGTGCTAGATCTATGATGAAAAGAGTATGTCTCTAGGCATACGCGGATTTGTCTAGGGGAAGTCGCGTATGCACGCGGGAAAGAACGTTCCAAGTCGCGTATGGGAAAAAGTGCTCAAAAAGTGCAAAACCAGGGGTAACCACCATGGTATTGACCCATTGTATTGGGTAATGATTCGTCTAAATGACCCCGTCCAGGAATACCATCGGAAGTAATGTAGTTTTGGGCTCATGGTATTGTTTTGGCTCATGGTATTGAAAAAGGGGCTCATGGTATTGAGAAAGGGTAAACCTATATAAAGAGAAGAAATTCATTGTGCAAATCATGAGTGTGGGAGCAAGATGTCTGAGCTTGAATGAATACTTCTCTGTGAAGTATATCTGTATGGAAAGGGTAAAGGTTTGATGATAGATTTGAATCTATGATGCACCTATGAAGAAATGATGAAGCGGGATATCTAGATCTGAAATGTATCTGTATTTGCTAGATCTGTTTATGGAGTGATTAGATCTGTGATGAGGCGAACATCTGTCTGAAGTAAAGGGTTGAATCTGAACTGAATGTCTGATCTGAAGAAGTATGCAGCTCTGTAATAATTGAAGATCCATACGCTACTTCGCCGCAGAGGAAGCGCGTATATACGCGGCTTCGCTGAAGAAAAAGCGCGTATGCGCAGTGAAGTTTATGTACAGATGTATACGCTAGTTTATATGAACGGAAGCGCGTATATACGCGACATCAGAGAAAGGAAAGCACGTATGCAAACTAGGGTTTGCTGAAGTATGGGGTATGAAATGTCTGATCTGATCTGCTATGTTTTAGCTATCTGTTGTTGATGTTTGACTGTGATTAAATGTATGGAGAGGGTCCAGTCTGAAAATATGATGAAACGTGGCCTGCAAGTTGTGTTCTATTGAAGTTGTTGGATCCAGTGTGAAAATTGATGAAACGTGGTCCATAGAGGTGCTGAGGGTTGTAGCCTTCAATCAGGGGGTCGTAGCTCCCTTCCAGGTGAGGCTGGTAAACGAGATCAGGGGGTCGTAGCTCCCTTCCAGGAGAGGTTGGTGAATGAGTTAGGGGGTTGGAGCTCCCTTCCAGGAGAGGCTGGTAAACGAGCGCAGGTGGGTGCCTGCGTGCTGGTAGGAGTCTGCACCAGCACATATGTCGTAAGATGTTTTCTCTATAATAAAATATTGAAGGCTGAGCAACTGCAGCGGTGGTTTTCTCCCGACTTGGGTTTCCACCTAAAAATCCCGGTGTTCATGTGTGATGCTTTGTGTGATGGTTTATTCTGTTCTTACTGCACATGTTTACTGTTTATAGAACATCTAATAAATGAATGATGGAATGATATAAGTGAAGAACTAATGGTATAATTAGATCTCTGGGTATACGCGAGTTGCATGAAGGATTGCCGCGTATATACGCTAGTTTGCTTCATCAAAGTAGCGTATGGGTTTTAGAGAGTGAGAAAGTAAAAAGTTTGAATATACTGTAAATACTGATTCACCCCCCCCCCCCCTCTCAGTATTTTTCCCAACAATTGGTATCGGAGCAGGTTCTTCTGCAGAAGCTTGATCACTTGAAGGAGATCCGTCGCAATGGGAAGTCAAGAAGGAGTAATGTCTATAAAGCCACCTCTATTCAATGGAAGCAATCTGATATTCTGGAAGGTACGAAAAAAAGCATATCTGCAAAGTCTTGGTGCAGATGTATGGGCAATCGTGGAAGAAGGTTATCAATACCCAGCAAGTATTCCTACCGATGCAGCAGAAAGGAAGAAGTATGAAATCAATTCCAAAGCAGTGAATGTCTTGTTAGGAAGCATGTCTGAATCAGAATTTTCTAAAGTGATGCAGCTACATTCAGCAAAATAAATATGGGACAAAATCATTCTAAGCTATGAAGGAGACACAAAGGTAAAAAGTGCAAAACTCCAAACTCTTAGAATCGAATATGAAAACTTGAAGATGCATAGTGATGAAAGTGTTGCCAGTTTCTTTCTTCGTCTAGATGATATTGTAAATCGGATGAGAAATTTGGGTGAAACCATAACCGATACTACTCTGGTGGAAAAATTCTTAAGATCCTTGACTTCAAAATTTGACTCTAAAGTTTTAGCTATTGAAGAAAGGCAAGATCTGCAAACTCTTACTATTGTTCAATTACATGGTATTCTGACTGCTTTTGAAATGAGACAAGGAGGTCCTTCTCAAATAAGAGAAGTTGCTTTTAAGGCATCTACAAAAGGAAAG
Organism: Pinus albicaulis; assembly: GCA_034641835.2. Classification (NCBI taxonomy): domain Eukaryota; kingdom Viridiplantae; phylum Streptophyta; class Pinopsida; order Pinales; family Pinaceae; genus Pinus; species Pinus albicaulis. The sequence continues at coordinate 623,157,674 of CM076584.1, read as the reverse complement.
GAAAAGGAAGTTGTGAAAGAATCCAGCTATATATCCGATGAAGAAGAAGCGAATTTCGTGAGAAAGCTCCAACTAGGTACTGGAAGATTCAAAGGTAAGCTTCCCTTCAAATGTTTTGAGTGTGGAAAAGTTGGTCACTATGCCGCTAAATGTCCTTATAGAGAAAAACATGGTAAAGGGAAACAATTTGAAAAGAGAAAGAGTTATTATGCAAAAGAAGATGATGATGAAGTGTCCAGTGAAGATGAAGAAGATTCTAACCAAGATCTGAAAGTGCTCATGGCTAAGAAGCAAAAGAAGAAGGCTACTCGAAACAAGAAGATACCTCAGAAATCATGTATAGAAAAAATTGAAGAAGATGAACCAGGTATTAATCATTGTTCTTGTCTCTTACTTAACTGCATGTGCAAAGATTATGATAGTGAAAGTGACAGTATGGATCCAGAAGTTTCTGACGAAGCTCTACAAATACTCATGGCAAAGAAGGAAAAGATATTGTAGTCATGTAAGTCTCCACTATCTTAATCAACTGAAAATTTCATGGGGCACCTTCATAGCCAATGATATTTTCATTGAGCCATCCATTCAACATGTACAAAATTTCCCTTCGTCCTCTCAGCTCATGAATCACTAATCATCATCAGATCATTCCCCTTCACCTCCTTCATCTCCATCTTATCATGATCCTTCATCTCCATCTCATCATGATCCTTCATCTCCATCTCATCATCATTTTGGGTCACCTAGCAGGATTGAGGACATTGAGCCTAAGTGGGCTAGCATGGTTGAGGTTGAGCCATTGCCAAAAACCTACCAGAGAGGCCACATTCATGTGTTTTCTCCACATGGAGTGGAACAGGCCATGCCTTCTACATCAGCACAACAGGTGGACAAGGGTAAAGAAAAGGTCATTGAGGCACTCATTCATGATGAGGAGGACAATCATGAAACTGAGCAACAATTTCAACTTGTTAACATAGATGAGGATGAATATGAAAAAATCATAAATACTACTAACAGAGAATATGATGCCAAAATTAATGAGCTTCAGACTAATATTGATAGGTCTAGATATGTTGTACACTTCCTTAACCAAGAAAATGAACAATTGAAAACAAAACAAGTCATTGATGAGGTTAAGTATTTCAATTCTCAAAAGGAGGCTCAAAAGGGAAAAGCCATGCTAGATGAAACATGGAGAAGTATGGATTACTTGATGATGAAGAGGACCAGGTACCAAGGCAGATACCTAGAACTAGAGGGCTGAAAAGAGCTCTAGCTCTAGAGAGGCAAAGGGAAGCTGAGCTTGTAGATCAACTAACCTAAATGAGCAGCTTACTATTGTGATCAATTAGAATAGGGAACCATGGCTTGATAGAGCCAATAAACACTTGGAGAAGTTTTTAGAAAAGGTAAATAAGGATAATGACTTGTTGAGGAGGAAGGTCAAACTCCATGCCTAAAAAGAGAAAATTGCATTGGCCAAGCTCAAAAGTGCCAATGAAAAAATTGAAGATTTGATCATGGAGGAGTAGAAAAAGTTGGAAATTGTTGTTGAGGCTTCTATCCAATCTTAGTTACATCATCATCAGCCATTCCAAAATTTTTGAGGCATTTTCTGATTTTTTTTCAAAATATGGAAATCTCTGTGTTTTTTGAGACAGACTTTTAGCATAAAATTGGGCATTTGCATAGCTCCCTAGGCGCTATGCAAATAATTAACACACTTTTTGAGGAGAAGGAAGGAAAAAGTGGATCCTTAATGACCAATTCATCCCAGAAAACCATGTTTCTCCCCTTGGTTTGCAGTTTTTCTTGGTCAAAATCTTAAAAAACCATCAAAAATCACCTTTCTGCCCCTTTTTTGACATAGGCGCTGCACAAATACCACTCATGGGAGATTGAATTTTTGAAGGGGAAAATGACCTCCATTTTCAGATCTTGAGGCATATTCAGAAATAGGATAGGTAGGGCTTTCCAACAAGCCATCGTGGGTTTGATTTGGACACTGGGAAGGCCTCCAAAAGTGACCTTGAACATAGAGGGCGCAAATGCACAGTGGAGGGTGCAAATGACCAATTTGTTGATTTTTTCAAAGTTACTCTAAAATTTTGACATTTCTTCAACAAACTATGTTTTTAATCATGTTAATAATGATGGTAAAAATAATTATGTTTGGGATTATTTACCTAGGGTAGATTCATCGGGTAAAATTCATCATTGAGTTAGAATTAATTAGTTGAATGTAATGAGGAGTGAGTCACTTGGACCATCCTACACTTCAATTTTCAGTTCACCAATTAGTAGATCTCTTCCTCTCCTTGTGGATTTGAACCCTAAGGATGAGTGAATATTGTTTTGATGTCTATTTATTCCACCACTTTACTCTTAGCAGAAGTTGGAATTAGTTTGTATGTTTGATTATTGATCAAGGAACTATTGTACTCAGTTTGGCCAGCTAATAAAGAGGAGTTGCAACTAATATATGGGATAGTTGTGGTATTGATGTTTATCATTGTATTTTCTTCAGTTTCATATATTAGAATGTATTTTATTCATGTTCACTTCATTTCTATGGTATGATCTCTTTCAAATTTGATATTTATAATACATGCTTGCACATGCTCTATTTTGGGGAATTGATCATAGTTTGTCCATCTTCCTCTGTCTAAGAAGAATACATTGTAATATCCCAAAAGGGAGAATGCAGTAATAATGAAACATAATATAAGAACTGAATCAAAGTAAATAATAAATCTATATACACATCAAGATGCACAGAAATAGCTGAGCCATTTCATTATTTTTGAGGTGAAAAATAAAGTACAACAATGCTCAAAATATGAGACACTCAAGCCATAAGGGTGGCCTAGAATGACCCTGGTATGATATCCTAAGAGGAACTGCATAACCGCTGATCTGCTGGAAGGTAAACTACGCTATCCCTACTGTAACTGTAGGGATTACAATTTCCTGAAAGATAAAAATTCAGATCTAGGCATAATGGGAGCTCCGATGATGCTGAAATTGTAGATCTGGGCTCAATGATGGATTCCCAAGATAACCCAGAGGGGAATTCTCAGATCTATAAGTCTAAGAAAAAAACCTTGTTAGGGGTTCACATATATACTACTAGGAATGCATATTTGAAGCTAGATCTGATGATACAATGACTGTAATGATGTAAAATCAGATCTATGGAAGAAGGGTTGTTCCCTTCACTAGATCCTTGGGCTAAAAGCTCAAGATCTAGCTCCTCCAATATCCTCCATTGAAAATAGTTGCTAGATGAACAAAAAATTCATAAAACTGTGTTTCCAGAGAGGGAGACTCATTAGCCTACTATTGTATGTTTCAAATCAGCTCCTGAGTGATGGAAACAATAGATCCAATGTGAGGAGGTTATCCCTCATAGGATTTCTAGCTGAAACACTAGAAACTTCCTTCCTCCAATAGATCTACAGGATTGAACTGTGAAATCCTTGAATAGACTGCTACTGCATGAAGGTAAAACCCAATGGCCTGAATGCCGGATGTAGATCTACTGCTCCTGAAAGGCTAGATCTGAAGAGAAAGGTGGTAGGATGAATCCTCCACTGGTTTCCTAGCTGAATGCTAGAAACAACCTCCTGAAGATGGCACCAATGTCTGATATGGAATGAAGAACAATCCTCTTTCCAGATCTACTCAAAGAAAGAGGTGGGATTCCCACTCGGGAACACCTTGTGCTAAACAACACTGCAAAATGTTCTAAGAAGCCCAAGTCTACATATAAATGTCCTAAGACAAATCTAAATCTAAACAAACCAAGAAAGGAATAATCCAAATCACGCCTTCCATTGTGCCTTCACCTTCATTATATGCATGAGCCTTCCATAGCCTAGGCCCACTCCAATACTGTGTTGTACATGTGGAAAAAAGTCTCCAAGGTTGACTGTGTTGTTGATCCATGTCCTCCATCATGTTCACATGGGGTGATTACCCCCTCCATCATGTGTGCATTAAATGCATCTCTTTATCCACTATCTTATCATAAGTGCTTCATGATCTTCATGAATGCACTATGATCTCAGTTGAACTTATCAAAGATCCTCATGATTTTACATTTAAGATCCATGATTCTAGATCTAGATCTAAAATATCCACATACACACATTAAAACTGGATTTTATTCATCTTTGAGGTTTGTGGGTCACTTTTATTTATTTAATTTATTAAGAAAATCAAGGACTCTAATATTCCAAATATGATGTGAAAATTTGGGAATATTACATCCCCCCTCACCCCCCCCCCAAAACCGGAAAAATGTTGCTTGTCCTCAAGAAACTCCAAAAGTAGATGCAAAGCCATCTATTCCCCTCCAAATGGCATCCACATAAGGAAGGACTCCTGTATTTGCTGCAATGTGTTATACATGTTTGGTTCCAAAGTTGTCTTTCAAAAAGATATAGAATGACTTCCAACTTAATGGTTAGATGTCCTCCTTCCACCATGAAGTAAAAAGTGACAACCATATGATGTCCAACATCATCACTAATACATGAGATACATAAAATAAGGTGGCTCTTCCCACAAAGGAAAAGCTCCATCTCATAATACATCTCTTCATCCCATGCTTTATGAATTGGATTGAGCATTGATATGCTCTCATCCTTAGCCTTGTTGGCCTTGTTGGATCCAAGCATCATTCCAAAGTTATGAAAAAGAAGAAGGAAATGAGTTATATGGGTACACAAAGGTGTCAAACCGTATTCTCCTAATAGTAACCACCAGAGTAAGGCCCTTTGTTGCCATTATCCATTAAGATGAACAATCCAAACTCACCCAAAAGCAACCAAAGCTACGAGAGATTTTGCTGCTTTCTCTCCTCCTCATGTACATCATGGAGAAAAAACATACTGATAGACATGTGGAATGTCACATAGCCCAATACAAATGAACACCATCAATACACATCATGAGAGCATCATGCCAAGCTTTACCCAATACAAAACACATAGACATAGGAGATGTCATGTGGTGGCCAAACTCTCTCAAGGGAAACCAAAATGAACATGCCTTATTTTGCTGCATTTTATCATTGATATATAAGGCATGAATTAGAAAAATATTAGCTATTGGGTGGTAACCATACTCACCCAAGACTAGCCAGTGTAGCCATGCCTCCTTCTTCATTTCATAAGTGTTTTTCAAGGCATGGATCAAAGAAATAGGAGCCTTTGGGCAGTGAAAAAAATCTCCCAAGGGAAACCATCGTAACCAAGCTTGCTGGCCCATGTCATAAATCTGCAAGTGGTCATGCAACCCCTTGATTATCATCCTCACCCACTCATCCCAATGTGGATGATGAATGATGTGCTGCATAATCATTGTATCCTCCCTTTGCAGAATACCATCCTCCCCAAACTGATGAAGAAATTTGAACTTCATGAAATGTTGAAGTGCACCTCCAATGAGATATCTCAATGAGATTCTCTTTTCACCAAAGGCCCTCCAAAACCGATGAAGTTTTGGATCTATTGCATGTAGAGGTTTCTCTTTGAGTTGTGAGATGCTCATTTAGAAAGGGTCATCTAGAAAGGGGAAAATATTCCTCATCTCAAGATGTCTACCATTTGTCATCTTTACCTCCATTTCTTCATGAGTGAAGTTACCTTTAGAATGCTCTAAGAATGATGGAGCCTCTTCATTTTCATAGCTACTAAGTGACAACGTTGTAGATCTGCATGGTAATACATGTGCTGTATCAAAGCAAGGCACAATACTAATCTCATAACCAGTTATTTTACATAGGATGATGCTCATCCCATTTCCTAGAACTCTACACTCCAAATCAAAGGGTTTAATGTAGCTCAATAATGTTGAAGTGGGATAGTTTGTAATCTCCTCCTTGATTAGATCAAGGGTCCTCTATGCTATGATATGTTGATCCTTCAAATCAGAATTGTGTTCTAACCCTTGGTTATGCATTGGCCCCGATGGCATGCCCTCATAAGTTCTAATAAGATTTACTGAAAAAATATGTGATGAAAGTTCATGCATACCTTGGATCAACTGATGTGTGGAAACCTCTTGCCAAAACACAAGAGTTCCTCCAACCAAGACAATAGTGTCTCCAACTGCTAGTAAGAGTGATGGATGCTCTTCTCCATGTGTACCAGCGATGGAATATTCCTCCTCTCCCTCATGCATCTCCTTAATTATGCATGGGACTCTATATGTCAAGAGCTCAAGACTATCTTGCACAAATACAAGTGTCTCTTCTCCAGATGCAAGTACTTTTGCAACTGGTGGTGAATGTAGTGACTTGTTGTCCAGAGTGACAAGATTGACATCCTCCTTTGTTTCCTTAGGGAATGTCACTTTGTGACACATCTTCGGTTTTCTCACATCAAATTCCTTCCTCAACTTGTGAAATAAATCTGAATATTTAGTCACCTTTGCATGCTCCATGTGACCAAACCACCAATCATTGGCTTCACCTAAAAGATGAAGTGATGCAATTTGAACAACCTCTCCTTCAGCTACAGGATGTAGCTTGAAAAATGCATCTAAAAATCTCCTCCAAGCCTTAACAGTGCTAAGGAAGATCCATCAAATGTAGGAAAATATAATCTATTATGCCTCTTTCTTCTATTGTTTCTATAGGATCCTCTTTCTTCTTTGATTTTGAAGAATTGTTGGAGGGTTAGCTTCTCTTTGAATGATCTAGACTACGCTTTGTACTCTTCGAGATATATTATGAGAGTCTCATGAGTCTCATGTTCATTCCTTTCTTCATTTCTACACCTCTCACCTTCTCCAAAGAAAGTAGGCATAGTGGATCTATGAGGAGATCTAGGATTCTTCGGTTTTCTTCTTTACTGATAGGAAGTGCTTGGACCTTCCTCATCACATATTATTCTTGGATCTTATTTTTGTCCTTCCTTCTTCATTGGATTGACCTCCTTGGAGAGATATTGCATGGATCTAAATAAATGAGTGGCAGAATTATCATCCTCCATGATATGCTTCTTCTTTTGATGTAAAAGATGAAGTGTCCACAAGTTGAGCCAAAGATCATGCTCTGATAACACTGTAATATTCCAAAAGGGAGAATGCAGTAATATTGAAACACAATATAAGAACTAAAAAAAAGTAAAGAATAAATATGTATACACATCAGAATGCACATAAATAGTTGAGCCATTTTATTATTTTTGGAGGTGAAAAAGCAAGTACAACAGTGCTCAAAATATGAGACACTCAAGCCACAAGGGTGGCCTAGAATGACCCTACTATGATATCCCAAGGGGGACTGTGTAACTACTGCTCTATTAGAAGGTAAAATATGCTATCCCTGCTACAACTGTAGGGACTACAACTTCCTAAGAGATAAAAAGTCATATCTAGGCATAATGGGAGCTCCAATGATGTTGAAATTGTAGATCTGCTCTCAATAATAGACTCCCAAGATAACCCAAAAGGGACTTATTAGATCTGTAAGTCTAAGAAAAATACCCTCTTAGGGCTTTACATATGTGCTGCTGGGAATATGTTATCTGATGATATGATGGTTGTAATGATGTACAATCGGATCTATGCAAGAAGGGTTGATCCCTTCACTAGATCCTTGGGCTAAACACTCAAGATCTAGCCCCTTCAATATCCTCCATTGAAAATAGTTATTGGATGAAAAAAAACTTTAGAAAACTACGTTTTCAGAGTGGGAGGCTCATTAGCCTACTGCTAGATATGTCAAATCAACTCCTGAGTGATGGAAACAATAGATCTAATGTGAGGAGGTTATCCCTCACAAGATTCCCAGCCGAAACACTGGAAACTTCCTTCCTCCAATAGATCTACAGGACTGAACTATGCAATCCTTGAAGGCATTGCTGCTGCATGGAGGTAAAACCCAATGGCCTGAATGATGGATGTAGATCTGCTACTTCTAAAAGGCTAGATCTGAAGAACAAGGTGTTACGATGAATCCTCCACTGGTTTCCTAGCTGAATGCTAGAAAAAACCTCCTGAAGATGGCACCAATGCCTGATATGGAATGAAGAACAGTCCTCTTTCCAGAGCTACTCAAAGAAAGAGGTGGGATTTCCGCTCGAGAACACCCTGTGCTAAACAACACTGCAAACTCTTCTAAACATCCCAAGTCTACATAGAAATGTCCTAAGACAAATCTAGATCTAAACACATTAAGAAATGAATAATCCAAATCATTCCTTCCATTATGCCTTCACCTTCATTATATGCATGAGCCTTCCATAGCCTAGGCCCACTCCAATACTGTGCTGTACATGTGGACAAAATTCTCCAAGATTGACTGCGCTATTGATCCATGTCCTCTATCATGTTCACATGCGGTGATTACCCCCTCCATCATGTGTGCATTAAATGCATCACTTTCTCCACTATCTTATCATAAGTGCTTCATGATCTTATTTAATGCACTATGATCTCAGTTGACCTTATCAAAGATCCTCATAATTTTATATTTAAGATCCATGATCTTATGTCACTGTTTCATCATCCATTATCTATCTCATAAATGAGACATGATCTCCGGTAATGGAGCTACTCCACTACTCCATGATTCTAGATCTAGATCTAAAATATCCACATACACACATTAAAAGTGGATTTTATTCATCTTTGAGGTTTGTGGGTCCCTCCACCCTTTTATTTACTTAATTTATTAAGAAAATCAAGGACTCTAATATTCTAAATATGATGTGAAAATTTGGGAATATTACACACATCTCCCATGCTCTTCCTAGCTTCTTTTCAGTCTCAACACCATTCTGTCACAATCATATTCAAGTGATTAGCCTTATTCCTACCTTTCCCCATTGATCCCTGCAACCATATCCCATTTTCCTTGACCTAGCTCCCGTGACCTAATTTATTCATCCAGTTTCAAACCTAACCAAATCAAATCAAAACAAGCCCTGCACTCAATATCTAGCCTAAAAACCCTAATTTCTCGAGCCCTCCTGGTTGTGACCCTTTTGGAGAGAGCCCTCTCCGACTTGATAGGGCTAGCTATCAAGTCAAAATCTTGTTCTGTGGTTACCTCTCTTGGGATTCCTTCCTCAACCTTAGGAATCTTGTGGAGTGCTAAGATTTTGATGCCATTGTCAGGGAACGAAAATTCAAATTTTCTGTGGGTGTATGAAAAACATTTATCGAAAACTGATCCTTTGGGTGATAGGATCGATTTTCATAAGGCTTATTTCATAATTGCAGTGCCTCGTAGTAGATTTGGCTTCTACAATATATACTAGAGTGAATCCAGACCCTGGTCCAGTCAATCTGGTTGATGATCCATAGAAATTATTTCGAAAACATTGATATTAAACTTTGCATATTCAATCAGGACCAGTTTTGTTGGTAAGATCGCTATCTCTACCTATAAATTTAATTTCTCTAGAAGATATACCCTATGGCATAAAGTTTGAATTATCTTTATTTAATTCCAAATCTGAAACTTCTTTGTTTGATATATTATTTGATCATCTAAGATTATCCAAGGTAAAATCCTTGTCTGAATTAGACTTAATTCCTTTGAAAGATTGTTTTTTCGAAGAAATAAAGCCTGAGTATGACCTTGATATTAAGGAGTGGGTCTAATTTTATCATCCTAAGGAAGTTTTTGTTTCATCTAAACCTAAAAATCTGTCAATTATAGTATATTCATCTGCACCTTCGACTTCATCATACATACATGCCACTTCAGTACCAACAACTTCAGCTCCTTAACCTATTCAACCCATCCGTCTGGTTGTCAATCTAGTATTCCATACAACAAGGATTATGGAAATATTTTCCCCAATCATCTTACCAGCCTAATTACATGACTTACCTCAAGGATATGGCCAAATACTTCCCCTCTTCAATGAAAACTCTGAAATCACTGCCCGTCAGCACATGACAAAATTCACAACTTTCATAGATCTTCAGGTGTTAGATGAATATGATGCTAGGATGTGAATCATCACACAAAGTTTTTTTATGGTGAAGTTAAAGTTTGGTTCCATGCCGTAGCAGTTAATTCTATTAGGACTCCTGCTGAACTAACTGATGCTTTCTTAGCCAGGTGGGATTAGAAGAAAAACCCTTTACAAATCCTTGTTGAATATGATTCCCTGAAGTGCAATCCTAATGAATAAGTTCTTGATTATAATTCCTAATACCTCAGAATCTATAACTCCATCCCAAATTAAATGAAACCACCTCCTAGTTTATCCCTTTTTCGTTATCCTGATGCTTTTGACCTAGATATGGCCTACTAATTGAGAGAAAGAAATCCCACTACTTTAGAAGATATGATCAAAAATTCAGTGAGTTTTGAGGCCAATCTCTTGATTAAAAGGTCCAAACTTAAAATTGAACTCAAAGTGACTATTAAAGAGGAACCTTCCACTTCATCCGATACTGAATTTGATGCTTTTATTAGAACCATGGAGAGAATGGTCATTAAGATGTCTATTTTAGATAGAAAGACAGAGCCACAAATCATAAATCCAAACTTTTGAGGCCGAAATTAGAAGCCTCAGTTCAGGATAAAGCAGAGAGAGAAAATATCTTCTGAAACACAACAACAATAGCCAATTATAACACTACTTCAATAGATCTATGCTCAGAGTGATGAAGAGGAAGAACCAATAGTAGAACATATCCTTCTTTCCAAAGTTGATGGTCAGCCCATGTTTCTCACCGAGGATGAAGAATATGTGGAAATTTTTTTTTTACCCAGTGATAAAGACTTTATATTGGCGAATGATCATGAGTTAGAAGTAGAATCTAATGATTATCAGAGAGGATACCTAAATTGATTGAGTTACAAGAAAAGGCAGTATACTTTGAGAGGTAGTGATATTCCAATCAATCCACCTCCAAAGAACATAGTTCAGCAAAAAGAAGTACCACAGAAACAAGTTTCTCAATCCAATCAAAACAAGGGTAAAGGGATTGCAGCTCCAAATTAGAACAAAATAAATCAACCTTCTGGAAGAGCACCTATCAAAGAAAGAGATATTCAGATAAAAGAAGCTAAACCGAGAGATCATGTTGAGAAAAGGGATATCATCATAAAAGAGGTAGAAAAAACTATAAATTTTAATTTAGAGTCAGAAATTTCTAAGTTAAAGGTGTATATTCCACTTACTCAATTGGTAAAAGTTGATAAATACAAATCCCATGTAGTCAAAACTTTGAAATTTGACCCTTTATCCGACACGGTTAATACAGAGGATGATCAACCCGAGTTGATATTTGGTCCCGCAATCGATGGTCAGTCTGAAGATAGTGATGTCCCACCATTTTACTTGAGTCTCAAAGTTCACCAATTCATCCTTCATAACACGATGTTAGACTTAGGGGCCTCCCACAACCTCATGTCAAAATCTATCATGGAGAAGCTTGGCCTTGATATAACCCGCCCATATCATGATTTATATTCTTTTGATTATGATCGTGTCTATTGTTTTCGTCTAATAAAAGATCTAGTTGACTCCCTAGAAAAAATCCCAGCCAAAAACTTCCTTATGGTGTGGTAGTTTTTGATATCCCACCACGTTTTGGTAAGTTGTTATCTGGATCCCGGGGGGCTAAATTGAGAGGTACACTGTAGTTGGACTTTTCCTATGTAACAATTCCTGTCTTCGGTCAAATGAGAAAAATATACCGTGAGACTAAAATTAAATACATGATCACAAAGAAGGAAAGGCCTAACAATCATCCTATAAACGTTGTACATATAGACTTAGAATCCTTCATATTGTACAATTATTTTTGATTAAATGATGTAGATTGTAAATTAGTAGAAATAGAAAATGTTCTGGAAGTTTCAGATTGCATTATAACAGTGTTAGAAAAAGAGAAGCAGAATCTACCTACTATATCCAACCAGCAATTAGAGAAGGTAGATGAAAGCTTAGAACAACATAAAGAATCATATCAGAAAATTGTGTCAAATCAGAGTCAAGAGTTTTAGCACCTTGAAGAAGAAGATGGCATGTGGAGCACGGACTTTGATGATTCCATTGGAAAAGACAGGGATTGCATTGGTTTATGGATTTGCAACCCATTTCAAGAGAAAAATAAGGTCCCAAATAATTTTAGGTTGTGTTTCTACAAACTAGCATTCGATTGTACGAATAATGAGGTTGAATATGAAGCGGTCATTATCGGTCTAAATTTTTTGAAAAAATTAGAGGTAGAATAATTGCAGTCTATGGTGATTCGGAGCTGGTAATTAAAAAAATCAAAAGTGACTATGAAGGTAATAACCTCAGGATGAGGCAATATACGAATGCAACACTTGACATTTTGAGAATGTTTTCAGAATATACACTTAAAATAGTGCCAAGATTGCAAAACTTGATGGCTGATTTATTTGCCACTGCTGCAAGTAATTTCAGATCTATAATGTTTTCAAATAAAAATTTTGAGATTCATATAAATCATAGGCCCACGATTCCAGAAAACATGAAATTTTGAAAAGTTTTCTGGGATGATAAACAAGTGAACAATCTCCTTCAAAGTGAAGGTGAGTTTGAGAATTCTTATATGGATGAAGTGTATGACAAGGATGGCCAAGTCATTGAGGGAGACCATATTTACATACTACAGCTCAAGGAAAATAACATTCCAAAAGGTATCATGCTTTTGGAAGAGTTATTTGATCAAGATGACATGGCGAGAAAACCTACTTTTGTTCCCACAGAAAAGGCATAGAATATGTTAATATTGGAACAACGGAGGAGCCAAAGTTCATCAAGCTTTAAAAGTCTTTGTTTCTAGAGGTAAAGCATAAATATTTTGATTTGTTTACTAGTTTTTCTGATGTGTTTTCTTGGGGTTAATCATATATAAAAGTGTACAATAAAGATATCATTCAACACACTATCCCGATGAAGCTAGACCAAAAGCCTTTTAGGAATAATCCCAGGAGAATAAACCCAAAGTTATTGATGTCCATTGAGAAGGAGGTAAACAAGCTCTATAAGGCGGGTATTATTGTTCCATTCATATTTTCATATTGGATCTCCAATTTGGTTCTAGTGCAGAAGAAGACGGGTGAAATTTGACTATGTATAGATTTCAGAAATCTGAAAAAAGTGTCATTGAAAGAAAATTACCTGATGCCTAAAATGGACCACATACTTCAACGAGTTGTAGGAGCTAGCAGGATGTAATTGTTGGATGGTTACTCAGGCTACAATAATATCCTTGTGCATGAATATGATTAGGATAACACAACGTTCACTACACCATCAGGTACCTTTAAATATGCCAATATGTCGTTCGGTTTGAAGAAAGCCGAGGCCACTTTCTAGTGTGGCATGGAAAGAGCTTTTGGTAATGAGAAAGATGTATTCCTTGTTGTTTATTTAGATGATTTGACCATGTTTTAAAATTAAAATGATGAGCATTTACACCATTTGTGAGTTTTTTTCCAACGATGTAGAAAATTTGGGATATCCCTCAATCCTAAGAAGTGCCTATTTTCTATCGAAGAAGGAAAGTTGTTGAGTCACATCATCTCAAAATATGGGATCCTGATAGATCCTTCTAGAGTTGAGGCAATACAGAAAATTGACTTCCCTCGTAATAAGAAATAAGTCCAAGCACTCAACGATAGGATTAATTTCCTACGTAGGTTCATTCCCAACTTAACGGAACATCTTAGAGAGTCAACTAACATGCTAAAGAAGTAGAATGATGTAAAATGATTTGAAAATATTTGTAAGTCATTTATATTGGTGAAATTTTCTTTGACCATTGCTCCAGTCTTGACAAGTCCTGATTATTCACTATATTTCATTATATTTTCTTTTTTTTCTGAGCATACTTTGGTAGCGGTGCTTATGCAGAAAAAGGATGGGACAGAGATGCCAATAGCTTTCTTCAGTTGCACAAGAATGGATGCAGTCCTTCGATATAACATAATCGATAAAAAAGCCTTGGCCTTGGTCAAATCACTCAAGTACTTCCATGTTTATATTTTTCACTCACATATTTTGGCATATGTTCCAAATGCATACTAATGCAAACAGATCCAGAAGAAAGAAGAGGTAGGTGGATAGAAGCACTCTTAGAGTATGACCTTGAGATCAAGCCAACCAAGATGATCAAAGGGCAAGGCTTAGCCAATCTCATGGTTTAGTCTAATCTACATGCACTCGAAATCAATCTCATGTCAAGATTCTACGATGAAGAAGAAGGTATAAGTCTTGTTTAGGTATCATATCTCTTTTCATCATCACAACGATATGTTGCTATCATTTATGTTTTACAACATTTGAACCCTCCTCTGCGCATGTCAAAGAGTAAGAGAAAGTACTTGAAGCTTAAGGCTTCAAAATATTGCATACTAGATAGTTCACTCTACTGGAAGGATCTTGGCGGAGTGTTACTCAATTGCTTGGTTGAAGATGAGTCCAAAGAAGTGATGAAGGATTTCCACAAGGGAGATTGTAGAGGTCATTTGTACTGGAGGACCACATCCAAAAAAGTACTTCGATTGGCTGACATTTTTTGTAGATTTGTACAAGACGGTCATGAGATGCCATGAATGCCAACTTTTCCAAGGTAAACATAAGCTTCTTCCTTTACCATTACAACCCATTTCAGTTGAAACTCCTTTCTAGCAGTGGGGTTTAGATTTTATTGGTGAGATACATCCACCCTCATTTTCACAACATAGATGGATAATTACCGCCACAGACTATTTCACAAAGTGGATCAAAGCGATCCTAACTAGGAAAGCTATAGACTCAGTTATAATTTTTTTTTTAGAAGCTAACATCTTGTCTTGGTTTGGTTGTCCTAGAAAGATCATCATAGATAATGTTGTAGCCTTCAAATCAAATAAGATGACAGAATTATGTGACAAGTATAACATTAAGTTGGGTCATTCTACAACATATTATCCACAGGGAAACGGATTGGCAGAGTCCTCCAACAAGTATTTCATTAGCATAATAAAAAAGATGTTGGAGGCGAACAAGAATATTTGGCACAAGAAGCTAATTAATGCACTGTGGGCATATTAGGTAAGCAGCAAAAAATCCATTGGCATGTCTCCATTTCAGGTAGTTTGTGGTGTAGAGACAGTTTTCCCTTCTTCATTGTTTGTCCCAGTCATGAAGCTTTTACAAGAAGCTCGAAGTGAAGAAAATGACATTCAACGCAAAATAAAACAAATGATTCACTTGCAACAGATAAGAGAAGAAGTGTTTCAGAACACTTATAAGCTCCATGATAAGATCAAGCAAATATATGACAAAAAAAACAAGAAATATGATTTCAAATATCGACATGTAGAGCACCTGGATGCTGTGAAAAAAAAAAACTTTATTGCATCTTCTCGTGGAAAAAATGCATATCTCTTGGAAGAAATGGGTGGAAAAATTTTCTTAGGAGGGCCACTTAATGGTAGGCTCCTAAAGCACTATATTTTTTTCTCTAAAATTATGAAAAAAAATTCATCCTCATTTTATATATCGGTTTGATATTCCTGCAAGTGTGAAGAAGAAAAGCATTGGAGTTCAGATCTCGAAGTGAAGGCCATGGAGCTTCATTGAGTTTCTACCATTTCAATGTTAAGTTTTCAAAAGAGTAAGTTAAGTTTTGAGTCAGTGTTTCAGTAAAGTTTAGTAAAATTTCAGTTAGTTTCAGTTGGTTTGTGTCATTGAGTTGTCAGTATTTAGTCTTGCATTTCAGTTTGAGTTATTTTTTACTGTATTGGCCCAATGGTTAGGCACTTGGTCTATGGTGTTATTGGCACCTCCAAGAAGCTGCCATCCCCAATAAGGCTGATGTTAGTGTCAAAATATGCATTCTTCCTTCAGTGATCAAAATCACTCTTTTTGTTCTCATTTTAGGTATCCCACTCAGAAATTTTTTATCATTCCATTAGTTCATGCAAAAAATTGATTCACTGATGGTAGTCCAACTCATAACACCTCACTCTCCCTTAATATTTCACATTTTTTGGCCCACATTCATTTCTTGTTGAGCATTAGAACACTTTTCAAAAGATCATTTCACTATATCTTATGTCAACCATGGAGTCAGGTCATTCAAGGTCCCATTAGGTCATTAGGTTGTATTTTTCAAGGTCCAAAAATGCACCATTTTATCTCAATAAGGTCAGAAAATGCTGTGAGAGTGACTCATAAACATTTCATTATCATCTACAAAAGATTATCAGCATATAAATATGATATTTTTAAAAGTTGTAATTTATTTTTAATTTTTTATGTAATTTTATGCTTCCTATATGTAATAAGTTTGATCCCTAACTACCAACTCAAAAAACACATGCCAAACTAAAAGAGAAAATTTTCAAACTTTAGCAAAACCATCGTGTAAGATAGAAAAATCAGATGAAAGGGTAATTAGGAAAAAATTTCAAAAAAGTGAAAAAATACATTAGAAAAGTAGGCTTTTAAATTCAAATTCAAATTCACTTAGCTATTTATGACCAAAAGACTTCAATTAAAATTCATTTTCCTCCTCCAAGTATCAAGCCTGCACTCTAAGAGATCAAATTCTCGAATTTCTGAGCGAAATTGGCAAAAGAAGTTGAGCTTAGGGCACAAATCTTGAAGGTAGGGTGCAAACGCTAAAACGAGCATGCAAATAAATTCAGGAGGGCGAAAATAAGTAGAGGGTGGTGAAAACACATATAGAGGGCACAAATGTGTTTTTCATGGTGAAAATGTGTTGAGGATGGCACAAATAGTGTGTCAAGGGTACAAATAACCAGCAAGCTCTACAAAGTGTCCAAGTGATCAGAAATTTCCCTCAAAGCTCCACCAAATTAATCATTGACCTCCAACAAACCTGTAAGAGGAACATGCCATTAAAAGTCATCTTATTAAGTTTATGTGTTGAAGTTTTGCAAGTTGAAGTTGTAATTTGGTGTTTAATTTGAGGAAATATCTCATTATATTTTTTAAAGCACTCAAGTAACAAGTTTCATTCACTTACCCTTTGCATCCTTCCCACAAGTATAAAAACCCATTCCCAAACCCCTCATTTGTAGAATTCCATATTCTTATAACTTTTTCCCTAAACCCTAAGTCCTAGGTGTTACATGTACCTAGGCTCAAAATTACTAAACATACCTACCCTAAATCTACCATATCATTACTCCATATACCCTCCCCATATCACATATCCCTATCATACATCTCCCTCATTTTTCCTTTCCCATATCCCTTACCCATTTCCCTTTCTTAATCCCTGCGGTTTTAAGAAAAACACCATGGAAAAAAAAGAGGAAAACACATCATTCAGTGAAGGAGAGGAAACAAAGATAAGGATGCCACTTAAAGGAGGAAGAGTGCTCAGACTTGAACCTGCCAAGACTAGGGAACTCTTAGCTTCTCCATCGACTGTTACATGCTTCAAACATGTTATCCGTTATCATTTTTGTGGGAAAATTCAGAGGGTTAAACACCACCCCATGCTAAATATATTTTTCATATCTGGACTCCATGATAACCAAGTTAAATTAGCTGGGGTCACTTTTACCTTATCTATTGTTGTCATTTCAGATACTACATGGATCCCAGATGTTGGGGAGAAATGGTTCAACAAAGATAGGTTGAAGAAACAAGGTTTTAACTTCTTCCTCAAACCAAGACATTAAAATCAAACAAAGAGGTTATTCCCTTTTTCACACCTCTTGGACAGATATGCACCAATGATGAATATTATCATGGAATATTTTTCATGTGAAGGCGGATTTTGAAGGCTCTATTCCTATCACATCTGGCTCGATGCATTTCACTAGGGTGAGGATGCTTAACATGCCCTATTATCATTTCTGGAGTATAGAGAAGATGGAATACATTTCCCATAAGAAGGAATATGAACAGAAAATGAGAATCCTATTCCATGATTACTCCATAAATATCATAGTCCTCCACCATATCAATCAACTAAAAATTTCATGGAGCACTTTCATAGCCAATGATATTCTCATTGAGCCATCCTTTTAGCATGAAAAAAATGTCCCTTTTTCATCTCATCCCATGAATCACTCATCATCATCAGATCATTCCCCTTCACCTCCTTAATCTCCATCTCATCATGATTTTAGGTCACCTAGCAGGATTGAGGACATTGAGTGTAAGTGGGCTAGTATGGTTGAGGTTGAGCCATTGCCAAAAACCAACCAGATAGGCCACATGCACATTTTTCTCCACATGGAGTTGAAGGGGCCAAGCCTTATACATTAGCACAATAGGTCGACAAGGGTAAAGAAAAGTTCAAAGAAAATGATGCCAATATTAGTGAGCTTAAAACCAATCTTTATAGGGATATATATGTTGTACACTTCCTTGAGCAAGAAAATGAACAATTGAAAACCAAACAAGTCAATGATGAGGTTAAGTATTTCACTGCTCAAAGGGAGGCTCAAAAGGAAAAATCCATGCTAGATGAAACACTGGAGAATCATGGCTTACTTGATGATGAATAGGAATAGGTACCAAGGTAGAGACCTAGAACTAGAGGGTTGAAAAGAGATCTAGCTCTAGAGAGGCAAAGGGAAGCTGAGCTTGCTGATCAGCTAACCCTAAATGAGAAGATTACTATTGTGATCAATGAGAAAAAGCAACCATGGTTTGATAGAGCCAATAAAAACTTGGAGAAGCTACTAGAAAAGGAAAATAAGGATAATTATTTGTTGAGGAGGAAGGTCAAACTCCATGCCTAAAAGGAGAAAATTGCATTGGCTAAGCTCAAAATTTCCAATGCAAAAATTGAAGAGTTGACCATGGAGGAGAAGAAAAAGTTGGAAATTCTTGCTGAGGCTTCTCACCAAGCTTAGACACATCATCATCAGTCATTCCAACAATTGTGAGGCATTTTATAACTTTTTTTTCAAAATCTGGAAATCTCTGTGCCTTTTGAGACAAACCTTTAGCAAAAAATTGGGCATTTGCGCAGCACCCTAGGCGCTACGCAAATAAATGGCACACTTTTTGAGGAGAAATAAGTCACCATTAGATTTGATATGACCAATTTATCCCAAGAAACCATGTTTATGGCCTTGATTTGTAGTTTTGGTAGGTGTAAAGCTAAAAAAACCATTAAAAAAACACCTTTCTGCCCCTTTTTTGACCTAGGCACTGCGCAAGTAACAGTCTTGGGAGATTGACTTTTTAAAGGGGAAAATGACCTCTATTTTTAGAAATTGATGGATATTAAGAAAGAGGACAGGTAGGGCTTCCCAAAAATCCTTATTTTGCCTAATTTTGACATCAGGAAGGCCTCCAAAAGTGGCCCTAAACACAGAGGGCGCAAATGACACTTAGAGGGCGCAAATGCACAGTGGAGGGCGCAAATGACCAATTTGTTGATTCCTTCCAAGCTACTCTAAAATCTCAACTTTTCTTCAGAAAATTATGTTTCTTCTAATGTAATTAATGATGGTAAATGTAATTATGTTTGGGATTAGCTACCTAGGGTAGATTCATCGGGTAAAAGTAATGATTGAGTCATAATGAATCAGTTGAATGTAATGACGAGTGAGTCACTTGGAGCATCCTACACTTCAGTTTTCAGTTCAGAAATTAGTAGATCTCTTCCTCAACTAATGGATTCGACCCCTGAGGATGAGTGAATCTTGTTTTGATGTCTATTTAGTCCAACACTTGACTCTTAGAAGAGGTTAGAATTAGTTTGTATGTTTTCTTATTGATCAAGGATCTATTGTACTTTCCTAGCTAATAAAGAGGAGTTGCAGCTATTTTATGGGATAGTTGTGGTATTGATGTTTATCATTGTATTTTATTCTGTTTCATATGTTAGAATGTATTGTATTCATGTTCACTTTATTTCTATGGTAAGATATCTTTCAAGTTTTATATTCATAACACATGCTTGCACATGCTGTTTTGGGGAATTGATCATAGTTTGTCCATCTCCCTTTGTCTAAGAAGAATACATCTCCCATGCTCTTCCTAGCTTCTTTTTAGTCTCAGCACCATTCCGTCACAATCATCTTCAAGTGATAAGCCTTATGCCTACCTTTCCCCATTGATTCCTGCAACCCTATCTCATTTTACCTGACCTAACTCCCTTGACCTAATTTATTCATCCAGTTTGAAACCCAACCAAATAAAATCAAATAAAAGCAACCCCTGCACTCAATATCTAGCCTAAAGCCCTAATTTCTCCAGCCCTCCTGGCTGTGACCCCTTTGGAGGGAGCCCTCTCTGACTTGATAGGGGTAGCTATCAAGTTAAAATCTTGGTCTTTGGTTACCTATGTTGGGATTCCTTCCTCAGCCTTAGGAATCTGGCGAAGTGCTCACACATATTTTGTACCATTTTCCTCAGAAAAGAGCACTCATGGATTCATACTTCCATGCCAAAAATAAATATGTGAGCATGAGATGAATTATTAGAGGTTGGGTGAAAGATCCATCAAAATTTTGACAGACACCCACCAACACATACAAGACAAAGTCTCTCAAGAGATCCTATCAACTGTTGGTTATCCTAGCTTGCAGAATCTATTGTAAACAGAGCACAAGTACCTTTCCTGAAAGGTGGGAAATCTCAGTGAACCAGGTTGTGAACAAGGGGAAGTCACTGAACTAGTCATATTTGTTGGATTGAAAATGAAGCAGCCATGTAGAAAATTCTCAAAATCCTCCCAAGGGAGATAAAGCAAGACTCTATATGTCTGCATATTTATTAGATGAAATATGTACACACAATTCATTCCCAGGCATGAGCTAGACTTTGAAACTTTAAGACCCTACTGCGTACATCCGTTGCAAATTGCTCTCAGATTTCAACCATTGAAGAGTAATGGAGAAGCTAACTAAACACTTACTCATTCTGTTATACAAGATGATATTTGAGGAAGAACCACCTTGCATGTCACGTTGGAAAATGGTAGTAGTAGCAAAGATAGATGATTGGTTTGCCTCACCTATTGGCTCCTTCCTTAGAGTGTTTGTCAAACACAAGTCACTACATGTTTTTCCAAGGTATGCCACTGAAAAGCTTGTCATGCAAGAAGTTTCATATCATCTCTCCACATGGTTTTTAGTAGCTTTTCATAGGAAGAAGTAAGTACCTCGGCGAACTCTTCCTATGCAAATTCGATTGTGCGAGATCAATAACTTGAAAGTCATGGATGCCAAAGGAAAGTCGATAAAGAAGTTTGTATTCGATCCTTTTGACTTTAATCAATATGATTCCCATTGTATTTTTAATGACCATTGTGGGTTAATTCACTTCCAGCAGCTTAGCAGGAAATTTCATTGGCCAAAGGAGGATCGATGGAATAATTTTTATAATTCTTCCAAGTCCCGCGAGCTAGTCATTTTTACAGTAACTTCACAGGTGACTTTGCAGAAGGAAACTACTCTAGAAGTAGTTTTAGTAGAAGATAGCCATTAGGGGAATTTTGAGGTCTAAAATGGGAATCCTAAGGAAATTATAAAATAATAGTTGAAATAATAAAATAATATTCGATTACATCATCAAATTTTAGAGGGAAAAAAGAAAAAAGTATTTTTTCAACTCGTATTTTCAACTTATCTCTCTATGGGTTTACTCAAATTTCGAGAAGAAACACTTTTTGGATGCATAATTTGATTCCTCATCCAAGGAGTACCCATGTTGCATACTTTTGATGGACCCTTCTACACAAAAAAAAGAGAAATACATGAAAAACGTGATTGCAATGACGTTTTTAAATGTATTTCTCATTTTTCATGTAGAAGGGTCCATTGAAAGTATGCAACATGGGTATTCCTTGGATGAGGAATTAAATTTTGCATCCAATGAGTTCTCCCACTCGAAATTAGACTAAAAATTTAGGGAGATAAGTTCAAAATACAAGTTGAAAAAGTAGTTTTATTATTTTATTATTTTTTGATATTTTTACTCTTTTACTCCAAAAATGGTGAATCATCCCTAATGGTTGACATCATCATATTGAACCCTATTGGGTCTTATAAAGTTTATTTTAGCTGTACAATTTTCTTAGGAGGCCCATTTTAGACCTCAAAATTCCCCTAATGAACCTCGCATAGGATACAGGAAAGAGAAATGTTACTTATAGTCTAGGAGGAGAACAAAGCCACAAGATGAAAGTGGATCCCACTATTATGAAAGGGGATTTAGTAGCAGAGGCAAAGAGGAAACATAGGATGTTGAGAGAAGAATGGAGGAGGAGGGAAGAGCGGAGAAGTTGTGAGGGAGAAAATCATAAGAAAGAACAAGAATAAAATTAGAAGAAGGAAGAAGAAGAGAGGAAAATTGCAATAAGAGAAGAAAAATTTAGAAACAAGATGAGGAGAAAGAAAAAAAACTTCCAACTAGAGGAGGAGAATGGATAGGTGCATGACCATGTGCTTTATCAGCAGATTAAATAATTAATTGAGATCATAGATATGGAGGAGAAAGTATAGTGACATAATTAATATGTCGACTGGATTCCTGGCACACAATAGTTCAACATTTATTCTCCACCCCCTTTAGCAGTAGCTTTAGCTCCATGTGAGGAAAAGGAATTTTTCCCACTTGATGATGATCCTGTTATGGACATGTACAATCTGTCGTATGATGAAATCCACAAAAATATTGTGGAAGCAAGTCAGAAGCATTTTTTTGATGACCTCAAATCTCTTACATTTATTTAAGAAAGGGTGACATTGGCGGACGCCAGGAAGAATCCCAACGCCATTTCCTCAACAAACTTGGCCTTCAAAGGTGAAACAAATTTGAACACTAAGTATTTGATGGCCGAGAACAAGCAATTGGAAAAGAACTTAAATGCTACCAGGAAAGAGGTTGAACATATCCACACAACAACTCAGAACATAAATTCCACACATGTTAGTCTGGAGGAAAAAAAGGAAGAGATACTAGGTGAGGTATTGACACTTAGAGAGACAATACATAATATTTACGAGGAGCTTGCTACCGTGTAGAAGGAATTTTTCCACTTGCATGGCTTGCAACCAAAGTGTAAATACTTTTTCAAAATTCTCAAGAATGTACAAGCTTCCATAATTGCCATGCATGAATGTTCAATGTGATACAAAGGGCCACTACTTAATTAGGGAAATAAAATAAAGCAACAGGAATATATAGGTAAATCAAGCGTTTAGATGCTCATCGATAACGACAAACAACTCACCTAGTTCATTGGTAACATTCAAGCCTCGTATGCATGATTATAGAACAATCTGGATTTCACGGTGAACTCACATAGGTTACCTTCAGTTGTCTCACTCACTGAAGCCAAACTTGGGAACCAGGCTAGGTAGGAGATTGAAGAATACTTGGAGGATCTTAGATAGATTTCCACCAAGGAATATTTGGAGCTTAACATATAAAACATTTAGAAGTACATCGGTGTTCATGTCCAAGTGAACACAATGTTGCTCTTGCTCCATAACAAAGTTCAAAATAGTTCCAAATCATTTTAACCATATGGCATGGATGTGAGAGTATGTTTCCATCCAAACACCATCGAACAGTTTGGGGATACCATCGTACAATGTCAAGCTTGGCATCGATATGTGATCAAAAGACATCAAGTGGAAGTTGTTGAGCTAGAGTTTCTCTAAAGTCAAGAACGATAGTGTTTTTTCTTATTAGGTTGTCTAGTGGGCTCTATCCAATTTTGTATGATATGGGTATGATTAATTTTAATATTATTTTGTAAATAATTTCTAAGTGAAATTCCGAGTGTCAATTGTGGAATGTGAAGAGTCAAGATGTAATGTAGTTGAAAATTCAATTTTGAAGAGGTTGAAGAGTCATGAGGGAAGTCAAAGAGCTATAAATGGGAATGTGAAGAGTCGCCCCCTTTTGTTACAAATACATCCTCTTAATTCATGTAAAGGGTTTTTTGGAGCCAAGCTTTTGGCTACGCTTAGCTTTGAATTTGGATCTTGGGATTTTTTTTAGACCATTGGCTGCTTCATAGCATAGAGGGAGTATATTTATTTATAGGAGAAGGTGATGTTGAACTCACATTCCACTCTTGGGGCTAGTGGTCCGTTAATGGTATATTTATGATTGAAAATTTTAATTTAATAAAATATTAGAGCCGATTTGTTTTCATGCATATGTTCTGAATATAGGAGGACTATTCTTGTTGTATTTTCAATGTATCTTATTTAACTTACACTTATTGTTATGAACTATTTCATTTGAATTGGTGTGAATCTTGTTGAATGCACATTTTTGTATTATTTCATCATTGTTAACTTGTTAATTGTTTCACATATTAGCTTGTGATGTCATTATGTCCGTGTCTCTTTCGAGTTGTGTACTATTATAGGCTTCGAAGGGGCTCACTCATTTTCCCTTTGAGTGTTAATCTTCATGCATTGCACTTGAATTTCCCCAAGGTCACACACTTACTCTTACCAAACCATACATCACTCTATGTATTTTTTCAGCCAAGGAACATCATTAAAACCCATTGCATTAGCAACTAGGTTGTATTCCAGATGGGGCTACTACACCAAACGGTGTGAGGTCGAATTGGGATTTCATATTAGGGAGATCCCCTGAATGTTGGTGGGTCCAACGCCATTAACACTTCATTTTTTGTTATTCCCAGGTTATTCTAGATGGTAATTATGGTTCTACTTAGAGGATTTTCACATGTTATTTAGATATAAAACATTTTGTTTGAAATTCAACCCTTATAGGTACTTGCATTTTTTTTTTTATAAATTACACTTTTCTTGAGGCCATATTTTAGTTCCAATTTGGTTCACCGACTATTAAAACCCCATTTCTAATTTGAGTATACTAGAGGGGCCATAATTGTCCAAGGGTTTCACTTCCTTTGTTATATTTTTATATGTATTCCTTAAGCACTATTCATTAGAACTTGTAGCTAAAAAAGCATAACTTCCATGATAAGAACTTGTAATATATATTTTTTTAATTAAGGGTTTAACCCTATGATAGCTTTAAAAATACTTACCTCATGTTATGGTTACAACCAATACTCCTCTGACACAAGATTAACTTCTCTAATATTTAAAAAAAAAAATAACTGCATTTCTATTCTTTTGTATGTATTACTATCTATACTACTATAAACACATTTATGGTTTATTCAAGCAGTCTAATTATTTCCTTTTTACATCCTTTCATACACTTAGATGCATTCTAATTACATGGAAAAAATATATAATTATTTTCTTATGAATATGTAAATATGTGTATATGAGCTATAGAAGGTTATTATTCAATTTTTAAGCACCAATGAAAAAACTAGTTAGGAATGAAGGCTAGTGGGCTTCTTTCATGGGGGTCCAATTAAAGTATTTTATTAAGCAATATTACTTATTGCAATAGAGTCTATATCTCTTGGCTAATCAATGGGGTTAACATCAATGTCATTGGCCTAAGCTATACTAACATGGGAAATTATTGTTAATTGGTTTCTTTATTATTTCATAGTATGCACCTTCTATTATATTCTATAAAAGAACTTAGTTTCTTTGTTCAAATATAGATTTTACTATTTAATATATATAGTTTACATTCGCCTTCTTTTATTTCCTCACAAGTAACCATTTCTTGTTCTATCCTTCTTGTTATTTCTTCCATATTCACTTATACAGTGAATATAAAAGTTAGTTATTATTGAATGTTTTCCTTCTCACCTCTCTAGAAGAGGATATTTTACTTTATATCCATATCCACATGTTTTCCTATAGAAAAACATATATATCAAATACACATACACATTCATACACATTCATTCGCAAATTATTAGTAGGGTCATTTAATATTTTTCCAGAAAATTGTCTAAATATACTTAAAATCATAACATATCATACTCATATCTTTCATGACTCTAAAAAATTGTTAGTAAGATAATTAATACAAATAGATCCAAACGCTCATATAATTGTCTAAAATTTTGTTGGAAATAAATAAGAGCTACCATGTTCCACCCTATTGTGAACTACGTTTCTCAGTAGGTCCCCCCGAGCTCTACTCCACATTGTTAGGAAAACCACTTTAGGAGCTTATTTCAAGTTTCACCTCGTTAAGAGTTTGGAAATGTCATACTAGTTTATCAGTTTAGGCCTAGTATTTCTCTCCCACTAGCCTTTCTTTTAAAATTGGTTGATTCTGTCTCCTACACTCCTCTCTACACAACTTCCACACATGACATTTAACTCTAGTCATGAATTTTTGTTTCCTCTCTTTGCAATAGTTGAACGGGACGAAAAAAAGGATGATTTTCTTCCTTTTTTCCTACATCTTTTTGGGCTTAATTGATTCCAACTATTTACCTAGAAATTAGGAGTCTAATCTCAAATGATAGCCTTTAATATATTTAAATGAATAATAATAAGGCACAAATAAATTTTGTTTTTATTAATCAAAATAAATATTTTCATTGTCACATCATATCACTTTTCCGAGGATGACTTTTCAACCACATGTCCAATATAAACACCATAAAAAGAGGCAAGTTTACCATGGGTATCACATATCCCCTCCTCTTAAAAGGGAACATTGTCCTTGACATTTTCAAGCTTCCATTTTCCTTGTAACAACATAGGAAAAAATTGTTTCATTTCATCTTCTATCCTTGAGGTGGCATCCTCGGGCCCAAAGTGCTTCCATTTCCCTTTAACCCCGGAAGTGGCTCGATTTTGAATTTTTTGTTTCCCTCCGTTCCAAAATTTGTAGATTCTTGACCTAGAAGTCGCCTTCTGATTTGAATTGTATGACATTCCAAATGATTATATGAGTAATATCAAGAATATATGTTTTCAAAAGAGACAATTGAAATACATTGTGAGCTCTAACATGGGTTGTTAGTGCTAGCTGGTAGGCCATTGGTTCTACGCAGGATAATATCTCAAACGACCCACAAAATGGAGTGGCTAGTTTAGAATAGTTCCCTAATTTTAAGGAACTTTTTTTTTGTCATAGTTGAATATATACATGTTCACCCACTTAGAATTATTTATATGTCCTTCTTAAGTCTGCATTAATTTTATACATGTCTTGCAGGAATCTTAGGTTTTGTTCAATAATTTTCACCATGTATTCATAATCCTATCATCAGGATGACTCCAAATTAAGGGTATATGGCACCTCGTTGCATATATAACTTTGAAAGGACTCAACTTGAGTGATGCTTGATAACTATGGTTATAGGAAATCTCTACTAAATGTAGGTATTCCTTCCATTTTGTGGGTTTCTTCATTACTTACATTTTCAGAACCTATTTAAGTAATTGATTAAACCTTTCTATAATTCCATTTCTCTATGGATGGTATGTTGTGCTAAAACTTAGTCGCATACCCATTCTAGTAAACAATTCCTTCCAAAAGTTAGAAATGAATTTTGGTGTCCCTATCTTACACAATGGTATTTGGTATCTTGTTAAGTCATAAAAAATTATTTCAAACATACTTCTTCCACTTGTGCAACTCTATAAGTAGACTAAAAAAGCATAAAATGTGTAGTCTTATACAATTTATCTACCACAACCATAATAGATGTTGAAAATTGTAACTAGGTTTGGTCTTCGTTATAATGTAATTGTAATCATGACATTTTATATTCTTTATAAAGAAACAAAAATAAATAAAAATAAATTATGTTTTATTTTGGATTATTGGTTTCATACTAAATTTTGTGTCAAGAGCATGTTATTCATGCTTTTAGGTCTTCTAGCTCTTTATAGGTAAATCTATGATAAATAATAATATTGGTCATGTCTCATTGTCCCATCTGGACTCATTGTAATGAAGAAAATTATTTATTTTATGGAGAAAAAGAAATGGAAAGGCCGAGTACCATTTTCTCCCAAGGATCACATCAATTTGGCTTAAAGGGAGGGAATTTGACCCTTAAGAAAGGCTATATAAAGCATTGAAGCTTGACTCATTTGGACACTCATCTCAAAAGTGTTAGAAACTAATTAACAAAGCATTGAAATACATAAAATATTGTGGAAACAAGAACATAGAAACACATAAAATAGGAGATACATAGACATACCTTGTTCACCCAATTTGGGCTACGTCCACAAAGAAACAACCTCTCCTTCTTATTATATTATCCATCAAAAATGAAGAAATTCAACCTACAATAGATCCACTGTGATTTCCTCTTCACTCTCACATAATCTCCTCTCTCTTTTTCTCTCAGAATAATAATACATAGTCGCAATAAAATTTTGTCATATCAACTGAGGGCTTCCCTGTGGAGAAAAAATCCCTAAATTAACATAAATTATACTATAGGGTAATTTTCCTAATAAATGGCCCAAATTTACTATGGAATTAAAATATTTTACAACATAATTTTTCATATATTTGTAGCTTCAAGGGCACTTCCACTGAACTCTCATTTGGGGCCCACTAGCCACCCCCCATCTAGGGTGGAAAACCCCCTCGGACCCTTGCAAGGGGGACAAGCCCCCCCTTGCACCCTCTCGCATGGAGGGGTGTATAGTTTAATTGGGGTATATACCTGACTGAAACAAGACCTTTGAAATAGGAAGATAATCATGCTCTACACCCAAGAAAAAGAAAGTTTGATCTAAAATATTGAAGGTGAGAAAGAATAACTCTAAGGACGAAGAAGAGGAGAAGAAGTTGAAGTTTTTCAAAGAATCCCTTTTCTTGTCTCGCTAGGCTTTGTGAAGCTACTAATTTTAGGAGGCTAAAATTATGAAGCAGTTCCAGGAGGTTAAAATTGCGGGGCTCAAATTCTATTGTAGGGGAAAAAGTTGCAGTATCGGAGTTCTAGGAGCTACCTTTAAGAAGATTTCGCTAGGGGATGAATTCAAGATGGAGGGATTTTGCTATGACCTAGAGCCTATATCTTGTGTACTTTGTCGCTTTGTGATCTTCATGTTTTTCTGATTTCTTGATGAACATATTTTAAGAAGTAATAAAATACCAACTAATATCACAAGTAATTATTAAGATAAGGAAAATAAGTTATAATCTACAAGTCTCCATTTTTTCCAACATGGTATCAAAGCTAAGGTGCAGGAAGGAGATTAGAGATTACATTTTAGTTGGAACTATGACAACAGTTGTAATGAAGTGTTTCAAGTTTCATGAGAACATTGTTACAAAAATCAAGGATTTCTTACTGAAGATCCTCCTGAAGCCAGAAAATAACAAGTAGAAGGAATTTTATTCTTCACTCTATCTGACACTTTCAAGGATGAGAATGTATGGGTTATTGATAATGGTGCCTCCAGACATATGACATGAGAATGCAATCAACTTTATACCTTTCCAAATTGTAGCTAACCACATTCTATCAAACTTGAATATAAGAAGAGTTATACAATGAAAAGAATTGTGTCTACATCATTAGATCTGAAGCCGGTTTGAATAATTCACCTCAACAACATTTTATATGTTCCAAGTTTTGAAGAAAAAATTACTATCTATTTCTTTTCTAAAGGATAAAGCTGATACAATTTCTTTCATTTATAGGAAGGCTTTGGTTTGGGGTAAGGGATCTAAAATTTATGATTCTAGGGTAATTTTTATTTTTGAGGGGACATTGTATAGACTCTACTCACCTTTGGCCTAGGCTATAGTTCACTTGGATGTGAGTACTTTTGAACTATGGCATAGAAGCTATGGTCGCATGAATTTGAAGGTTTATCTATATCTAAGTCATATGGTTAGTCACATCCATGAATTTAAGAAATAACATGAAGTGACTTGTAAAACATGTGCTCTAGGAAAGAACATAAATAAGCCATTTGTGAGTAGTGACACTAGATCTGAGGAAATTATAAATCTCATAAATTGTGGACGATGTGAGCCTATGGAAGTTATGACTCTTTTGGGGCATCTATGTTATGTAACCTTCATTTGTGACTTCTCAAAGAAGACTTAGTTATACCTTATCAAGAATAAACATGAGGTATTCTAAAAGTTTCAAAAATTCAAGAATGAAGTGGAAAACCTAAACAAGAGAAAAATCAAAACTCTGAGTTTTGACAATGGTGGAGAATACACTTCTAAGGAATTAATAACTTTCTGCAAGGAGGCAAGGACTAAGAGGAAGCTAATTTTTCCTTATAACCATGACCATAATGGAAAGGAAGAAAGGAATAATAGAACTATTGATTAATGTGTTAGGGTTATGATACATGATGAATATATCCCTTATTTCCTTTGAGGAGAAGCATGTATGACAACTATTTACCTACATAATCAAAGTTCTTAGAGCTCAACAATATGAATTTTGAATTTATAGGAAATGTTAGTGTCAATTTTTGCATTCTGCCACTAGTGATCAAATGGACTCTTATCATGTATTCTTAGGGTCCCATTTTCAATTTTTTTTCATTACATTAGGTCATCATGCAAAAATTTGGTCACTGAATGTAGATCTAGGTATGTTTTTACTCCTTCCAAAGTTTTACTAATTTCTAGCTCATTTCACCTCTCAGCTAAGTTTACCATTACTCATAAGTATGCATCATCAATAAAATAATATTTATCATGGTTTCATTAATTCAAGAGTCTCTTTTAAGTCGGGTTCCAAGGTCATCAAATCATCATTCCATGGATAAAGTCCAGCAAGTGGAGGAGTGACAATAAAATAATTTTATCAATAAATTTGATTTCAAAGAAAAATGTAATTTCATATTATTAATTTGTAATAATTACTTCAGAGTTCGAAGTAGCTACAAATTCTCAAGTTCCACCAGCAAATTTTCAAGGTTCCAAGAAAAAATTTAGTGTTGCAAAGCCACCAAAATTTAAAATTTCAAATGGTCAAGTTCAAGGTCAAAATGAAATTTGGTGAGCCATCCCACTAGAATTGAAGAAGATGATATAAAAATCAAATAAAGGAGTTTTATGTTCATTATTTTACTCTCTCTCAAGTAACCTCTTCTCCTCATTAGTAGCAAGGTCAAGTTTTCAAATTTCATTGGCAAAAATTTCTCCTCGCTGCGTTTTTCGTTGTGCATCCAGACACCTCGCTGTGTTTTTCGCTCTGCTTCTTCTAACTTCACTATGCATCTGAGTGAGGAGGTGGGGGATTGATTTCTAAATGAAAATTTTGAGCAAGTAAGGGATTTTAAAGTTTTTGAATATCATCTACAAGTTAATCAAGTAAGCGAAGAGAATCATCCCTTTCTTCATCAAGTTTCAAAGCATAAAAAACTTCACTCTCTCAACTAGGGTTTCTAAAGTCAATTTAGAGAAATAGTGTCATGGTTATTTTTTTTGAAATCCATGAAACTCATTTTTTACACCTTCATTCACTTCACTTTAATCATTTACACATCTTCCCCTCACCCAATTCCTATTTTTCCCAAAAATATCCACTCAAATCCTAATTTCTACCCTATTTTTACCCTAGGCATGTTCTTTGGCATTTTCATCCCCTTCCCTTCACACAAATTCAAAAAGGTCACTTCTCCCTACTTCATAACATCATTCCATCTCCCCCCTAAATTTCCTCAAAAATTTAGGCAATCCCAAACTTATATTACCATCTCATTCATAGACCTAGAAAAAATACTTTGTTTTTTCTCTTCTTCATTAGGGTTTTCTTGTTGTCATGGACACTGATACCTCCCCCTCTGAGGAATAAGTATAAAGGAGGAAATATATTGAGGTTTGAGACCTATAACTACCATCAAGTCACCTCATCTCATTTTATACTCAAATGTTTTCAAGATGTCAATTGTGTACATTTTTTCCAAAAAGTACAAGAGGTGGGATATAATGAAAATATCACAAGGTTATTTTCCATTGCTTTGAAAAAGGACAAGGATTTTATAGCAGGCATTGAGTTTAATTTCACACTAGAAGCCATATCCATATCCACTAGAATAAAAAATCATGGAGAAGATTGGTTCAAGGGTATGAATCTTGATGATGAATACCTCAAACCCTACATTAAATCACCCTACAAAGATGCTCCATTGCATGTATTTCATTTCATATATTTATTGGATAAATATGCTTTCTTGATGAAGACCATTATGATGTTTTTCACTTGTAAAGGACGTTTTTCAAGACTTTACTAATACCACATAAGACTCCTAATGAATTTTATAGATGTGAAATATCTTAACTTGTGTAATTACCTTTTCAAAAGTGTGACCAAGATGGCAGAGAAGATACAAGAAAAAGGAAAATATCATAAAGTTAGTCTTTTCCACCACAATCTGATTAAGATAATCATTCTTTAGCAATTGAAATAGAAGCAGATAAGTTGGGAATTATTTTTGGAGAGGATAGTTTAGGAGAACTTGGTGGGGCCACTACAACATCAAGAACTATTTTCAATAGATCATCATGTGGGATCACCAATAAATAGGGAGGAACAACCTCCAAGTGATAGGGATGAGGAACAGAGCTAGAGTATCAAACCATTAGGATCACCATTCACTTGAGAAGAGAAAAAAGGAAAAAGAGGTTAGAACTTATCAGAGAGGAAATAGGCAAGTGTTTTCTCCAAAAACTGTGGAAGGGGTCATGCCTTCTACATCAGCAAAGTAGGGATATCATAAGCAACAAGAGACAGTTTTCCAAGAGAAAGACGCCCTTCACCATGACATTGAGATGGTGGATTTGGAGTGCCAAGATGAAGAGAAAACCCTAAACTTGGTCATCAAAGGAAAATATGCCAAAATCAAAGAGCTACAAGATAATTTGGCAAGGTCTAAGTTTGTTATCTCCTTCCTTGAGCAAGGAAACAAAAAGTTGAAGGAAAAGAAAGTACTTTTGGAAAATTACGTGTTGAAGGCTACAAGGAAAAATGTCAAAGGAAAAGAAGTGATTGGACATGATAAGTATAATGAAGAAGAGGCCCAGACCATACGGAAAGGACCAAAAACAAGGGGCCTAAAAAGAGCGTTGAAGTTAGAAAAACAACAAGATGCACTTCTTATAGAGGAACTCACCTTTCAGGAAAGGATTGCCACGAAAATTAATGAATATAGGGAATTTTGGCTTGACAGAGTAAACATATAGCTGGAGAAGATCCTTAACAAAGCCGATAGGGACAATCAGATGATGAGACACATGGCCCACCACTACTACACTAGAATCAAGGTCTGCAACATGAAATACAAGCAAATGCAAAACAAGCTAAAATAAAACCTAATCACCAAAAAGAAGAGGGGGAAACTCCATTTTCTTGTTGATGCCTCCTTGGTTGCATGACACAACTTTATCAGGACCTCACACAAAAATTTTTAAATCTTGCAAATTTTGGGGTTTTCAGACAAATTTTGAATTTTTGGCAATTTTTTCTCTCCCCAGAAACACAACAAAATTTGTCTTGATTTTGCTACAGGCCTCCAGAAAGGAAAAAATTTCTATTTCTAGAAGTCCAATTGAATATGCAGAGAACCCATTTTTTCATATTTTAGGCTCAGGTGTCATTTTTCAAGGAATTTGGAAAAAATAGGTCAACAATTACCTCTTTGCCTCATTTTCAGACATTCCTTTCATTTCTGGGAGTGCTCTTGGGAGAAGGACCTTTTAACAGGCATGATGAAGCCAATTTTGTTGCTTGAACATCTTGGAGTCATCTACACTTGACCAGCTACTCAGAATAACTCTTCTTTTAGAATTTATATGATGTGAAGGCACCCAAAATGGCCTTACAAATTATTTTTTGTGCTTCTAGAAATTCCATGATTAATTTTATAATTATCCTGTGTAATTTTCATTAGACAATTTCACCTTGGAAAATGTAAAAGGCTAATTGTAAAAGGGTAAAGGGTTAAAATTGAATGTAAAAGGGATTGTAATATAGTTAAATAGGTGTCTTTACCTCTCATTAATCCTTAGAGAGGATTTCTCTAGTTGATCTGCTAAAAAGCAAGACAGTTCATAACCTCCCTAGATTTTTGTTTAGTTGGAGAAAAACTTGGTTTCAGCTCCACAAGTCATGGATATCACCCTTGAGAGTGGGAGAAGTTTTTTTGGTTCTATATATTTCATTTTCTTTGTCATTTCAAGGGTTGGATGTTGTATAATCGATCTTTGAACACTAGTGTATTTAGTGATTTTTGGCAGGGACTAATAGACATAGTTGCAACAATTGTGGTGGGGTTCATGTTGTATGTGTTTTAGCAGTGTTGTCTCTTATGTTTTCATATTTATGAATTTATTATGCCTTCCATATTAATTTCCATCTCTTTAATTGATTGATAAGTTGATTTGCAGAATTCATTATTCTGATGCTCTGTTTGAGAGAAATGATCACATTTATGTTTCACTTTCTTCTGATATAAATGAATTCATGATTTCCATGCTTTTTTGAAACCCTATAAGTTTCTAACAATCACCAATATACCTGAAATTTCTAAAGTGTGTGCCTACCTTTCCCCATAAAATATCTGCAAGTCTGGTGTTCAGTACTTTGACCTAGTTTTTCGTAGACCCAATTTACCATCCAAGACCAAATCCAAATCAATCAAACCCTAGAGCATACTATACCTAGCCTAAATTATTCATTATGCAGTCAATTTGGATGTGATATCATGGAGAGAGCCCTCTCCTACCTAGTAGGGCTAGCTACTAGGTCAAAGTGGTATGTGGTTACCTTTGCTGGTCTCCTTCTCAGCCTTTGGATATCTGGTGGAATGCTCCCACGAAAGAAGCCAAGTTTGGATAATATTTGAATATATCAGTTTCCTGTGTATATTCATATACCAAAGGACCAAATAAAAAATATAGATACTACCATTTTAAAGGGCATATTTGTCGGATATAGTGTTTCATAAAAAGTATATAAAATGTATATTAAAGAGGACCATTGAATTGAAGTAATGAGGAATGTCATATTTTATGAGAGCATAGCTTAAAAGAAATAAAAATATTTTTTGGTTGACTTTGGTGAAGAAGAGATATCTATGTTTGAGGATGTCTATAGGGACAATGATGGTGAAATGAAAACATGTACTCAAGAACCTTCTAAAGGTCCCTGTGAACTTATACGACGAGAAATTGTTCCATAAAATCAGAAGAGGCATGTTTGGTTGAAACTACTCTTCAATAATAAGGACATACAATGTCAAGGGAACTCTAAGGAAGATAAAATATAGAAAAGGTATTCTAGATATTTTTCATACATGATAAATATTATTGAAGAAAAAATTTCCTCCTATGAAGATGCAAATAAACATCAAGAGTGGAGGAATGCTATGTAAGAAGAATAGCATTCCATAATGAAGAACGATCGCTAGGAGATTTTCCCTAGGCCAAGTGACAAATATATTGTTATTTCAAAATTAAAATTTATAAGATAAAACACATTGTAGATGGGAGCATTGATGACAACAAATCAAGGATTATATCAAGAGGCTTTTCATACAATTAAATAATTGATTATGAGGAAACATTTGCTCCCACAACTATGTATAAAAAAATAATATCACTTGTTCATTGGCTTCTACAATGGGATTGAACATCCATCAAATGGATGTCAAGAAAAATTCCTTGACTGGGACTATTCTTGAAGAGGTTTACATTGAGTAACATCAAGGATTTGAAATAAATTGTAGGGATACGTATCCCTACAATTTGAAGAAATATTTATACGGCTTAAATAAATCACCTAGATATTGGTATGCAAGGATGCATGCATACCTAAAAATATTTGGTATTACCAAGATTTTTTCAAATCCAAACCTATTCATAAGGGTAATCTAGGGAGATCCAGCCATTATACTCTTATATGTGGATGATCTACTAGTTACATGTGTAGAATGTCGAATTACAGAATGTAAGGGGAAGTTGGTAGATGGGTTTGTTATGAAAGATCTTGGAATTATGCATTATTAATTGGGACTATAAGTGTGGTAGAAGTGAGGGGAGATATATATTTTTCAAGGTAAATATGTGATCAAGATACTTTATAAATTTGGCATGATGGATTAGAAGCTTATGGTGACTCCTATGATTACAAATTTGAATAAGTTGAGGAGTTGAGAATTTAGTCTGGTGGATCCTACCTTCTACAAACAATTGATTGGGTCCTTGATGTATATGGTAAAAACAAGACCAAATATTTATTTTGTAGTAAATGTTCTCATTCAATTTCAGATGGAGTGAGAGCATTATCATTGGATTGCGCGCAACAATATCCTATGATATATACATGGGACTATATATCACTACATCCAGTACACTGGAAATGAAATCCAACTCGTGGGATGTAAATATTCAAATTGGGGTGGTAGTGAGATAGATGGAAGAAGAAAGTCAAGTCGATGCTTTAGTCTAGGATCTTCCATGGTCTCATGGATGATAAAAAAGAAGGATACAATTTCTTTGAGTAGTGTTAAAGTTGAATATGTTTTTGCAAGAGAGTAAGCCGGGAAGCAATTTAGCTTAGGAAATTTTTATCATACTTCTCTAAAGGACTTCTTAGCCTTACTTGGATACATTATGATAATCATAATTCCATAATATTGACGGAGTACACAGTGTTTCATGCTAACATGAATCATATAAACAATACATACCACTACATAATAATCCTGATACGAGATGGGGTTGTGGACCTACACTATCTACCTACAAATGAACGTGTAGCAAACGTACTGACTAAAGTGCCATTGAAAAAGAAGCTTGACTACATGATAGGTAATATTGGTTTGGTGAATATGTCTTCCTTGATTGACAAGGGGTGATATTAGATAGTTATTTTCTTTATAGGTCAAGAACTAGACTAGGAATAATATTAGTAAGTAATAGTGAAATACATAAAGAGATAATGGAGTCCAGATGATTGGATAAGTATCTAGATTAGAACTTCTTATGGATTGTAGAATCCAGGGAAAAGAATTTGTTCACCGATGCTCTTTAAGGATGAGGTAGGGAATCCAAGATAAGACTATTTTTAGAGGATTGATATTGTTTTAGTAATAAAGTTTTGGAATCCAAGATAATGATAGTCCTAAAGGATATACCTTGTATACATTCGGATGAGGTATGTACCTTGAGAGGTAGAGTGGAATCTCATTCAAAGCGTCCTAGCATTACACTCATGATTAAATATGATCTTGTTCAGTTAAGTCCTTTAGGGAACTGTTGGATATGATAAATATGCTTGAAAAATATGCCTTATCAATATGACTCTTCTTATGAGAATGCTTCAATATTAATATTACTTGCATCATGAATACCTCCCTAGTTAAGACTGAGTGTTGAAAATTGTATCTAGGTTCAATCTTCATTATGATTTAATTGTAGTCAAGAAATTTTATATTATTTATAAAGAAATAAAAAGAGAATATATTTTATTTTTGAGTATGGGTTTCATACTCAAGTTTTAGTCAAAATCATTTTCTTTGTCCTTTTTGGTATTCTAGGTATTTATAGGTATTTCTAGGATAAAGAATAATATTGGTCATTTGTCATTGCCTAATTTTGAACCCATTATAATGAAGAAAATTATTTATTTTTTTGATAAAAACCATGGATAAGCCAAATCCCAATTTAGCTGAAGGTCTAGATCAAGTCAACCTAAATGGAGGGAATTTGAGGCTCAAGAAACATTATATAAAGGAGTGAAGCTCGAATCATTTGGAAACTCATCTAAAAATAAATTTTGATCTATAATAGCGAAAGTGAAGAAAAGTAGTTGGGAGGATGAAGAAGAGGAGTAGAAGTAAATTATTGTTAAAGAATCTCTTTTCTTGTATTGATAGGGTTTGTGAAGCTTCTAGTTGCAGGAGTCTGAAATTTTGATGCAGGTGTAGGAAGCTAAAATCACAGGGTTATAGTTCTATTGTAGCAGCCCAAGATGCAATAGTGAAGTCACAGTATCAAATTTTTGTAAGATTCCTTGAAGAAGAGGGGGCTAAATTGGGTTTTGGAGGGTTTGTTTCTTTATTATTTGGGCATTTGAACTATCTTTGTAGGAAAAATCTAAATAATAAGAGAAGCATTTTCTGGGTTTTCCATTGGAAGTGTTTTTCCATAGCTTGTATCCTATCTCTTATGTAATTTGTCTCTTTTTTATCTTCATGTTTTTGGTAATTTATTAATGAACGCAATATAAGAAGTAATGAAAGACAAAATTAAATAACAACCAATTATCAAGATAACGAAAATAAGTTATAATCTTCATGTCTCTAGATTTTCCAACAATAGAATCATGTTGCCTCCAACCCAGTAATAAAGTCTAATGAAATCAGCTCCCATTTCCATTCGGGTACAAACAAAGATTTCAGTAATCATATTGGGTGTGATGTTTAACTTTCTCCTGCTGAAATTCTTGGCAGTTTTCCAAGTATTCAACTTCTTCTTTTTTATACCAAACTAGAAAATTTCCCTGTTAAGAGCGGTAATCATTTTTTCATAACCTACGTGAGCTAAGAAGGGGGCTATGTGGAGTTCATATAATACCAATGGTTTAATTGTTGTGACATCTGGAACAATTTTTTTTTTTTATATGTTCTCTCACTATCATTACCTGCATAATATTGTTGTTTTCTTTAATCAATTTTAATTTTCATATTTTTGCAAATATTATTACAACCCTTATCTTCTAATGCTTACTTTTCATCTATTCAAATAAATATATTTTATCTTTACTAATTGTTACTTCACATATTTGTTTCTGCGTTTAAATTAGTGTGTATACCACCTTGTTTTCTTTTCCTTTTGTATGTTTAATGACAAAATGATATTCACTCAGGAATTCCATATATATAGCTTTCCTGGCATTTATGCTGGCTGAAAAAATATTTGAAACTTACATCATCATTAATTAAGGTTTTTCCCATGAAGTAATCTCTCCACATTTTAAGTGCGTGGATGTTGACAACTATCTCTAGGAAATAAACTACAGAGTTTCCTTCATGTTCCTTTAGTATGTGGAATTTTTTTTAAGATTTTATGGGTTACACTAGTTTGGATAATCCATCTATGAAAATGCAACACTATCTGGTGATACTCATGAATGATGTCAAATTTTCTACATCCTTTGGAATTGGATAGTAAGGAATGCCATTTACATTTTCAAGATAAATCTCTATCCCATACTTAGACATCACATGTCCTAGCTATTGTATCATATATTGATAAAATTCAAATTTGCTAAACTTATCATATAGTTTATGTTCACGCAAAGTCTGCAACACGATTTAAAAAAAAAAAAAATCTCCTTTGGTGTCTTTTAATAAATTAATATATCATCTATAAATATTAATACAAACTTGTCCAAGAATTTTCTAAAGACATTATTCATGAAACAAATGAAGGTAGAAGGTGCATTTACAAGTCTTAAAAGAAGCACTGTAAACTCATAATGTCTGTATCATGTTTGAAAAGTTATTTTTTTATTATATTCTTATTTAATCTTCAACTACTGATAACCTCATCTGAGATAAATTTGAGATGACATGGTAACCCCTCTTACTTAGTCGAATAAATATTTAATTCTATGTAGGGGATACTTATTTCTAATTCTAAGTTTTTCAATTTATGGTAGCTAATGCATAACCTCAATGTTTTTTATTTCTTCCTAAAAAATGAGATATGCTTCAGGTAGACTCATCGGGTAAGGTTCCTTTAACGCTGATGTATCTCCTAATATTGCTTCTTTCAAAAAATATTTCTCTCTATTAAGTGGAAAAACAAAAATCTCATCAATAAATACATCTTGATAATATTTTATAGCTTCCAAATCACTCAAGGATTAAGATAGTTTATATTATGAGTGGTCATCCACTTGAATGGAAAACAACTGGCATCCTCTCCTTACAAACATCTTTAATTGTAGAGAAGATAAGTATCGCACAAAAATGGTACTGGGTATACCCCTTAAAAAATTAACTTTATATATTTTCTAGAGTGCATGTAATAATTTTATAAAGACAATTAACAATTTCCCTCTGCCCTTCTAACTGGTCCATCGCAACCAAAATTTCATGTGAACCTAGTGAAAAAAACATTTATATTCATAGTGGTATTATTTCAATTTAATATGGTTGGGAATTCCTTCACCCAATTAGTAAATTTTATTTTTATGCAAGCAATTAATTAGACTAGCAATGATTTTTGGATTTTTCAGAACTTAATTTAAATGTTTCTATAATTTGGGGACTAATATAACTCAAACTAGCATGAGGGTCTATCAAAATAGAAACATGTTGGTTAAAAATAGTACCTTATATCTCCACCATGGTGGATTGATTTTCTTCTTGGCGCTCCTCCAAGGCTGCATTGATACATATAATATTTATGGTCACAATGTTAGCAGTGGATGTCTCCTAAATGTTCCTATATTTTGAACAAATTTCGTATTATAGGGACAATTTTGAAAAAGATGGGTTTCTTCATAGCCCCAACACTTTAAGGGATATTTATCATCCCCATTAAATCCTATATTACTGAATTTTATTTTTTTGGATTTGGTTTGATCTTGCATCTCAGTTCTTCAAGTCTAATTACCATTTTACTGAAATTATAATTTCCATTACTAGATTACTTAATTTTTCTAGGTTTTCCTCCTTTTCCACCTTGGGAAAATATTTCCTTCTTCTTATTAGGCCATCATTTCATGTTTTCATTTCTTCATTTAGCCTTCCAATAGCAGATTATTTCTTTCCTAATGGCCTCATACATTTTTTTTTCGGATTATGGTACTTGATTTGTTCCTTAAAATAGAGTGGGAGAAAATGTATAAAGCATTGTATTTTATCTTTCTATTCTCTTATATATCATAAATACATCAATATATGAGTAAATTTTGTCGCTAACTCATCCAGTGACATATGGAACAATTTGAAATCATGAAATTATTTGGCTTTGTCATCAAAATTGTGTTTAGCTAAAGCTTTTTCTTTAAAAAGTCATTGAAATTCTTCCCAATTATCATCCTTATTCTCTAAATAATGCATTGTTGTGACTTATTCTCGCCATAGGGAGGCTTTTGCCTGTAATTGGTAAGTAGTTAATTTATCTTTTAATTCAATATAATATTTATAAAATTGAAAATATCTATTGATATTAGGAATCCATTCTTATTCTACTTCTTCAAATTCCCCATCATAGGTTGGGGGTCTGATCTTCTTCAACTCTCCTTGTATTTCCATTTTTCAATTTTTTCTAGAATTCAAATGAAATTTTGGAAAATTGTGTTCTTATTCCCCCTCAAATCTTGCTTCTTTACTTCCATCCACCTCTTTAGTGGTATTACACTTTGATGTTTCTCCTTTTTTTTGTCCCTCCCTTACTATTTCCCTAGATTTTGAACAAATTTTGTTCTATCAAGTTTTCAATGATATTTTTTTGTTCTTGACTAACTTTTAGAAATTGCTCATTTCCAACATGGAGACTCACTAGCTTTGTCATCAAATCTCTAACCATATTCATTAATTCTATTGTAGGAATTTACATTCGTACTTTTAACACAGATGCACATAGATTCCCCCTTCGCCTATTTGAGAGTTGTATTTTGGTTCCGCCATCACTTGTGTGTTTTGATTACTCTTGTTCTTATTTTGTGTAAAAACAAGAATTCATTTTGTTAACAAATTCATGGTTAAAAAAAAGGCCAGAATGTGGAAACCTTTCATTCTCTAATACCATATGTAGAATCCCTTAAAATTACTTAGAAAATAACCATGAATTATTGAGTAATTTGTTTTTAAATATACCGATATATGTAAATAAAATGTGATATTTCCAGACATCAAGATGACCTCCAATCCTATTTGTTGAGATAAAACATTGATGGTTTTCCCTTGACTCAAGTTGATTGTCCTACAACATGTAACATGGTGTTCAATGTATATATCATATTTCCATCTTTGATTCAATAGCAAAATTGGGTTAGGACCTATATATAACATTAATGAAATTGTTTTCCTTCTTAAAATTGTAAGGATATGGCGTAATAAATTACTGGTTTAGCGTAAATTTATTCCCAAGCCAAGGGATAAGTTATAATGATAAACATACTCTCCTTACAATACATCATTCCATATAATAAATATTTGTCGACACGTATAATGTATGTATATATATGTTTGTAGTCAAACCATAATTTAATTTTTCAAACTTGAATTATACTATAGAACACATATTTGGAAATCAAGTCCCTGCACAATATATTTATATACACATGTGTTTGGTGTTTCATCTTCACATTGAAACTTAAATATTATTTATGTTTTTTAGGACAATTTTAGACCTTAAGGTATCATGGCACTTGATAACACTTTGATATTTGTAGGGCAAGTTGTCCTTGTGAAAGGTGTTTACATGGAAATGGGTGTGCAAGGCCTGACACACCCTAGATAGGTTTTAAGATTCGATGGTAAGTATTTTCTTGTTACTAACCAATCATGTGGGTGATATTTGCACTGTTAGGGGAATTAAATATCCTCAGTCCCCTGTCACATTGAACTTATTTTCATTTCAGAAAAGTTGTGAGATAAGATCTATATCTCAAGTGTATCTAGGAAAATAAAAATGTATCTTCTCTGAATTTAAAATATTTGTCTTTGTAGGATATTTGTCTTACTAGAATTTGACGAAAGAGTCATTATTTTATGACCAGAATAATAATTTACCTACCAAGTCAAGAATCGACCTTTTCATCTTGTTCAGTTGAATTTTCTATAATATATATAATTTATGAGCATATTTTTCTAGTTATCATATAATATTTTTTCTAAATTACATTTGGATTAGG
This sequence comes from Pinus albicaulis, assembly GCA_034641835.2. Lineage (NCBI taxonomy): Eukaryota > Viridiplantae > Streptophyta > Pinopsida > Pinales > Pinaceae > Pinus > Pinus albicaulis. Next base: position 623,114,972 of record CM076584.1, on the reverse strand, counting down.
GTATGAATCATATTAACCTAACTTCCCCAAGACATACTATTTATGATTCTCGTCTCCTTCGGAATTTGATAATGCCATGATTTCCTAACGCTTTCTCAAACATAAATTTCACAAAACCATTTTTATTTGAAATTGAAACCCTAATTCAATTTCTTCTAGAAGTATTTATTGCTTGAATTTATATATTCACAACACTGAGTGTGTCCCTTCAATTGTAATAGGGAGAAAAGGGATTGATTTTATGCATATTTCTTCGATGGTGTAATACCAAACACCTGTAGTTCATTCATGTCATTTCTCATATGGTTCTTTTGGAAATGTTTTGAGAACCACTAAGGCTTCCTTCCTTTTATCTTATTCACAAGTTAGTTTGGATGGTTAGTAGGGTTCTACTCAAAGGATTTTCAATGGTTATTTTCATAGACTACTTTTTTATTTCACTTCAACCCTTACAGATACTTACATTCTATTATCCATTAGATGTTGCTTGACACCATCTTTCAATTCCAGTTTGGTTCGCCAACTATTAAAACCCCATCTATAATTTTAGTATACCAGAGGAGCTTGTTTTGGTAAACAACCACCCAGTTTTACTTTGTTATCTTCATAATAATAATGGGGACTCTCAATGAAACTTTTAGCCATATCACACGTTAATGCTTTCTTTTGGTTAATTTCTCGACATTTTTACAAGAATTTCATTTTTATTGGATTTTCACTTTGATATCTTCATTGAGTGCAGTTTCTCACCAGATTCCCAACAACTCTTATTTCCTCTCATTTGGACTTACATTTTCAAATGGTGTTTATTCAAAGTTCTATTGATTTTCACTACTTGGGCTTAAAAGAGGACAAAATGTATTTTATCAGATTTGGTATATTATTTAACTAATTTCTATGTAAATACAATTATTTAATTAACATAATTATTTTAACTAATGAGGTTAGTTAATTCATCTAATCAATATTAATTAAGATAATTGTGTTTTATTTAAAATAATTTGTAAATAATTAATTTTTAACTATTTTATTAATTATTATTTTATAATTTAATTTAACTAACCTACCAGAACACCCTAACCACCTAGTTCAACAACTCATTTGTATATATATATATATACATATATATATAAAATAAAATTTAAGAATATATATATTGATTTTTTTTATTTTTTTTTAAATTCTTGATCCAGATCTCGGAAAGACAATTTAATTTCAATTTCATAAAACCTACATGCATCCGACCTCCCTGGGAATTCTTATGTGGGAATCATAGAAAGAAAAAAAGAAAGAAATTTTAATGTCCACGAGGCTAAAAATAGCCTATGGGACAGATTGCTTTTCTATCTGGCTCTTGTATTCGACCCTTTTCCTATGAAGTTTTACAATAACCGCTCCCAGCTTATCAAAAAACTCTTCGTTGAATAGATTATCCTAAGAAATCGTTGCCAAAATACCTGCATAGTTTTCCCTACTATCTTTGAAGGCCTCACATTCTAAAATGAAATGTTTTTATGTTTCCACTTTTCCGAAGAGCAAAAAATACATACTCTTTCCTCCCACATTTATTTTGGAATTTTCTAGTGCCTTGTTTCACAACGGAGTTGATGAGAATTAGTCCTTAATTGTGGAATAACAATTTTAGATCTTCAAGAAATATTAGCCCCTATGTATGCCTTTTGTTGATGGTTATGCATGGGGTTAAACTCTTCAATGTAGTAATTCCTCTTCCTCCCTAGCTCTTTCTCCCAAGTATGTTTATAGAACTTATCCATAACAAAAGTTTTTATTTCTTTACTATTTGTAGGACACATGCTCAAAAAAATACCCCATTTACTAAACCATTTGTTATTTTTCCGCATCCAAGTCTTCTTTCTTTTGAATAATTTGTCACTAAACACAACCTTAGGCCATCTACCCTCTTCCATTTGCTCAATTTTTTTCAGATACCTTATGACTCGCAACATAGCAATTGCTTCAATAGGAGAAACCTTTATTTCACTTTACAGGATAGCATAAGGAACTGTACTTTTAATTTTAAATTTGTTTGTAATCAGAGGGCGAAAACGTGAAGCTGGGTTACACTTTTGTGAGAATCGGGGGTCAAAAATTTTTTTCGGCAATAGTTCGGCCGAACATTTTATAAATTTCGACCGAACTCGTGATTCCATTTAGATTGATGGCACACTGAAGGCGTGGGAAAACATAATTTTAGCCAGAGATGGGAAAACCAGCAAGAAAAGTTTGGTCGAACTTCCAACAAAAGTTCGGCCGAACTTTTACTTTTAAAATAGTTCAGCCGAACTAGTTTCTATAAATAAATCGCCTGCGAAGTTGATTTCTTTACCGGTCTCATTATTCGCGTGTATTTTTCACTGTTGCTGTTGGTCTTTTTGCACGTTTTCACTCCTCCCGTCCACGTTGTTGGTCTACTGGAGGTCTGTTTGTCCGCGCTGTTGCGCCTCCCATCCGTGCAGTTGCTCCTTTCGTCGGCGTTGTTCGTCTACTGCAAGGTATGTTCTCTCTGTAATAATCATTTCTGTAATAGAATGAGTGTAATGCTACTTTCACCAAAGTATCCTAAGCTTGAAATATGAAAGTTTCCATTGCCACTTGAAGTTACTGATCGCTTATGCTAAACCTTATCACAAGGAATTCCTGGACCAGCTACGCACCATCACTGTCAACTCTGCTTCCCATTCTAACCTTGACCTTTGTAGGACTTTCTTTAACGCATGGATGTATGTAATTTTCTTCCTTTCCAGAGTTGGATGTTTCAATAGCCGTAGTCTACTTGTTAGACATTTTGGAGTTGACGTGACACACATGCCATGGATATTTTGACATACTTGATTAATTGACAATTCCATTTTCTGTCTGTTCATTTTTCAGTTGTTTTATAACTCTCTCAAATTTTTCACAGCTATGAAATCAATACTTCCTTTGTGCCAAAAAATTCAAATGCTCTCTTCGGGCCAAGGATTTCAAACACCATCCCATTTTCCATCCAATTCTCTGCATCAACAACCATGGTTTCCTCGGACTCAACAAGTTCACAGTGTCTTCCTCGGCATTAATTTTTCAATAGTTTATTTCTGTTGGTTTGAGGTTTTCTAGCCAATATTCTAGTAGTTGTCTTATCTAGGTTTCCAGGTCTGGGTAACTAGGTGAGCACATATATTGCCAGAGATTCTGTCTCCATCCATCATTCCTATGAAATTGTCTATCTACATGGGAGTGGCTAGAGTGGCTGGTGTGTCTGCTGTGGTATTTTTCTCCACCCCACTTTCTGAATCCATTCCTCTCCTCGTGAGACCATCTGTTGTCCACCGTATGGTATTTTTCTCCACCACACTTCCTGAATCCATCCCTCCTGTCTGCTGTGGTATTTTTCTCCACCACACTTTCTGTAAGATTTTTAATTGCTTTTTTGTGATGATAGTTTTATATTCAGAATTTTCTTCGATAATAATTACATGTAAAGTATTTTGAACTAACCAATAGTTTTATATTCAGAATTTTCCGACATGTAAAGTATTTTGAACAAACCAATAGTTTTATGTTCAGAATTTTCCGATAATAATCATATGTGAAAAAACATTGCAAAGCATTTAGAACCAACTAGTTATCTTGATTATCTGTAAAAGCATTTTGTTTTTTTTTTTGTTTTTCTGCAAAGAATGACTCCTATATTTTTAGTGTTTCATCCAATCAGTTGTAAGAATTTTGGATATTTGTATCATCCTATCAGTTGTAAGAATTTTGAAAATCTATAAACATGCATGACTAGATAACTCAATTCTAGTGTTGCTTTGTACTTATTGTATATATAGACTGAATCTATATGGAAATTTTTGTCTAGTTAAATACCCTTCTGTTTGCAAGATTGATTTATATTTTAAGATTTTGCATTTGTGTGTTGTATGCATCAAAGATTTCTATTCCCAGTTTTTCTATGCACATCAATTCAACTGCACAAACAATTATCTAATTTAATATTATTGTCTGCTAAGTTAGTTTATGTTTTAAAAATGTGCAGTGTTGTATGTAGCAAAATATTCTATTACAGGTTTTGTTCTACATATGCATTCAGGTGTTTTGACATATCCTTGTGTGTTAGGTTATTTATGTTTTTAAATTTTGCAATGATATGTTGTAAGCTTTTTATTATAGTTTTTGGTTTGCATGTTCATTTTGGCTGCAGAAATATTCTCTCCATCATAATATCATTGTGTTTGATATCTTGATTTATGTTTTAAATTTTGCACTCACATGTTTTATCATTTTGTAGCAAAGTATTTTATTACAAGTCTTTCTTTGAATGTTCATTCAGTTGCACATGGAACTATTGTAGATGTAGTCAATACTACAATATTGCACATGTTAATATCAAAAGTTGGATTGAATCACATAGAAATCGTCTATATCTATCTTCTTAAAGTATCAAGAAAGGAAAAATAATATTATATTCCATTGATTAACATTGACACAAATGGAATACAATTTTACTCACTGCTTTATGATTGAACGCGACTATGCCCGTGCTTTTCTGCGTGTATACGCGAGTCCAGCTAGACTTTTCCACGTATGCCATTAAAATGATTAAAAATATATATAATTATTCCCTATTTTCGGGCTGGGTTGATGGTTACTCAGGTAGTTCAACCACCCCAGCACGTGGCCAACTGTTTCCAACTGTTGAAACTACTTGGAGGGAGTATAAAAACCCCTCATGTGTATGGCCTAAGGGAGAGAGAGAATTATTGATATTATACTCTTTTGGTATTCCCTATCCAAGTCTGATTCCCCGTGCCTCCTGCACTTTCCCAGTTCATTATAGGAAACCCTTGTTTCCTTGAGATGCTCATCTCCCTATATGACATCTCGTATGCACCAGTTTGGAAGGAGTCTTAGCGAGGCAAGGGCTGGACGGATCCAGACGACGGTCTGCTCGAAGGCCGTGGAAGGATCAGGTGATCTCTCCACTCGTTACTTTTGTACATGCTATTTATAATACAGAAGTACCATGCTGTTCCCAAAATAAACATGTTAGTGTATGCTTATATGTATGAGAATATTGTTATTTAAGCATTCATTATGATTTATTTAATGTTTTATATGAATCTCACTAACATTTAGAGTAGATATATGTTGTACAACCAGTCCTTTGTGCTTGTTTCTTCTTGTCTTTCAGGTTAAGAAGGAAGGACGGTTGCTGGGGGTTTGAACCTTGCGGGATCTTCTTCAACCGTAGGACCAACAGGTAACTTTCTCATTCTACTCTATTTAGTTTTTCTGAACGTGCATGGTTGTGTGAGTCTCTGTTAAGTAGCATGCCCCTGCTCTGTGGAGGTTGTAACCTAACGAACCTCTAGGGTGATAATTCCATGAAACAGAACTGGCGACTCCGCTGGAGATCACATTTTTGTGATTCTCCTGTTGGGTTGTTTCAGCTGTTTGGTAGGTTGCCGACAGTTTTAACTTTCATTTGCAGTCCAGTTTACTTTCTTGCAGTCAGTCTGAAGTCCTGGTGTCTTTTCCAGGCTTGTTCTTTTTGTTTTTTCATTATTTTCCTTTGTATACGTGTTTTTTTCTGCACACAGTCGCGTATACACGCAATTTTGTCTAAAGGAACCCGCGTATACGCGAGTTTCCCTTAGCACAGACGCGTATGCACGCTGGTTTCATAACTGTGAAGTAGCGTATACCTAGGCAGATTTTGAATTTTTTGGTTTGTTGACTTTTTGGTCCTTTCTGGCTGTGGAGGCCTGTTTCTACAGTGTCTCTGTACTTACTGGAGTGTGAAGGAAGTGGTTTCATGTCTTTTCTCTCTTTCGTTTGAGTGAAAACTAGTCTTTTGGGCAAAGTGTTGTTTCTGGTGCTGGCACTTCTGGATTGAGTTCCAAGATCGCTTTCTGAGCATTCTTGGCTGTTCTTCTTTATCAGAACAGAGAGCTTCTGCTCACTTACTCGCTCCTATCTTTGTGTTGTGCTTCGCATTGCGATTTTTGCTTCGTTTTTGATTGGTTTTCTTGAGTTCCATAGGCTAGGTTTTGTTGCAACTTTTGAAGAGCTTTTCTTGCTTCTTTGGAGTTTTTGTTTGCGACGAGTTTGCACTATTTGTCTAGGCTGAGTGGCTGAGTTTTTGGTCTTCTTTTGCTCTTATTGATCTTGCTACGAGTTAGCCTTATAAGGTTTGGGAGCATTGTTGAAGTTTGTGCTTGAAATTCGGTCCCGTTTGGTTTGGATTTTGATAGTTGTGCTTGGTCTTTTCGAGCACTTTCTCTATAAAACAAAAAAGCTCAAAAAAAAATTTCTTTGCTTTTTGTTTTTGCATTTCAAAGGCTTAAAAAACATTTTCACTTGTTATTTTCTTTTGTTGTTGCATTTTCATTTTTGTTTGCTATAACTTTTGAAGCTTGTGAGGTTTCTTGCTTTTAGTTTTTGGCTTGATTTTGAGAAGGAGTTGTCATTTGATTTCTTCTTCTTGTTTTTGAGTGTGTTTGCTGTCTTATATTAAGAGTTATTCATTTCGAGAACTAGCTTTTTGGGCAACAAAAGAGGAGTTAAAACTGAAGGAATTTTTGGGAATTTCACTCTGCTTTAAGAGATTTGCATCTTAGGATTTACATGCTTGTAGTGATTTGCATTAGGTGCATTTAATCATTTAGTCAATTTCTTAGTTTTTGTGAGTGTGAGTCTGCTATTTGAAAAGAGAAAAAATACAATTTTTAGTCTCGTAGAACCTGTATAGAGATTGCTCTTCATCGAAAGACAAAGAACGGCATTTGCATGTAGTTAAGTTTTTATTAATTTCTTTTGCGTCAAAACACCATACGTTTCATCTCCATATCCTTGTGACTTAACATAACAGCCATTAAAATAAGCGATTTAATCTAAAATCAACTAGCAAGTTTTCTAAGTGTCAATCACCAACTAGCTAGGTTGTAGGGCCTTGGAATAGGTGAGTGGAGAGTTAACTCTCCAAGGCCGCTCAAACAAACATAGAAGTTGATTAATTGAGTGAAATCCAACTCCGTGAGGTGGACTGGGAAAGTTCTCATCCGAGAGTCAAGTGCGAGGGGAAGTGAAGGCTGAGAAGAGGGATACCCCCTCTCCGATTGGCTGAATCTAACCTCAAGACCGTTCCGCCCAGCTTCTGATACGGATTGGTGTCCATAGTTGCCACTCCTAGGTTCCACACAGGTGACTGCGGGGGGGAATACCCGTGGTACCTGAGGCAGACGTCGCATCACTTTCAACAGTACTTCTGGGGGGTGCCCTTGCGAAGCTTGGGTGCTTGAGCTGGCAAAGGCTGTCGTTAGGAGGTCGGCGTAACTGTTTCTGATACCTTCGCTAGTTGTTCTGGGCCCTAATCATCCCAGACTGCTTTTGGGAGGTCCTATACTTCGCTTTCCTGTATTTGGTGTCCGGTCCTCATCACTCGGAGCGGAAATACTTGGAGGCTGTTTTCTTGACTGTATCTCAGGGATTTTTATTTTAGTGAGTGCTCTTTGCTCCTAGCTCGCCTAGCTTTTCAATTTTTTGAGTCTAATTTAAAAAATCTATAAAAGTGGCTGATCAAGCGCCTCGTCGTTCGAGGAGAATCCAGGGGTTATCTCCCGAGAGTTCAGAGCCTTCTTCGAGAAGGCGTAGGAGTGATTTAGCAGGTGGTTACCACCCTGTGGCGTCTGACGCAGTGGAGAGAGATCCTCCACAAAGGTCTGAAGGTTTCATAGCTGATTCTGGTGTCGGTTCCGAGAGGAGTGTTCCGCTCACCTCGCGAGTTTTGTTTCCTCAGGAAGAAGATTTTCAAATTGAAGAAGTACCTGAACCTCCTGCGTCAGGTTCATCTCCTCTTCCTCCTGATTATCTGTTCGTTGTTCAATACATCGGACCTGATTCGGAGAGACCGGAAGATCTTCCGTATCATTCTTACCTTTTGATGGCCACGACTGGGAACGCGGCTTCTGCTGTGAGTGCTGCAGGCATTCAGACTCCTGCTTCTGTTGAAGCAGGGGGCACTATTGCTTCATCTTCGATTGCTTCTAGTGCTGCTGTGTTTGGCTCTAGGTTCACCCAAGCACATGCTTCTCATTCTGGTCCCTTCTGTTCAGGGATGTCCATTAGTGGAAATCCCTCTTTTTCCTTTTCCGCCGGTGCAGCTGGATCTACACCCATGTCTAACATGGCTAGTGGATCAGCTTCGTTTCAGGGTTTCCCCTTTGGGACTGGGCATATTCCTAGCTCCAATCCTTCTTTAGGGTCGTTTCCGTTTACGTCCCAGACCCAGAGTTTCAACCCTTGGTCTGGGGGGCAAAGTTCGACTACTTTTATGGGATGGAATCCTGTCTTTACTATAGCGGTGGCAGGGAATCAGTTTTACGCAGGTCATCAAGGGAATGCTTCTTTCCCTTCATCGAGTGCTTATCAGTCTTTTTCTCCTCTGTCTAATGCTTGGAACCCCTATCAGGGGCTCTCCTCTTTATTTAACACTTCAGCGGGGGGAACTGGTCTAGGCTTTGGTAACTCGGTGTGGGGAGGAGGTTCTTCTCCATTTTCTACGAGTCCTTTCTGGCAGCCTGGTGCCTCATAAAATCCAGGCTATTCTTTTCAGAATGTTGGGAATCCATCCCATCAAGGGTGGAATCCTCAGGCTCCGCCTCGCTTACCTTTTCTGGCAATGTTAAACTTGCCAGATTTGTCGAAGTTGACCAATGACCCGATTCGTTATAGTTCGGGGTGGCCTCCGGTCCCAACCAAACTTCCTTCAGACATTCCAAAGTTTGAAGGTAAGAATGGAGAGGATCCGGCGGACCACATCACCACTTTCCATTTATGGTGCTCTTCGAACTCCCTGATCGATGACTCGATTAGGTTGAGATTATTTCAACGCACCCTAACTGGAAATGCTGCCAAATGGTATATCGAGCTCACTGGGGGCAGTTTTGCTACATTTGGAGAACTGGCTGTCACATTTCTAAACCATTTCCAGTTGCCTGTCAGATATGAGGCTGGGACTGAACTCCTGGCTAATTTTAAGCAGGATGAGGCAACGCACATTTCTGATCACATTCAGGAATGGAGGAGAAGGAAGAGGCTTATCAAAGCTCATATTCCAGGAGAATTCCTTCTCGAATGGTTTCTAAAATCTCTGCAGTCAGATATTTCAAAAGATGTATCCCTATCTGGGGTATTTTCTGAGGAGCAGGCCATTTTTAGGGCCCAGCAGCTGGAACTGATATATTCTCAGTCTGGGGTCCTTTATAAATATTTTCCCAATGCTCCTCGCTCCAAATTAGATTTATCGAAAACTAAGCCCGGTCCTCATGGTGATGGGCTTGTCGGATCGGTCAATAGTGGTGCAGCCAGCCTGCTTTCTCAACTGCAGCAGTTGTCTTTACAATCTGCTCCTTCTGGTCAGGCTGTGCCTGCTGATTCATCACCTTCCCAGTCTTTGTCCATAAATGATGTCCAAGCTTCTGATCCCAAAGGAAATCAACAATCCGATGGGAAGAAGAAGGGACGAAATAACAAGAAGAAGGGCAAGAACGGGAAGGGCAATGAAAATAAAACCAACGAGCGTGTTGGTGAGGGTCAAAAGGAGAAAAAGAAAGTGAAGTTTCCATGCAAGCTTTGTGCTGGAGACCATCTCACACACCTTTGCCCTAAAATTCAGGATGCTCAGCGCCTGTTATCCCAGCAGGGTTCTTCTAGTTCCCAGGCTGTGTTAAAAAACCCTTTTCCCCAAGGGCAACAATTAGTTGTTGGCGCGAACCAAAATCCTGGGGCTTCCTCTGGGGGCACCCAGGAAGGGGAAATTCCATCGAACATTTTTATGATGAGTGCTCACGTGGATATCGCTACGAGATCCCGTGATTATGGCGGAGAGGAATCTTCGAAAGCTAAGGAAGTTCCTGATGCTACTGAGCCGCTTCACATCACGAAGCCTACTATTGAGTCTATGCCTCGGATGCCCAAAGCATCTTCTAAGCGATCAACGATTAATCCAAATGCGAGGGCTGCCCAGAACTACTCGATTGTAGAAGATCTGGCGCAGAGTCCTTGTGCTATGTCAGCTTTAGAGGTACTCCAGTCTTGTCCGGCTCAGCGCAGTGCTTTGCTCACTACCATTGGGGCTATTGATCTGAAAAATTCTCTTCTGATTACTTTTGATATGACTAATTTTAAGAAGAGACTTCCTCATCACATGGCTTTCCATATTAAATCATCGTATCGAAAGTGCAATATCTTTCGAACAGTTGTTGATGAGGGTGCTTCCACGTGCGTGATGTCTCTCGCATGCTGGAAGACACTTGGATCTCCGAAAGTTGTTCCATCTAGCACTGTTCTTACTGCGTTCGATGGTCATTCTCACAGACCCCATGGTATTGTCCCAGCTTTGCCCATCTGTGTTGGGGGAAAAACTGTCAACATAGAGGTTGAGGTAGTGGATGCAGCCTTGGACTACAACCTTCTGTTGGAGAGGAACTGGATTTATGAGATGGATGCCATTGCATCCTCATTATTTCGAATTGTATGTTTCCCCCACGAAGGGAGGATCGTTACAGTGGATCAACTGGACTATCCTCAGGTAGACCTGAATGCACCCTCTGACTCATCTGTTCCTAAGTTGGATAATACTAAGGTGCCTGTCGAGAATCTAGGAGTTGGAATGTATTCTTCCCTGATGGGTACTTTCGATCTTCCTCCTCCTACGGTGCATATTAATTCTATTTCATCCTCCAAGGCTCCCCTTCGAAGAGAGTTCTTTCGGACTCATTATTTTTCGGACCCTTGGACCTTACCTTCCCCTACTACCACATTAGCGGAAGTTCAAGTAGGTGGAATGGCATTTCCGATTTCTACAGCTGAGATTGCATATCAGTCTATTGTTGACACTGCAGAATTTGTTCCAGCTCCTCTTTCGCCGGAAGAGTTGGATGGTGATGTGGCTCCGGCTTGGACGCTTAGTTCTTCTTCGGCCCAGGATTGCCTTGATACCACTCTTCCATCTGAAGAGGCAATCCTGGAAGCCATGACTGGTATAGATAGACCGTGGGATGACTTGCATCATCGGTCTTACTTCCTACCTGACTTGAACGAAGTTGAAGCTAGTTTTCCAAGTCCTCAGTCTCCTGGTCCTGTTCACCCAGTCTTGAACCCTTTGGCACCAACACAGGTTTATGCTGAAGGGAACATGGCTGTGATCTCTCCTACTATCCCGGTGAACATTTCCAGGGATCCCAATATCATTGAGAATGTCTTCATTGGAGCTGAATGTTCCCGTGAAGAGATTCAAATCTACACCGAGCTCTTTAAAGAGTATAGGGATGTATTTTCTTGGTCTTATGATGAAATGCCTGGCATAGACCCATATATCGTTCAGCATGAGATCAAGACGTATGAAAACGCTAAGCCGGTCAGGCAAAAACTTCGTCTGGTCAATCCTAGGAAGGCAGCAGCTATCAAAGCTGAAGTTGAAAAAATGCTTAAGGCAGGATTCATTTTCCCAGTTCCTTTGACTGAATGGGTTTCAAACCCCGTTCCGGTAGATAAAAAGAAAGGAACGGTTCGAGTGTGCATCGATTTCAGAGACCTAAATAAGGCATGTCCTAAAGACAATTACCCCACACCATTCATCGATCAGATCATTGATGAGTGTGCCGGTAACGAGATTTTCTCCTTCATGGACGGTTTCTCCGGATATAATCAAATTACTATCCGTCCTGAAGATCAACATAAGACTGCATTTATTTGTCCCTGGGGTACGTTTGCATACAAGAAGATGCCTTTTGGTCTTAAAAATGCTGGGGCTACCTTTCAGCGGGCCATGTCATACGCCTTCCACGACATCAAAAATATTATCGAGGCATACTTAGATGATTTAGCTGCTCATTCTCGAAAGAGGATGGATCATCCTGGTCACCTCTGACAAATATTTGAAAGATGTCGTTTTTATAAAATTCGATTGAATCCGAACAAGTGAATTTTTGCGGTTACATTCGGTCGGCTATTGGGATTCATTGTGTCTAGGGAAGGGATAAGGGTAGATCCCTTCAAGGTTGAGGCAATACTTCGGTTGCCTCCCCCGTCTTCCATCCGTCAGCTTCAAAGTCTCCAAGGAAAGTCTAATTTTCTTCGGAGGTTTATCGTCAATTATGCTAAGATTACAAAGGGATATATGAGACTATTGAAGAAAGGAGTTCCTTTTCTTTGGGACGACTACGCTCAACGCTCGTTCGATGCTTTGAAAAAGGCATTGAACTCTGCTCCTTTACTGATTCCACCCGATTATAGCAGAGATTTTCTTTTGTATCTGGCTACAGCAGAATCTACCATTGGTATGGTTCTAGTTCAGGAGGATGATGCTCTTGCAGAGCATGTTATTTACTACCTTAGTCGAGGACTGGTAGGACCTGAACTTCGATACACTCCGATAGAAAAATTAGCCTTAGCAGCAGTTCATGCTGTGCAGCGACTCCGACATTACATTATTCTTCGCAAAACTTATGTCTTGGTAGCTGCCAATCCATTTCAGTTTGTCCTCAGCAGGCGAGTGATTGGGGGCAAATATAATAGATGGATTGTGATATTACAGGAATTCGATCTAGAGTTCATGTCTGCCAAATCCAAGAAGTCATTAGTCTTTGCGGAATTGATCTCCGAGTTGCCTTGTGGAGAGGAGATGATCTGTGATGAGTCCTTTCCGGACGAACACTTGTTTCTAATCTCTCCACAAGATCCTTGGTATGGGGATATCATTGTGTATCTCCAGACTGCGAAGTTTCCCTCTTCTTTTTCGAAAGATGAGTGTCGTAAGCTGCGTCACTTAGCCAAGAATTATCTGATTATTGGTGATGCTTTGTACCGTCGAGGGGTTGATTCAATCCTAAGACGCTGCTTAACTTTCGAAGAAGCTGAGGCTGTGCTCAATGATTCTCACGGTGGAGCTTGTGGGGGTCATTTATCTGGGCTTGCTACAGCCCAAAATATTTTGCGTGCTGGATACTTTTGGCCCTCGATTTTCAAAGATTGTATTGAATCGGTCAAGAAGTGTCATCCGTGTCAGGTATATACTCGAAAAATGCGCGCTCATCCAGCTCCGCTTTTTCCAGTCGTTACTGTCAGACCCTTTACAAAGTGGGGTATGGATTATACTACTTGTAACCCGCCTTCGGAAAAAGGTCACAAGTACATTATCGTAGCAGTAGACTACTTTACGAAGTGGGTCGAGGCTATGCCTACTTTTGGGAACGATGGTGAGGCTGCAGCTTTGTTCCTTTTCAACCAAGTTATCGCTCGTTTTGGTATACCTAGAGAGATTGTCACTGACCATGGCAGTCACTTTCAGAATAGTATGATGGCTGAGTTGGCTCTCAAATTGGGTTTCCGGCAGGAGCATTCATCTCCATATTATCCTCAGGCCAATGAGCAAGTGGAAGCCGTGAATAAATCCTTGAAGACAATTCTTCAAAGGACAATTGATAAACATAGATCCAACTGGCATATTATGCTATATCCTGCACTTTGGGCATACAAGACGTCAGTGAAAACTGCAACTGGCTTTACTCCGTTTCAGTTAGTGCACGGGGTGGAATCCGTATTTCCTATTGAATGCGAGATTCCTTCTCTTAAATTAGCTGTTGAACTTCTTCCTGACACTTCTAGTCTGGCAGAACGGCTTCTTCATCTAGAACATCTCGATGAGCAGCGTCGAGATGCTGCCACGATGAATGAAGCGCATAAAAACCGAGTAAAATTTCAGTACGATAAGGCGGTCAAGCCTAGGGTCTTTTCGGAAGGTGACCTTGTTTTGGTCTATGCCCAAGAAAAGGATGCCCTGGGGGCAGGAAAGTTTAAATCTATGTGGTATGGCCCCTATATCGTTAAAAAATTCCTTAAGAAAGGAGCTTATACCTTGGTTGATTTCGAAGGGAACGAGTTGCCGGAGCCCCGAAATGGGCTCTATTTGAAGAAGTATTATGCCTAGGCTTCGGCCTAGAATGTTGCTTTTGTATATAGTAGTTTTTTCTTTGTACATATCTGATTGATTTTCGATTTTTGATGAGTTGGTGATGTTTTTGATCTGCTTTGGCAGGTTGTGTTGGATGTCATGAGTCATTTTGGTTTCGCCGATGGTGCTAGTAGACACACCCGGAACTTAGCTTCCGCGGCTTAGGTGCTTCATTATCCTTCCGGTCAGCTGTTGGTATCAAGAGGAGTCTGCATTGGTCCTGCTTCCAATAATGTAGCAGAATACACTGCAGTCATTCATCTACTCTCGGAGGCAATATCTTTGGGTGTTGATTTGTTGGTAGTTTTCTTGGACTCTCAGCTGGTGGTGTCGCAGTTGAACAACACTTATCGGGTACGAGATCCATTCTTATTACGATTGTTTTTGAGGGTACGTTTGTTACAAAGGTCATTTCAATTTTTAACTTTCATTCATATTCCTCGAGCTGACAATTGGTTTGCTGACTCATTAGCTAATCAAGCATTAGATTGGCATATTAATCATTCCATACAATAAAATTTTTATCATCAAAAACATCATACATTTGATACATTTATCACATCACATCAAATATCGCTGTATATATATCATTAGAGTGTTTCAAAAACTTACAAAATTTGGATCCATAATCTCGTACAAAACTTGGGCTTATGCCCCATCATGTTCAGTCTCAAAAAAGAATATACAGTCATCTAATACATAATATCTGTTTACTCCTGAGGTCCCTGCCCAGAAGTTGTGTTCCTATAGAACGTAACTGCAGTGGCCACACGGCAGAATAATCTAACCCAGTCTCGGGGTACTCCTACCACCCGTCTCTGGATGGCTTCAGGCAAGTCCTCCACGACAGCCATAGGGATTTTGCAGGTCAGTCCCTCCAAGTTTCTCTGCACGGCCTAGAGAGTCCTATCTCAGTCCACTGTCTCTGCCTCGCCCCTGCGACGCTTATGGCGTGGGAGACCCTCAGGACGAACTGGTCCAACATCTGAAACATGATCATTTTTAATTGTCAGTCATTATGAATCCAATCAAAAACATGTTTTTCATTTTTTCATACATATTTGAAAAAATCCAAAAAAAATTATATAAGTCAAAATTTTTGCAAACTTACCGACTGCTCCCCATGCTGTGCCAGGTGGAAGAACTAGATCTGGATCTCCACGAAAGTCCATCCCGACATAGGGATAGTCGTCCACTGCGATGATTTGTTCTCCCCACCACAGGAAGAACTCATCGTCCCACGTGGTCAGGGGTACCTCACTACCCCCCAGTCTCTTCATCATGTCCGCCCAACGGGCAATTCTTGGGTCCCGCAGGTTACTGATGGTAGAGATGACTCTGGGTCTCAACGCTGGAATCCTCTCAAAGAAGAATGTTGTCAAAATGGTCCCATAGCCAAAATGTTTGGTCTTTGCTTGGCAGATTGAGGTCAGTTGTTGTTTCATGTTTAGTAGAAGGGTTGTGCACCAATCGTACACATGAGTCAAACACTCTACAGCTATGCTCATTTGCGTCCTAGACACCTGATGTAGTGAGGCAGATCCTGCCACTCTGCTGATGGTGAAAAGGAGGATTTTCATGTGCAAATCCCTGATATCTTTAATTGCAATCTGAGTTTCAACCTTTTTGGAACCATCTACGCAATATACGTGGACATAGTCTTCCACGGTTAACCCTCCCAGGGGCTTCCCGTGCAAGTCTACTGGTTCTCCCCTCTGGGAGAGTCCAGTAATGAAATATATGTCTTCCAATTCAATGCGTAGTGGAATCTGATCAATAATGAAGCAATCCTGATCTGGTTCCCAGTAATTTACTAGCATTTCTAGCAACCACACATTGCTTTTCATATTTGGCATTTTAAAGAATTTGAACAATCCGCAATTTCGGAGGATATTTTGCGCTGCGCGATCTTGCATGACCTCTTGGTCTATTGCGCTATGCTCACGTTCCCTCCATGAGATGGTCATCCTGAGAAAATTCATCAAATTATGCATTAGCCACGCTTTTTAAGTTTCGGACCTGCGCATACGCGGTTTTTCTTTTGCACAGTCGCGTGTATACGCGAGTTTCCTTTAATGAACCCGCGTATGCGCAAGTCCGCATATTTTAGCAAGGGTTTTCAAGCTAAAAATAACTTAATTTTAATTTCCAAACGGACAAAATGAATAAACAGGATGATTAAGGAGCCTACCTGAAGTTTCGCTGAGTTCCAACGGTCGGTTGTTCCTGATTTGACGAAAGAAGTTTTTTGCTCCAGAGCACTTTTTCCAAATCAGCTATGCAATAATGAACCAAATATGAGGTAATTTGTCTATTTATGGCTAAAAAGTTGAAAATTTTTGCAAAAATTCCTTATGCTTATTTTTTCGATCTATCTTAAGTTGCATAACTCGATTGCTTGGAAGTGCCCAGTTTGGTATGTTTTCAGGTACATTTTGACGATTTTGAGATTTTTCCCGGTTTTTGATCCATGATTTCCGACTCTTCACGGCAGGTATATGATCTTCACTGGCATATAGGTTAGGGAAATCACTTTCCATTGCATCTTGCATTCTAGCCTCCATACCGATCACTTGCCTTAGGGTCGATCCCATCAGGTCATGAGTATTACACCCATTTCACTCGCCGATTATTTAATCATGGCTTGATGGTAGAGCCTTCCTTTACATGGGCTTCCTAGTTAGTTCCTCGCTATCACTTGTTGCCCATGTTGCGTTTTATGTAGGCTCGGGAGTCCTCTTTAGTCCCACCATGTCTTATGTGTTGAAGCTTCATTCTTCTTCTTCATCACTATCATTTTTTCTGGCTTTTACCCTAGAGGCTCCCTGGTGTCGTTAAGTTGTATTACTGCATTGCATATTGGCTACTTGTTTATCCTGGCCTTTAGCCGGCTTCATTTAGACTCGATGTTTAAGCCAACTTTTGACCTTGACTTTCTGTACAAGTTAACCATTGCATGCACTTAGCTATCACGACTTGACACCTTTTTACCCATGGATGGAACGTTCCTCTGAGTATCACTTACCAGTTTTCGCCACCTTGCATTGAGCATAGGATTGTTCCAATCCCAGGAACTAGTGCATCTGATTTCTTGATACTTGTTCTATCCATTGTACCATAGCATTCTTTTATTCTTTTTCAGGCTTATTATATGAAAAAGACAAAAAAAAATCAAATATAACAAAAAGAGCGGGAACGGGATGTATCTTCGTTGTTTTGATGGCAGTACAGAGTCAGTTTGTCGCCCTTGAACAAAGCACATATACTTATATATATTTCCTTCATTTGGGATGGTTCTAGTTTGACCTAGGTTCAGCCTTTACCATGTTTCACTTGTCAGTTCTCCCCCGGTTGGTTATCTCTTCTAATCATATGGAGAGTTTGTTTTGCCTCCTGCAAGACAGACTTATACAGTGTCACTTTTTACTGCCATGGTCATCACAGAGTCGTGCTTTTGTTCAAGGGAAGTCTAGCCTGAGTCGGCCATTCTACGGTGTCTCTTGACTCATTATTCAGTCGGCCTTCCCGGTCTTGTCAGTATCATGTTCTATCACATCAGATGTTTTGGTCTTCTGCTCGTGCTGGTTTGAGAAGGTCCCCATTGACTTCTTGCCGGCGGGTTTGTCTCTTATCGACTACGACACATTGCTCTGAGAGCAAACCTAGAGCTACACCTTGGGCCTATTTCCATTATTGATAGGTGACATCGTGCTCAGCATTTGATCATCATCATGGGTCTTTGACTGAGTGGTTTCCCTTGTGTTCGACGTCAGCACAAATTATCACACTTGGGATTCGTGCAGTACCTTGATTTCCATTTGACCCTATCGGTGGATTTCTCGCCTCTGTGTTAGCTTTCATTATTGGTTGGTTCAGAGGGTTTCTTCCATGTGCTAGCTTCATCTTGTGCATGTCGGAAACGTACTTCGGTTTTGGTTCCATCACTCTACTTCGTCCGATTCCTTCCAAATCTTGGCCTGCGGGTTACACTCGCGCTGGACTGATGTGGGATGCCTTAATGCCTTCCTTCCAGCGGATCTTTTCCCATCGACTCCGACTCATTGCTCTGGGAACAAGATCTAGAGTCTTTTTGTCAGTACCTTAGGGTTTGCAGTCATCAGTGGCAGACTCTTCGCTATCGACGGTGGGGATTCATCATTGCACCTTGGGCCTATTTCCATCATTGATAGGTGACCTCGTACTTAGCATTTGATCATCATCATGGGTCTTTGACTGAGTGGTTTCCCCTGTGTTCGACGTCAGCACACATTATCACACTTGGGATTCATGCAGTACCTTGATTTCCATTTGACCCCATCGGTGGATTTCTCGCCTCTGTGTCAGCTTTCATTATTGGTTGGTTCAGAGGGTTTCTTCCGTGCGCTAGCTTCATCTTGTGCATGTCGGAAACGTACTTCGGTTTTGGTTCCATCACTCTATTTCGTCCGATTCCTTCCAAATCTTGGCCTGCGGGTTACACTCGCGCTGGACTGATGTGGGATGCCTTAATGCCTTCCTTCCAGCAGATCTTTTCCCATCGACTCCAACTCATTGCTCTGGGAATAAGGTCTAGAGTCTTTTTGTCAGTACCTTAGGGTTTGCAGTCATCAGTGGCAGACTCTTCGCTATCGACAGTGGGGATTCATCATTGCCTCCCGATTGGTAGATTCTTTCAAGTGTTCGACTTCAACTCATTCATTCGCACTTGTCAGATTGTACTGGGGCACCTTGACACTCATTATCATTATCGGTGGGTTGTCTCGCGTTGGTTAACGAGATTCATCATTGCCCGATAATCCAACGATTTCTCACATGGTCGACTTCAGCTCATTTATTCCCATTGTGTAGAATTGTGCCATAGTGATCGGTGAAGACCTCGGGTTGCATCAGCATGTTTCGGTTCACTTTTGACAGTCCTTTCAGTATCTACCAGTGATGCCGTCCACCCTTATATGTTGCAGTTCAGCACAGCAGCATCTTATATGTTGGTCCCCGAGTTGCGTGATTGTACCGTTTGATCCACCTCTTATGATCCGGTACTTGGAGATTCAGTTACTTGATCAGACATCCAGTTGCACCATCTTTGATCAGCTTTCTATATGTGATACTCGGACATTGATACAGACTTGTATTTTCGGGTCCTGCTCAGATGATTCACTATGTACTTCAGTTCAGTTATACTTGTATACATGTTGGATCTATTTCAGTACTTTCCATATGATGTATTTTTGATTGAGCATGGGTATGCCCGCCTCAGCATGAGTTCACTCTCTGTTTCTTTCATTGGTTTTTGGCAGGCTGAAATCTGGTGAAGTCCTCTCTTGTCCTTGCGAAGTTCTTTCTATGTGCATAATACATTTCGGCCATCATGTACCCCTTCTGACCTCATATATTAGGGGGCATCTGTTATAGCATCATTTCTCACCTCGACATGATTCATGATTGCTTTATGGCTTTTGGGCACCCATTCCTACAGACTTGGACAAATTCACTTAAAAACAGTGTAAAATCCCCCATACGCGACTATGCCCGTGTTTTTCTGCGTGTATACGCGAGTTCAGCTAGACTTTTCTGCGTATGCCATTAAAATGATTAAAAAATATATAAAAAATCCCTAATTTCGCGCTGGGTTGATGGTTACTCAGGTAGTTCAACCACCCCAGCCCGTGGCCAACTGTTTCCAACTGCTGAAACTACTTGGAGGGACTATAAAAAGCCCTCATGTGTATGGCCTAAGGGAGGGAGAGAATTATTGATATTATACTCTGTTGGTATTCCCTATCCAAGTCTGATTCCCCGTGCCTCCTACACTTTCCCAGTTCATTATAGGAAACCCTTGTTTCCTTGAGATACACATCCCTTTATATGTTATCTCGTATGCACCAGTTTGGAAGGAGTCTTAGCGAGGCAAGGGCTGGATGGATCCGGACGACGGTCTGCGAAGGCCTTGGAAGGATCAGGTGATCTCTCCACTTGATTACTTTTGTACGTGCTATTTATAATACAGAAGTATCATGCTGTTCCCAAAATAAACGTGTTAGTGTATGCTTATATGTATGAGAATATTTGTTATACAAGCATTAATTATGATTTATTTAATGTTTTATATGAATCTCACTAACATTTAGAGTAGACATATGCTGTACAACCTGTCCTTTGTGCTGGTTTCTTCTTGTATTTCAGGTTAAGAAGGAAGGACGGTTGTTGGGGGTTTGGACCCCACGTGGATCTAGTTCAAACGTAGGACCTACGGGTAACTCTTTCATTCTGCTCTATTTAGTTTTTCTGAACCGTGCATGGTTGTGTGAGTGCGATTGTGCTATTACTTTGCTATGTGGAGGTTGTAACCAACGAATCTCTGAGGTAGTATTCCCAGAGAAACACATCTAGGTTTCAGTCTGGAGGTAACTAGGTGAGCACATGCTGCGATTTTTAATTGTTTTTGTGATGATAGTTTTATATTCAATTCCGACATGTAAAGTATTTTGAACAAACCAATAGTTTTATATTCAGAATTTTACGATAATAATCAGATGTGAAAAAACATTTGAAAAAACATTGCAAAGCATTTAGAACCAACTAGTTATCTTGATTATACGTAAAAGCAATTTTTTTATTTTATTTTTTTTATTTATTTTATTTATTTATTTATTTTATTTTTTTTTATTATTTTTTCTGCAAATAATGACTCCTATATTTTCAGCATTTCATCCTATCGATTGTAAGAATTTTGGAAATATGTATCATCCTCAGTTGTAAGAATTTTGAAAATGTTTGTAACCATGCATGACTATATAACTCAATGCTAGTGTTGCTTTGTACTTATTATATATAGTGAATCTATATGGACATTTACTGTCTAGGTTAAATACCCTTCTATTTGAAAGATTGATTTATCTTTTAAGATTTTGCATTTGTGTGTCGTATGCATCAAAGATTTATATTCCCAGTTTTTCTATGCACATCAATTCAACTGCACAAACAATTATCTAATTTAATATTATTGTCTACTAAGTTAGTTTATGTTTTAAAAATGTGCAGTGTTGTATGTAGCAAAATATTCTATTACAGGTTTTGTTCTACATATGCATTCAGGTGTTTTGACATATCCTTTTATGTTAGGTTATTTATGTTTTTAAATTTTGCAATGATATGTTGTAAGCTTTTTATTACAGTTTTTGGTTTGCATGTTCATCTTGGCTGTAGAAATATTCTCTCCATCATAATATCATTGTGTTTGATATCTTGATTTATGTTTTAAATTTTGCACTCACATGTTTTATCATTTTGTAGCAAAGTATTTATTACAAGTATTTCTTTGAACATTCATTCAGTTGCACATGGAACTATTGTAGATGTAGTCAATACTACAATACTACACCTGTTAATATCAAAAGTTGGATTGAATCACATAGAAATCGTCTATATCTATCTTAAAGTATCAAGAAAGGAAAAATAATATTATATTCCATTGATTAACATTGACACAAATGGAATAAAATTTTACTCACTTCTTTATGATAGAAAAATATGCGGATGAGTATTGCCCACATATCCAAAGTCAAAAGGGATAGATTAAAAAGGGTTGCTCTGGTCATCTATAAAAGATAAATTAAAGAAGCATGACATATTAGTAATGCAAATTAGATATGCGTACCAATTATGTTCATATAACGCAACAAATAGATGATTCAATACAAATGTCACATACAAGTCATATTTATCTTATGGGCCTTCAACTTAAATTATATATCTAGCATTACATTAAGCTATAGGAGATAAATCAAAGAAGCATAAGATAACAATAATGTAAATTAAACATGTGTAATAATTATGTCCATGATAGTTTAATAAATAGATAATAATGCAAATGCCATATCTAAGCTATATTTCATCCAAGTAGCTTTCAATTTAAACTTGTATCTAATGTTAAATTATATAAAAGAATAATAGTAATCCAAACTTCAAAATAATATTTAGAGTTAGTATAAAATGTGACATATAATTTTCATGCGTGGAAAAACATAGTTACCGAGAGTTCAAAAATCATTTATTTGAATAGAAAGTGGGTATACGAATAAGCAAGTAGATTTTTTCTAGGAATGAGGAAGTGAAGGTTGATAGAGAGCCACACAAAATTGCAAATTCACACCTTAACAAATTTTTTCTCCTTTTAAAGAAAACGTGTCATATAATCAAATTTCATCGAAATATATGATAAACTCAACAAAATTTTATGAAAAATAGTATACCATATTTTACATTTCACATAATACAAATAGATAAATATTACTTAAGTATTGTTATAAAGATTTAACTACCCATCGAGGGATGGCCAAGTGATTGAGACAGGGCATCATCACAATAAAAAACCAAGTACAAATTGTAGTAATCCTAGAATCATACTTTACAAAAGGTAAAATTGGGGTTCATGACTTACTATAGATAAAAAACATTTACCCTTACCAAAAAATATATGATAAAAATTGACAAACTACATAAGCTTAAGCTTAAGGGAATATAATCCTTCTTGCCTTCCATATAGATAATGAAAATGATTGTTCTAAGTCTCATGTTGCTTCTCATGTTACTTTATAAACCTTGATTGGAAAGAAAAATAGGAGGGCGAAAATGTAAGAAATATAAAACATAATGAAACAAAATGTAAGAAATAGAGAATGTATAATGAAACACACACATACATATCTAGACAATCAACACAATTATTTTCCTAGGAAATCCTTATGGGAGACAAGAAACCCTAAAAATTAATGATGCTCTACTCCTTTTTCCCTAGGAAATCCTTATGGGAGAAAAACAACACTAAAATGTAAACATGCTCTACTCTCTCTTTTCTGGTATGGAAAATATGTAAGTACAAATAAAGAGGTAATCTCTCTAGAGTTAGCTAAGACTTTTGGCATGTAAGGTTGCTATAAAAACTTAACTTCATACATTTTTCTCTCTAACTTCACACTCCTAGTTGTATTTTCAACTATGGAACAAAATACAATAACACAAAAGGGAACTCTTATTCCTCCTAGTGGCCAAGTATTTAACATAGGGTGATAGCCAACTAGGTGTAAGATTTGACTCCGTCAACCATTAACGAGGTTTGTGATTTTAGACCTTTTAGAGTCTTGTTAAAATTCCACATGTAGCTAGCTTGCTATGCATGAGTAATGGGGCTAAAATGACATTCTCTCATACCATGGTGGTCAACATGATAGGTCAACTTACTAAAGGCATGAATTTTGAATGAACTTCATTTGATGTTTTTCTTGCACCATTGGATATGTCTTTAAGTGTAGAATAATGGTCAGGATTTCGGCACAAGGGATAATCATTTGACCCCCAGAAATGTCATTTAATACCTCAAAATGACTCCAAAAGGTTTTAGACCCCAATTCTCCACCCACCATTAAAATGACCCTAAAAGTTTATTCTTTCAGGTTTTTCACTCTATAAGCATCAAAATATATGACAAATAATATAATTATCCAATCTAGATCATTATTTAATAATTTTTTAAAATTATGAGTAAGATATACATCATGGAATTTAAATAAATAGCGTTAATTCATTGAACACCCTTGTACATTCCTTGTTGATACTTTGAAAGTAATACGTTTTGAAAAATAATTTGTTTATGGATTCAATTTTCCACATTCTCTCAACCATATCAAAAACCTTCTTATATTATTTGAAACCATCTATATACAACTTTTCATTTGTTTCGATAGGAATTAACATATTGAAATATTAATTGTATTTATGTCTTGTGTGCTAAGGAAGGGAGGTCGTGAACCTTAGGAGAAGAGATAGTATTTGATAAGTTAGGAGGGATACTTTTTATGAGATAGAATTAATTTAAAATGCTTCTTAAGATTATGTAACTTTCGAACCATAATTACAAATTTATTTATTTTTTTACTTATCATTTAGTTGCTAAAAGTTGAAGAATTTATGTTGGTAAATAATTAATTAGGTCTATCTAAATCATTTACCACTTTTGGGTTTTTTGTTTTCGTGGTTTCATTCATAATTTCACTTTTTTGCAAATTGTCAATTTCAATTTTTCACACCACATGTGCACAGTCAAAGGACCTAAGGTCTTTCCCATACCAAAGTATGTTCTTTTAAAACATGTTTTCATGGTGATATGGGTGATTTAGAAATTATTGGAAGAGCGAAATTCCTCATTTAATACACAATATGTTTGGTTCATGCCACTAAGCCAAGAATTTTTAATTCAACTGAATTTTAATATAACCAACTAAATCCTGCAAAAAAAAGAATAAAAAAATTTATGTTAGGGTTGTGGATTTAGGCATTGAAACAACACACCATGATATTTAAAATTTAAAAATAATGGTTTGAGTCCTAGGTAGCTTATAATCCTATCTAGAGGTTTTTTTTCAAAATAAGGATGCACTCCCATTTGATTCTCATAATTAGGTTGTAATCATGAGGCTCTCACTCAAGAGTGGACCCTCCCAAAATATTGTGACGTCTTGTCACAAACAAAACCATCAAACTGAAAAACACATCATGCAAGAAACATAGCTAGCTGACATATCAATTTTCTCCTTCAAAGAAAAAAAATTCACATCATGTGAATATCTCCATGCACTCTTACATATTGGTGTACAAAACCATCAACCAAACACAAGTCGAAAAAACATGCCTCTTCAAACAACTGACTCTCAAGTCAAATAATAGCTCATGTACAAATTTCCATATTTGTTGCATTTAAGTATGTCAACATAACTCTACTTTCAACATCTTGCTTCATGCAACATGAACCATACTTTGAATTTGCAAAGAAATTCATGAAACATCAAAATACATGCAAGGCCTTAATTGGATAAGAAATCTAACCATCCCTTACCAAACCATTTCAATGGCGCTTCTTTCAGCTGCACTTCATCATCATGTGAATCATCTTGACCCTCATCGATTATGGAATCCTCTTTTCCATTCTTGTCAATATCTCTTTCCACCTTCTTCAAATGTCATGGATGACTTGTTGGATACAAAGTCCAACACTTGTCTACAAGGTGACCTTTCTTATGGCAATGAGTGCAAAACAATTACATCTTATTTTCAACATCATTTTCCTTGTCCAATGGGCCTTTGAATTTTTGCCTCATTTATTTAGAAAGTTTCATGTGCATGGATATCTTCTTCCAACATCTATAAACATTATGATTATTCAAACCACAAAAGGAAAATGCAAGTTCTTTTCCAAATCTTATGTGAATATTTACCATGTTTATCATAATCAAAAGCAATTTGATTAAAGGCAAATTTATACCTTGAACATTCACCTTTGTCGCCTTCTTGAGGAGGTGAATTTGATGAGGTATTGGCTCTCCTCTGAATACTAGCATTGAATTCAATGACTCTAGAGCTTTCAACATCCTCTTCTTTTACATTCTCATTAGCTGCATGATTATTAACATCTTCTTGCAAAGTGGATGTCAAACTTTTCCATTCATCATGAACACAAACTTCACAAGCTTGAGGTAATGAACACGAAATGAAATTCCTTCTTGGAACAGCTTCATGTGCCTCCTTGGCTTTGGAGCATTCTCCATCATGTTTTCCATAACCAAGACCCAAATAATTAGGCCCTTCCTCAACAACATTTGGCTCAACTATGCCTTGTACATGTTTTCCTTTAACCATTTACTTTCATAGCACATTTTCATCAAAAAATTGGACCTTATTCCTCTAGTGTGTCTCTCAAAAGCATGTACACATTCATTTTGAGAGGAAATTGAAGACAGAAACCAATAGCTAATTCTTCTAACTAACCTTGACTAAAATGAGCTAAATTGTACTTTGATACCAACTTGATTTGAAGATGGAAAAACTAGTTTTGTTGGGCTATCTCCCTCATCAGTTAAATAAAAATGTGTTTAGGATCGTCTAAAGTTAGCCAATTGGGAAGGGGTTTATGTGTCAAACTTTAAGTGTATTTTGTGAGAAATTTATGAGTTAATTAGCTTTTAAAAACTCATATGTACAACAAATAAAATGAAAAATCAATCCAGATTCCGATCATTGGACATGTAAGAGGAAGAAAGAGGGAATTCACTTTTCAAATTCTAGACCTTGTCTAAACCAAAATAAAATAGAGGTTCGGTTTTCAAATACATTCACTTATTTGGAAAAGTTATAGCTACCAAAAGTCCATATGCCAATCTACCTCCCAAGAAATCCATTTATTACACCACTGGTTAGTTTTTTGTCTTCCTATATTCTTTATCAACCTCTTCTAGTGATTCTTGAAATGTGGATACTTAAATCCTTCCTAAAAATTTGAGCTCTAAAACGAGAATACATACAAGGTCATTTTAAGTCATTCCTCTATCCAATTATAAAAACCAAGTGAATATTTCTACATATTGATTTCTATCCCATAAACTGTACAATATAGGTCAATTTTTTCCTTTAACTTATTTAAATATTGTTAGCGCACAATTGTTCAATGGTCTGATGAAATTTCATTGATAAAGGCATGATTATGCCAATCCATGTTGCATATTTCCATTAAAAATGTTTACTTACATGTAAAACAATGTTGTCTCTGCTTTTATGTTATTTTGAGTTTGCTTTTAGTGCTGAAATTGGAATATATGATATTAATTTATGACTTGCAATTATAGCTGCTGAGATACTATTCTTTTTCTCTACTATATTTTTATTTCTAGTCCTTTGGGTGCTTTCTTCATATATTTTTTTTTTTTTTACTAATTGAAGGGATTCGTAATTCTATATTTTACCATATTGCTTGCTGGTTCCATGTAGATTTAATTGACATATAATAGGTGGTTTCTGTTTTTGGGATGTCTGTAAATTTTTTGGCACATCATATTGAATTTCTATAATGTGTAGCTCCCTAACATTCAGATAGAACCTTCATTGAAAAATGTGAGGGGGGTTTCAAATTCACATTGGATAACACCCTCCTCTGGGATAAAAAAGTTTAACAAACACAATAATAGAGAAACAATTAGTGATGTCACCAAAAGATGTAGCCTCTTCAAGGTATCATATCCTCTCATCAAGGTCAAGAATCTATTCACCAAAAATGTCCTATGGAAATGATGGTTTAAGAAAAAAAACTAGACAAAAACCTTCAGTGAGAACAACAAAATCTAAAACCTCTTCAAGGTCTTCAATCTGCTCGTAAAGTTAAATTGTGTCTTGATCAAGTCCAACAACAAAGAAACATTCAATGACAACACCAAAATCTACAACTTCTTCAATGTCTTCTAAACCATCTTCAAAGTCAATATTGTGTGCATCAAATTCCTCAGCAAGGTCATCAATGGAGTCATCAAAACTACTATTTCAAACTTCAATGCCAAAAATAAGTCAAAAGAATTCAATTTCTCCTCCAAAACCTTCTTCTCTGAGCAAAGCTAGCATGATGTCATCGAGAAATTCAGTAATTCCACGAGGAAATTCTATCAAAGTTAAAACAAATCATTTTCATCCATATTTAATGCCTACTTTTTCAGGTGGAACACCTCCAAATTTAAGGACCACAATGCCATAAAATACAACTTTACCTAATAGGTGTAGACCTAGAACCCCCAACTTTGCGTGACATGTACAATTGAAGATCTTATGGTAAGAAGTGTGAGAAGAGAGTCATGGTCACTGAGTTGAGCAAGAGAAATAGTTTGGTATGACAACCTTACTTGTGATAGGTCTAGCTAGCAAACTACCAAACTACATGGTAATGGCATTCAAAATGTGAAAATTCCCATTTCACTTGGAAATAAGATGGTAGAGAAAGGTATAGATGAAAGGAGATATCCATCTATGGTAAAGAAATCAAATAGTTCTATCAATTCCACCTTGCAACTCTAAGAGACATTTAATTAAATTTCATCTCAAGACAGGGCTTTGGGAGGACACTCTCAAAGCCAACCTTCATTATGGCTTTGAAACACATGGTAAGTATCAAGACTCAGCAACCTTATTTGCATAATTTTTTCTAGCATGGACCTTAATGTCATAGCCTTATTTTGCCTAAAATGAATCCAAATTTCCTTGCAATTTGGCTTGCAACATTCATAATTCATGCTCATGGAACATGATTGTGTTGCAATTGTGATAACATCTGTTGTATGCAGAAGCTTTAATAAAAAATGATCAAGAATGACATTTTTGCTCTATTTTTTTCAAGATTTAAGGAAACTTACACCAAGTAGCTTCCAGCCTCATATGACCATCATGTCAAACTTATCTCAGGATATTTTCCAAGTAAGATCCACTTAAGCAAGAAATCTAGTATACATGACTCTCCAATTTCAATTAGCAGAAATGACAGTTCTAAGTATGGTGCAAACATTGCTCCAGATCCTCAATGGGGCATGTTTTATGACAATAATTTGGGGAGTGAGAGAGGGAGATGGTAGGAGAAAAAATTCAAGGAATCCATGGGAAATTGAAAAATATATAACTAATAAGGTGAAGACACTTTGTAACCTAAGAGAGAAACCTGTTAGAAAATGGGTGAAGTTGGTATTACACACCCAATTGGATAACCTCGAGGAGAAAACATTTCTCCCACTTTATTTTTTGGCATAACCTAGTAAGTGTTATTCACTAGCATGTATTTTGTAAAGGCCTTGACCTAGTTCCCATTCAACTCCATCCACCAAGTTGTAGAGGATTCCAAGCCTAATTTCATGAAAATTAAGTTGGGGATGATCACATTGACCTGCTTGATGACATGTCTATGAAGATTAACTACCTTGAACTATTTTTTTGCGTAGGGAAAGAGACACATTCCCATGTCTTAGCATGAAAATGTTCTTTGATATTGTTAATGCCTCTAGTGTTTACCTCTACAAGTTCTATAGGAAGAGTCTGTAAAGGGCCAGGTAGCCTCTAGATCTCATCTTTTATGAAAGGTGACATATCTAGTAAATGCCCCTACAGTCAATCTCTGGAATGGATCTAAATAGAAGTTCTTCATTTTAATATCCATAAAACACAAAAAATTTAAGGTAAACTATGTACATGTGTCATTTCTCCCACAAAATAAAGTGTATAAGTGGTAAATTTTATACCAAGTGTGCTCCCACCATGTAAAGTGCAATTTGGTGAACTTATCATTTTTATAATTTCTTTTTCGATTAAATTGAGTTTCACACATCAATTATTGCTTTGAAAGTTGTGTTCTACATAATTTGTGTACACTAAATTACAAATTGATTTTCTAAAATCTATTTTGTGTAAATGTCCACCAATAGATATATATATCATGGAGGATGAATGACGAAGATCAACCGAATCCCATATGGAGGTTCAGGGATTGGGGGATGTTCACAGTATTTAAATATAATCTTAAATCTCCATACATGTGTGTACATATGGAATTTATTTTTTATTAACTTTGTGAGTTAAATTAGTTGTTTATAAGTTTCATTTTTTAATTTTTAGGAGGTAAGAGGAGAAGGGTTTCTACTCCATCCATGGAGCGTGCCCATGGTTCAACCAGTCATGGTATGGTTCACACAATTTAATCAATGAATATGTATATGTATTTATATGTACACATGAATGTATTTTTCAATTGACTATAAATTCGTATTTGTTTATGAAGCTTCTCCCTCGTCTCGAGAGGTTGGTGGTGGTTCAAATCCACCTAGAGGGCCATCAATGAGTGGTAGCAGGTTGCGTGAAGGGGGTGATATTTATTCCCCCGAAGGCCAATCAACGACTGCTGGTTCTCAGCAGGGTCATTTTGGGTCTGGTTCTCAACAGGGTCATTCTGGGTCTGGTTCTCAGCAAGGTCATGTTGGAGAAGATGCTAACCAACAACGTCAAGGTTGCCATCAATTTCAATATTTTTTTCATTAAATTTGTACAACTTTTTTTACATGTGTTTTTTCTAATATACGAAATTTTATATATATTGATGCAGAGGCCAAAAATGTTCGAACTAGTGGTCAAAATTGACGCAGGGCAGCCCGCTACATTCAAGAAGAAGGTTGTCTACCCAGCACAACTTATCCGGCCGAGATTACTGATATACCATGGGAAACCAACATGGCGCAATGCACCTTACAAAGGTGTGAAAGACTTTATGCAAAATTGCAAAGAGATCTCGTGGCTTTGTCTCTACCTGCTGAGAGTCAACAAAGCCTTGAAATAGTTACACATTCATTGGGCGAAATTGTAAATGTGTACAGAAATCTTGGGCCAACAACTGATACATTTGTAGAAATGATGAGAAAGAGAAAAGAAATAGTAATGGGTCCAAATAAATGGGAGGACGTAAAACAAAAAGTTACAAAAGAAGTGGCCAAGTCAATGTTTAATTACAAGGAAGGGCCAAAAAGAAAAATGTTGAAGGTGCAGTATTTCAAGCACCCAGACATAGCTCGTTATTTGTATGATAGGCACCTTGCGGCCTATGGAAGGCTTCCATGGAACGATGAGGTTCCTATTTATTTTGCACAAATGTTTTATGCAGAATTTTTTTTGGGTATGAAACCCAACTACAATGACCTTCCTTCAGAATTTTTTGGCCCGGGGAAAGGTCGATTATATGACCGTAAGGGCGCTAAGCGAGATGTGGAGTTGCCTCGCCCTGAGCCGCCATTGGTGAGTCAACCTTTTCGGGTCGAAACTCTGCGGTCAGAGATGGATGCGACTTCTCAAATAAGTCGAGAAGCAAGGGATGTTATGATCGACAATGTTTATAGCGGATTGGGTGGAGTTGATGTTTGTTTAAATCGACAAAGAGCACGTGAAAATGCACGTGCCAATTTTGTGTATTGTACAGATGAGGAGATTGACAACATGAATGTTGAAGATCTCCGAATATATGCAAAAAATTGTCGCAATGGTTTGCAAGACCTAATTCTTCATGAGGAAGAGGGCACCGGAACGGTATGTGTTAATGACCTTAGGGTTTGAAATTATTTTAACATACATATACATGTGTACAATTTGTAATAAATACATGTGTATGTACATGTATACATTTATTTTTATGTACATTAATCTAAAAAAAATGTATGATTATATGTTAAAACACCATTTGCAGTTCTCACACATGATGCATGACGAAAATGTTAATATCACGTTCGGGACCTCTGGTTCAAACAATGCAGATGGGTCTGACCATCAAGATATGTTGGCAAATGTTAGTGTTTTTTAAGTGACTTTAAAATAAATAATTTTGCACACATGTACATGTATGTATATATATAATTTGATAAAATGTTTTAACAGATACCGATTCCATCCGATGTTTTTGGGATGGCAGTACCTTCTTCTTCCTTGGGAGATGTACCTTCTACTTCCTTGGGAGATGAGCCACAAGTATGGACAATTTTTCACAAGTTTAAAATTTATGTTTAAAAGTTATATATATATATATATATTCTACCTCAAAAAGTTCCATTAAAAATTGAGATATATATATATATATAGAGAGAGAGAGAGAGAGAAAGAGAGATCTATATTTTGAGTTATTTAAATTTTTTTGAATTTAGGTTCCTATAGAAGATTTCTTTAATCCGCGGACTCTAGCGACGGAGATAGGAACATCCACAACATTTGAACAAGTTGTCTTTAGTTCCTTTTTTTAATATTATTGAAAATAAGTTTATATATGTACATGTGCATTTTCATTTGAAAGTTTTTAATATATATATATATATATATATATAACTTTACATGTATATTGTACAGTTTACCGCTGCAGATGTTCCTATGGAAGAACTTGTTCATCAAATGGAGAGGGAACCTCATGAGGTATTGCATGATTTTTTTGTTATATTTTGTTTTTTACATGAAGTTCTAGATATATATATTCTCATTCATTTTTAAAACATCAAATTTTAATGTTCAAGTACATGTGCATTGTGTATGTAGGTTTCCCATGATGCTTCACATGATAGGGCACGGATTGAGACCCTGATAGGAAAGACGCTAGATCCGTCTCTATTTGATGGACATGATTTGTAGATTTGATTTCAAGATTTAGATGGTCTTAAAATTTGTTAAACTTGATATAGTTTGATACTTGTGAGATCTACAATTTTTGGACATATTTTATTACATTGTTAATATAATTTGTTTTATTTAATTTTTGGATGGTTTTAGTACTTTTGGCATGTGAATGTGAAGTAATGTTGTCATATATAAATTAATGTTGTCATCTGAACTACATTTGGCATGTTATGTAATGACATGTGTTATAATTTGTTTTGTTTTTAAAATTTAAGTTTTGGATGCTTGGAGTACATTTGGCATGTGAAGTAATGTTGTGATCTATATTTTCTTGTTAAATTAAAAGTTAAAAGTTTTGAATGGTTTCAATCTACATTTGGCATGTGATATTTAATGTTAAGTGTTTTTATTGGATAGTTGAATTATAATTGGTATGGCATGTGAAGTTTTTAAAACTCAAGTTTTGGATGGTTTCAATCTACATTTTGCATGTGATATTTAATGAACTTTAAATGTTTAATGTTTTAATGTTGGACGATATATAATCAAAAGGTTTTTAAAACTTAAATTTTTGGATTGTTTCAATCTACATTTGGCACATGTGGTTTATAATGTTAAATGTTTCTATTAGATCTAGTTGAACTATAATTGGCATGGCATGTGAAGTAACGATCTATATATAATCAAAAAGTTTTTTAAACTCAAGTTTTGAATGGTTTCAATCTACATTTCGCATGTGATGTTTAATGTTTTAATGTTGCACGATATATTATCAAAAAATTTTAAAATTTTAAAGTTTTGGATGGTTTCAATCTACATTTGGCACATGTGGTATATAATGTTAAATGTTTCTATTGGATAGTTGTTCACTATAATTGGCATGGAATGTCAAGTAATGTTGCACAAATCCCTTTTGGATGGTTGAAGTACATTTGGAATTTTAAGATTGCTTTTGATCTCTACATGTAGTCTTGTTTGAATGAAAAAATTTCCAATAGGAAGAACATAGTTTTTCAATGCAACTAACCATGTATCAATTGAGCTCTCATTGAAAAAAGAGTCTATAGAAGTAGATATATGTACAAATTATCCCTTTAATTTTGATTGGAAATATATGTCTAGTACATATATATGTTTGTTGAATTTGGGTCAATGTCATTAATGCACTCAAATAGGTAGCCTTGTCGATTTATTTACATTGTGGAAACTTTTTACCATAAAATCCAACTAGTTTTTCATCAATGCACATAGAAAAACTACTTGGAACAATCAATTGCATTCTAGAACATATATATATATATATATATATATATATATATATATATATATATATATATATATCCAAGACACATAACATTTTTCATCAATGCACATGTGTAGAAAAGCTACTTTCAGTTGATACTAGAGCACGTGCTTGTACCAAAACAATTTGTACATGTGAAAACACTTGCACAAATAACATAAGCAGCTCAATTTTTAGTTGAGCACTGGAAGTTCTAAAACATATTTAATCCAAAGAGAATAAATTGTTGGACAATTCACTCAAAAAAATTCTAATGGAATTCCATCTTCAATAATCCGTTCATGATCGGATTTTGACATTTTCCATCTCTTAATTTTCGATTTTTTCTTTGATTGAACTTCTATCAACTTTATGCGTGCTGCACACACCAAGTGACTATATTGACAACTTATGGAATCAGGTTCATAGTCTTCAAATTAAACAAAGTCTCCACTTTGATGAGTTTGTCTGAAAAAATAACCTTTCAGTATAATAGACCCTCTGTCATATTGAAATCCGTGATCATTATAGTTTTGTAATAATTTCATTTTTCGTTCAATGCAACGCATCAAATAATACTTCACATTTTCATCGTTGTCAATAGGTGCAATTACAACAAAAACATATCTTGCACAATAAAATAAACTTAACAAAATTATACATATTTAAATTTATTTCTAGATCTTTAAATCATTAGAAAGTAATTCAAATGTTACCTTCTCTAACAAGATTAGAAACTCGATCACCATTGGATGATATTGTAGTTTCCTCTGATTGCATTTCTTCAAACATTGCAACAGACATTTTTCCCTTTGTATTTAGCTCTGTATGTTTCCAATCGTTCACATACATTTTATTTTCACAAACATCATTGGATTTTGTGTTGTCTATGCAAACATCACAAAAACAAGAATATTTTCTTTTATCCAATGCAAACACATTTCTGGACAACTTTGTTTGAATTGAATGCAATTTTTGAGTCCCTTTTATTGTTTCAATGTCACTTCCAATTGATCTATCTACGTCTTCGATCCCAATATGCCAGAAAAACCTTTATATGGAAAATTAAAAGAAGAATTTGTAAATATGATATCAAAATACAATCAAAGATAATCATTGCACGATAAATGTACAATGTTTAAAATTAGATTTCCAATATAAATTAAATTGAATGTACCTTCGCACATCCCTTGATGGGTTAGTCTCATGGCTTAGAGCAGCGATGCACCATTGAACAACTTCTTTAGCGTTCACAAGTCGGCTTGCAGAGGGGTTCATTTGATATCTTCAAAGTGCTCGTTTTATGCATGCTCCTACACCGTCATGTTCTCCTTTTCCATGGCCAGTCTCAAAGAAATTCCAACAATGTTTAATGCAGGTTTTCTTATGAAGACAACATAACCAAAAGAATGATCGTGCAAATTTGAATTGACCTGTGCATGCATCTGACCATATCCAATGTTCATTGAATGTTATTCCATGATTTTTCAATGAATCATAAATTTTTCCAAAACAATGTTGTACAAAACATGTATCATGTGTACGATCGTCACTGATATAAAAGTGATATTCTTTAATGATATGTTGATTTTCACTCGTGCTTTCTATATGATCGACATTTTGTTCAGCATGTCTATATATAATATGGACGAGCATGGAGACTTGGTCAGAATGATAGTATTCACTCTGAATTTCTTTTTGTGGAACAAATGTGTAGTTTTCTACAAAATCAATCACTGACAAAATGGTCCCTGGTGGAAAAAATTCACGAGATTTTTTGAATTGCAAGTCTTGCCATCGAGCTCTATGGGAATGTTTGGTGTATTTGTAAATTTCTGCCTCAAACTTTCTCAAAAAGTCTATCAGAAAAATTTCGTCTTCTAGTAATTCAATTATTTTAACACTATTTGCACCTTGAATCGATGTATCGATATATTCATATCTCTTCCATTTCACTTTCATGTTGGACAATGATTGATAATTTATATCAATATGATATTTGTTTTGAAATTTAGTCAAATTTCCACAATCATCGCATTTTTTACCACCAACACATTTTTTTTTGTAAAATAGTTCATTGCTTTCTCTTTCACATAGAATTTGAGATATGAATTCATGGATAGTGGAAGGAGGAGGTGAATCCTTCCATAATTTTCTACCGAAATCAAGGAATGTGTCATAATATAACTCAAATTCCACATGATAACGGCAACAACAAGTGTCGCGTACAGTGATAGGTTTTACATACCATGGTTTTTGTTGAAAAAAAGCACTGAGTGAAACATGAATTTGACGATTCTCTTCTTTGAACTTGTTGAATAACTCTATCTGAGTGGTTTCCAAGAGATGTTTTTCATGTTCTTCGTACTGATTTCATGCTATTCTTCTTTGCATCACATGCCTTGCAGTTGGTGAAACACGCGAATTGTTCTTCCAATATTCATATATTATTTTTTTAACATTTTCTCCAAGTCTATCTTTGTATGGTTGCCTACAAATAGCTCTCCAACAAGCGAGTTCATCATTTACATCTATTTGCAGCCGAAATTTCCGATGTTTGTGCAAATTTTTTCGCGAGGTTCCCAGTGCTTGTGCCATAGATGTTACCAAACGATTCTCTTGAGTACTTGATGAAACCATTTCCATCTGTATTCCTCTACATACAATTGAAACATCTTTCTCTCTAGATCTCTTAATTGACTTTATAGCACTACTCATATTTTTTATCACATCTTCCTTCATTTTTTTTTATCTTTGGTTGATTTTCGAATACCCAATAGTGTCGTAGCTTCTTTTAATTTCCTTAATGATAGGAGACCTTTCAACATTTGAGCCTGAACTGTCACCCGCTCATTTAAGAAATACTTTTCAAAAATGTAGTTAACACGATATCGTATAGCATGGTCAGGTTTTTTATCTCCATATGTGTGAGTGTCAACATTTTCTAACATCTCATTATCGATAGTGATTTCATCTGTACATATTCAAAAAAATAGTACATATTCAATAAATAACTAAATTAATAAATATATCTATAATTTCAATAATATGTGCATGTGTTTAATATATATATATATATATATATATACCTTGTGATTCAATTTCTTTATTTGGATTTCTTTCAATATTTTCACCATCTTCAATCATTGGTTCAATATCTCTTTCACTTTCTCTTTCAAAATTTTGTATCTCATCATCAATTTTTTGAGGAATATCTCTGTATGTTTACATTAAACAAAATATTTTTCAAATTAGTTCGTCAAATAAAAATTAAGCTTCACATTTTACATTAGGAAAATTTTAAAGATATCAATAGATCATAATATTTACATTTACATACCGACTTCCATTTCTGCTTGAGGTTGATTTTCCTCTTCAATATTTGAGAGGGCTTCTAACTTTCTTTTGCGAGATTTTCTCGTCTCTTCTCTACATTCCTCAGTGTCTCTTTTTTTATTATATTTTCTCCAACAAGTCCTTCGATTTCCCATGATAATAGGGTATGAAGTTCAAAAAATTAGACAATAACTCAATTAGAAAAAACATCACAAAAGATTTATTTTAAAAAAAATTCATTTTAAATTTTTTGCAAAAAATACATACTCCAATCCGAAACACTTACTTTAAAAAATTCGAGAAAAAAATGACTTATAAAAATGAAACGAAGCTCAAAATATTTACTTCAACTCAAAACATG